>PYUH01000044.1:6132679-6206942 GCA_016808085.1 Suaeda aralocaspica | reverse complement strand
TTTGTGATACTCCATGAATCCATGCCTCCCACTTTTTTTATTGATGTAACCGAGACGTGACCGAGAGTTGGGAGTATCCATCAAATTAAACCTTGGCATACACATTGTAGCACAGCGCTTGCATTTTATAGTTAGGCTGCATATACATTATCTAACCATGGTCTGCTCACAAGTCATGCGGTGTATATGTCAGGCTGTCAAACAATTAGTAAGTTGGCTGAAGTGGTATGTTGGGCTTAGCCATGTACTTCGAGTAGAAAGCGCAAGTAAAAATTAAAATGTTTAAAGAAAATTTATAAATAATTGGAGTGTTACCTAAATAAGATGGACCACTAAATATAGTTACGTCATAATTTATTTTAGGAAAAAAATATTGTCTTTGTATAAATTATTGTTAGGAAAATAATCAACGGGGTAAAAAGGTGTCATATTATTTTGAAAAAATTGCTTGACTATTCAAATAATATTAAAAAAATCTACTTGATACGAGGATATTTAGGAAACAATTTGGTACAATATATTAAGAAACAATATAATCAAAGAATAGCTACTAAATGTATATTTGAAAAGAGAAAAAAACATGAATGAATATTGTATACATTTGGGTACGTAAAATTATGTACAACAACTAACTTAAACTAATTTTTTAAACTAATTGTTTGGTAATTAGAATTAATTTTTGGTAACTTCAAATTTGAATTTTAATTGAATATTTTGAACAAATAACTTTTAAATAATAATAATTAATTAATATTAAAATCGGTTTTTAGCATAGGCCTGTTCTCTTCACGGGATTCATCCCGATCCATTCATTCATTCCCGGGTCATCCATTCCAATCCATTCAATCCCGGCAATCCATTCTAATCCCGACAATATATTCTTGAAAATTTAAATCTTAATTAAAATTAAATTCTTAATTAAACTCTTGAAAATTTAAATCTTGACGACACATAATGTTCCTAACAATTTTGCTTTTTTTTTACTACATTTTTGTTACATAATAATTTACTGTAGATACAATATCCTTACAAGTAGATAAAAGTGCTTCATTATCCTCGTATATTCCTTCCTCTCTATTCATCATCGTCATCTTGGAACCTCTCTTTTCCAGCACACACCTTGCCTATTTCATCTGCAATATTTGCACGAATATCTCGCATTAACATGTTCGTGTCGGATTAGTGAAATCTAAATCAGCTACACGTTCAATATTGGGGGACATGAGAAATTAGAATCCCTAACTTGTCTAATACAATGAATTATGTAAAATGCATTTCGCCACAATTATAGCCAATTGATACGTTTCTCCCTATTTGTGGCATTTCTTAAAATTTCCACCTTTTTTTCAATACTCTAAAATTCTTTCAACTGCATTGCATAATGACGAATGTCGGTAATTAAAATTCTCTAATTTTCCTCTGAGGACCACCAAAATCAACCACCTTGTTCAAAATATTAATAACTAATGATAATAATAATCCCGGCAATCCTTCTAATCCTGGCATCCATTCTAATTTATTCTAATCCCATCCAATCCAATCCATTCCTTCCATACCAATCCAACCAATCCTTCCACCAAATCCCGTGAAGAGAACATAGCCTTAAAGGTAAATAAGTGCATCATAACTGGAGCTGATTTAGAAGTAACTAGAGTTGAAAAAAGTATCACTCAACCTCATAAATTACAACTTGAGTTGATTTTATGGTAACTCGAACAAAAGTGTACTATAACCTCGTTGTATAATAGTTACTGTTCATCGGGTGTATATAAAACTCTATAAAAAAACACAGGACAAATTTTAATTTCAACTCTAGGAAAAATATCAAAAGGGAAAAGTACATTGTATGACAACTCCTTATCAGATGGACTTTCATTACTTATGAAAATTGTTAAGATTTTTGGCAAGTTGTTTTTATAGAGTTATCACTTTAAAGTGTATAAAATAATATTCATAAAAACCCCGATTAAGTTACAAAAATTTCGATACAATATAATTTATAGTGAAATGAGTTAAAGTTACTGTATATAAATTCAATTAAGTTTTCATACATTGATCGCATCGTCTCCAATAACATTAACGAAAGTCTGCCTTACACATTTTTTGGCATTGTATATATTATTTCTTTTGTACTTTTGAATAATTAATTCGTATCATTAATATATTCTTGATAAAAATGAGTACTATGTATGTACATCCACTAATTAAATTTAAACTGTTTCACATTACAAATTGAATAGAAAAAGATTTGATTAAAAAACTATAATTCATTGGTGAACAAAAATAATATCAACTTGGTACAAAAACAATTTTGAAGCCCAAACTCAATTACATTTTGAATTTTTTTTTACATATCTACACGATTGATCTTAGATGACTGTCTTCAAAAATTTTCGATCACAACTCATACACCTATCGAATGCGTTTTTTGCCTATTATCCTTAACTTCTCATATTTTTTTTTAAAGAAATTGTCAAATTAAGAACTATGGAGTACTAAATATAAATATTTTTCCGTATATAAAATAACACACGAGTCTCCAAAAACTGTTTAATCAAAGACATTTTACCAAAACTCTCCTAAATTGACAACCAGTTGTTCTAGTGGAACAGCTATACTATTCTATATTAAGAAGGGGTTTACTTCGCGTGCATTGTACAAATTGGGTTATAATTATGTGTCCACAACAACTAAAAAACCAAAAAAATAAAATAACAAGAGCCTAAAGGCTAAAACTACAGTAAACTTGACTAGTTCACTCTTCTTCAATTGATCACTTCTCTAGGATGATATCCTCTATCTGTTGGAGGAATCAAACAGAGGTAGAATAGTCTTTTTACATTTGAATTTATTTTCCAATTTATCCCTATGTACCTACCTATTTACATTATACCTAACATCTCACTGTCTGTTTAATATAACATATAAATAGAGGAAATCACATTATCGGAGTAACTTATCCCCATGTAGCCATGTACCTACTTAATTACTTATACCTATATAAATCACATTATCTGTTTAATACATACAACAATAAATTATAGTAGTATATATATAATAATTAAAAAATATGAAAGATAAGGGATAACCTTGATTTGATTCCTCCAACAGATTGAGAGATTTCCATAAATTGCATGAGTCAGGGTGTCATTAGCATGTTTGCGGTTGCATATAATATAGAGGTTGTAATTTTGTAATTAATATTTTATTGTTGTTGACTCATTACAATTATAACTGATTCATTCTGAGCTTATTCTTCACTCTCATACACCATTTCTGATGGCTGAGCCACTACGGACCACTGTTCCGGTTTGTTTGATTACAAATTTCGCCCCGTCGTCAGATCAAAGTATGGACGCTGGACTTCAGCTTCCTTCATCATTTGTAAGTTTTGAGTCATCAATATTTTGTGCCTCTTAATGGTATACATATACTACGTATATATATTATACTATTCATAACTTTTTCCTGGTTTGACGTGAGACCATCTAACCAAAGAATCTGCCCCGAAATCAATCCTCGCTCAACCCACATTCCCAATTTATCAAAAAAGAATCATTGATATGTGTGTGTTTTTTTTGAAGGGGTTGAAATGGCAGAAAGAATGGCATATTATGGGATTTTAGGAAATTTGATAAACTTTTTGACACGAAAATGGGGCAGTCAACTGCAACTGCTGCTGCTAATGTCAATGCTTGGAGCGGAGCTGCTAGTCTGTTCCCTATTTGGGTGCTATATTGCTGATTCTTTGTGGGGGGGAGTACCATACCATCGTTTTTGCTTCTTTCATATTATCGTGTTGGTAATCTCTTCCATCATTTCGATTTCATCATCTTTTTCTTGTATTATGATGTTTCAAAGTTCGTCTCTAATCAAATCTCGGTTACGTTTGGATTATGACACTTTTTGAGTGTACACTTGTATGATTTATATGAGTATTCATATTCTGAACAGAACAAAAGGTTATGGGTATGATTATACGAGGAATAACTATGATATGATGAATGATTGGTTTTCTCGGCTAGCTCAGCTCCATTGACTGAATTGGTTTTGTTATCACTTTGATTGATTAGTGACTAGTAAGTAGTAATAGGATAATAGTGAAAACTGAATCTCAAAACACAATCTCAAAGCTAGCCGTTTAAGTACATATAATTTGCAGCACACTTTTGTTATTTAGTATTTGAGTTGGTTTAGTGCACTAGAAAGTGTTTACAGTGTATATATGCTACTTTTTTCTATTCATCACATCTGAATGTTTTATCAGGGGCTGGGTTTTATGACTTTTCAGCATTGCTGCCTCTCTAGTTGTCGCAACCATGAGACAAGCAATACAGGTATTCCTGCATGCTCTGTACATTTGCAAGGCAACATTTTTTGTCGCGCTTTATCTTGTGGCTGTTGGGCAAGGTGGGCATAAACCGTGTGTTCAGGCTTTTGGGGCAGATCAGTTTGATGGAGAACACCCCAAGAGAAAAAAGCGAAAAGCTCTTTCTTTAACTGGTGGTATTTTGGTGTTTGCTTGGGTGCATTGCTAGGTATTGGAGTCTTGAGTTATGTTCAAGACAACCTTAGTTGGGGCTTAGGATTTGGCATTCCATGCTTGTCATGTTCATTGCTCTGATCATATTCCTGTGCGGTACAATGACTTATCGTTCCCAAACAGTCTAGGGGAAAGTCCATCCAAGAGGATTGACGGGTTTTGTTGCTGCTGTAGAATTGGAAAGCTCCACTACCTATGTTTGTCGATGTTGATGAAGAGATTGAGGTCCTTCAAATATCAATCATGGGTCCGACAGTTTAGATTCCCAACAGAGCTTGATCGTGCCTGAGGGCTCAATTGAAGGCACAAGAGTCTGCAGCAGAGCGAGGTGGAAGAGGCAAGGCAGACTAAGGTTGATTCCCATATGCAACAACTTTAGTGTTTGCAATTGTCTTCTCGCAACCTCCAACTTTCTTCACCAACAAGGCTGACATTAGATAGATATGTCACGTCTAGTTACTATACCACTGCAGCATTGCAGTCTTTTACCGGAATCTGCATTATCATCTTTATCCCAATTTATGACCGTGTTCTTGTTCCTGCTGCTAGAAAATTGTCCGGAAATCCTTCTGGCCTAACTATGCTTCAGAGAATTGGAACCGGTTTATTCATATCTATTTTTACAATGATAATTGCTGCTGTCACAGAAAGAGAAAGACTCAAGACTGCCGCGCAACATGGCTGTAGTTGGGCCTCATGCACAATCCAATGAGTATTTGGTGGTTGCTTCCCACAGTATGTTTTTTTTGGGATCTCAGAGGCATCACTATGGTAGGACTGCAAGAATTTTTCTACGATCAGGTTCCTAATGAATTACGTAGTGTTGGATTATCTCGTATCTGAGTATATTCGGGCTAGGAAACATTTTAAGTAGCATTCTTGTGTCTATGATCAACAACGCGACTGATAGAGATGGGGGTCCAAGTTGGTTCTCAGATAACTTGAACCGGCACACCTTGATTACTTCTATTTTATGCTTGCAGGTCTTGGGGTCATAGGATTGGCATTTTTCGTGTACTTTGCAAGATCGTACATATACACAAGAATAGAGCTCCTCTATAATTTGTTACGGGTGATTTGTAAACAATACTATTTCGTACATTATTGATCTGTTGGATGAAAATTCTAAATCCATCAACTATATGTATCAATAAATCAATAGTCACCTGTTATGGTACACATAATTCATGGAATTAATATTGCATACCATTTAACAATAAGATTACTGTACAACGATCAACTTGAACTAGTTTTTTGTAGCTAGATAAATTTTTAGTAACTTTAAAATCATTGAGTTTAATGAATATTTTGAACAAATAATTTTTATATATGGCATAACAGTGATAACGCATGATAATTTGATAGATTTTAAGGTAGCTAGAACTCAAAAAGTGTAACTCGAACTCAATAGAGTATAATTTGAGCTGATTTTATTAATTGAAACAAAAAAAGTGTAATTTCAAACCCGTTGTACAATAATTATTGTATACTGGGTATTATGAACATTGGTTATGAAATATTATTTTTTATGGATGTCCATTATCCGCCTTAGGTAGGATCTAGAAATGTTCTGGATACTAGTTTTATTCTACGGAAACCCTAGTTTAGCTTGTATAATCATATTGGTACTAGAATACGAACAAAATCAATTCTCCTCCCCACAGACCGATCTCTCACTAAAACCTGCTGTTTATAACACTGTTATCAGCACCATATCTAGAATAGAGTATGTGGTAATGCCCCATAACGACATCTCTAATTGTAAAGAGAGATTTTGATTCAGTAGTGTCACGTGCATATTGATAAGGCATGACTATGCAATGCAAGTGTGGCCTCAGGAACTCTGGAAATGTATAGAGACTTCAAGTCATTTTCTCACTCAATACATCAAAGCCTTAGTCCCCATTATTGGGTCGGCTACATAAACCAATTGATAATTCCATGTGGTACCAATAACGAGAGAGAAACTTGTTAATTGTGTTTACTCCGTAATAAATAGAGTTTTGCACAAAGCCACACGCAACTAGCTTCCCAGATTTCACCCTTAATCGGTTGACTCGAGAATAAAATGAACCAGCTTTAACTACATGTTAACTTGGATCATTGTAAAACCACATACCTTAATGTATCGTCAAAATGTACCGTAACAAACCCAGATTATATTGAGTCTACCCAAGAAATAGAGAACAAAGGGTTTTGGTTGTAAGCAAGGATTCATTCCTAATGATGCTAATGATGTTGCTTTTGATGTGCCTTTTTTCTTCCGGTTCATGGTGACTGTCCATAGGACCTTTCTGAGGTTCAACAACTAACTTCTTGTCAAAACATTGTCCTCTTCTATAGTTCCGTCTCATTAATGGGTCATCATTGTTTCTGTTCAAATTTTGCCTAAATGAATGTCTATTTGATTTTAATAATTGCATTTCACTCGGTACTTTCTCTGGTTGTAAACTTGTACCCCTATAAAAACTTGGTAATTACTTCAACTACTAAGCAGCAATTAGAAGGCCTTGTGAGATTCCTATTTTTCAAATGAATGAACTTTATGGCAAAGATGTCTTTTGCAACTACAACAATGACAATGGACAGAGGCAGCTATACTACAGAGCCAAAATCCATTCATTCCCTACAAACAGCATTATTTAACTGACTGCTTCCAAAGCCGCATACATTACATATAATTGTATAATGTAGATGGCCAATATGTGATGTTAAAAGATGAAAATACTATGGACGAAGATATAAAGGCACATAAAGTTTATGAATCAACGGATGAAAAGAGTTTACAAGACACCTAAAGAAGACAGCACAGAGCATCATTACTATATGACAAGCACATTCATAATGCAAAACATACTCCACAATATGGTAACGTATCCACACAGAATTATCTCACTCAGAGAAGCAAACAACAGTTAGTAATGCAAACAAGATTTAGCAGTAATATATACTACAACACAAGTAATAATTGTTATTACAAACAAACAAAATGTAATGTTCCAGAACTAGGAAAATGCAATTGATTGTGCTATGCACCTTTAAGTCAACTTGACATTAGAGATCTAGCAGCCCACTCAATGTTTCAATTCATCTTAATATTGCCTCTAAATTTCTAACCACCATAGTGGGAACATCAAGCTTCACAAATAAAATAAACAGGTAAGTAAATACTAATATCATGCAAACATCTAAAACCTTCATCTTTATTGATTGAATCAACTATTTAGCTAAATCTAACACGATTCTCCCACATTCAACGACTACTAACCTTGAATCAACCTGCTAATTACAATGGACAAACTATAAACAATAATGCAACATTGAATTACCAATACAAATTAGCAGAACCACTACAACAATTAATTACAATCAATACTCAGGTTCATGATTATGCATTCCTAATGCTCACTCATCTAAGTGCAATCGTATACCAATTAGGGAATCATTTACCCCTATAAAACAACAAAGGTAGGGTCCAAAGTAAACCCACCAGTGCATCAATCGAATCATTAAAGAATCAATTCAGGCAACATCGCTAACAAAAACAATGGAAAACTTATTCAACCTTAGCAGCGACGAAATCTATGGAATATTTGTCAGTAACCTACATATATGGACTATAGAAGAGAGCGGAAGAGGATCGAGACATAACGATGAAATTGATGTTTTAACGTAGAAATCAAATTCTGGAAAATACAAGGCCGTAACAAATGAAGTAAACCTGAACCGTAATGATCAAAGCTGAACCTCTGCTTCCCCCGTCGGCAGATTAAATGAATTGACAGAAAGGGTGGCAATCAGCTGTAATTGAATGAGTGGGTTGATGAACAACACCCTAACCTTTGGTGACATATTTGTGAATAAGATTGATTCGACCAAATAACTTCATTCAAGAGTCTCGTGCTTGTGATTTTAATGGTAATAGCTCTAAAAACTATATTGCATAAGAATTTATGATGATATTGTTGATCAAGTACTGGTAAGGTGATTTAATAAAAATAACTTATAAAAGTTCGAGAGTTTTTCACTGTTCAGTCAAACTCAAAAAGCTCAAACAACACTTAATTAGAACTAATAGAAAATAGATCTATCTCTCCTTCAGTTTCCTGTTTTGATAGATATATGTTATTTCTTCTATTATTTTATTTGAAAACATGAATGCTCTCCAAGCACTTACAATAAATGGTGAAGAATAATGTCTAGCTGATAGTGCAACTACTCATACAATACTTAAAAAAAGAATTTTTTCTCAATTGATGATGAATAATATAAGCGTGAATACTATATCCGGTAGTGCAAACATTATTGAAGGCTCCGGAAGAGCAACTAATTGATGCCTATGGAACAAATTCGAATTGTTTGATGCTTTGTACTCCCCATAGTCTCAAAGAAATTTATTGAGTTTTCAATTACGAGTATAACCCAAGGCACTAAGCAGGTTTTGGAGAGATTATCTGCACTCTCCCTGGCTTGTACTACACAAAGATTAATTTATTGAGACATATGCTTTGTAAACCAGAAGTTTACAGATAGCTTTATAGTTTGGCATGACCGGTTTGGCCATCCCGGTTCTCAATGATGCCGAACATAATTGAAATTCACATGACATTCTTTGAAAGCCCAGCAATTCTTCAATGATTATTCTTGTGCTGCTTTGCTCCCAAGGTAATTTGATCATGTCGGCCATCACCAGCGAAAATAATTATGAATATATTTCTTTCCTTGACGTATACAATGTGAATTGGAATCCAAAAGATAATTAATTTACAAAGCTTAGCAATCAATGCCAGACGCATTTTTACTTTACTGACCTAAATAGAGTACTAAGTCACATATACCATTTGTAAATCTCCTATCAGAATTGATGTCCCTGAAGGCACAAACTCATGAGTCTAAGAGCACGCCTGAGCGTGGTAGACCAGTAGGTTCCAAAGATAAATCCCGGAAAGAACAGGAGCAATGATAGATACTGGCCGATGAGAAGCAATAATGAGGATCTCCAGAGAGACCATAGATATGACAAATGTATTGTTCTAGAAGAACCTCTGGTAACCTGAAAATGAAGATCTCAACAGATTATGTCATGTCTAGAATAACTTGGAACCGAAATGAAATCGACGTCGATGATGTTTTTGCATATATGTAGCACTTGATGTTATGAATGAAAAGAGGATCATGAGCCTAAGTCCATTGAAGAATGTAGGAAAAGAGATGATTGGCCAAAATGGAAAGAAGCAATGATGCAGAATTGAAATCACTTGCAAAGTGATATTGGGCCAGTAGTTCTTATACCCGAGGTGTAAACCAGTGGGAGATCAATGGATCTTTGTGGCGGAAAAAAATGAAAAGGGTGAATTGTGAGACCAAAGCACGTTTAGTTTGCACAGATTTTCTCACAAAGACCGGGTATGATTTTGAGGAGACATTTTCTCCTGTGGTGGATGCAACTACTTTCAGATTCTTAATTAGTCTGGCCTAAGACATGGACTTGATTTACACTAATGGATGTTGTAACAGCCTACTTATACGGCCCACTTGATAGTGATAATTACATGAATCTCCCGGAAGGTCTCAAGTTGCCTGAGCCTGAGTTCGCGTTCTCGAGACAACATTGTATTAAGTTAAATAGATCCCTTTTATGGATTGAAAAATCAGGCGTATGTGGTACAATCGCCTTAGTGAATATTTGTTGAAAGAAGATTATAGAAATGACCCTTTATCCTTGAGTTGCATAAAGAATTCGGTCAGGTTTTGTGATTATTTGCCTGTCTAGTTGATGTATTGAAATCATTGGAACTCCAGAAGAGATTCAATAACATGGATACTTGAAAAAAGAGTTTGAAATGAAAGATCTGGTAAGTACACAAATTTTGTTTAGGACTACAAATTGAGCACCTAAAAGAGGAATCCTTGTCATCAAACTACATACACAGAGAAGTGCTCAGAAGATTTTATATGGATAAAGCACATCCGTTAACTCTCCAATGGTTGTAAGATCCGATATGTTAATAAAGATCCTTTTCGCCCTCGGAAAATGATGAAGAGATTCTTCCTAAAGTACCATTCTAAGTGCAATAGGAGCATGAGTGTACCTTGCTAGTCACACAAGACTCGAACTATCATTCTCTATCATCTATTAGCAAGTTTAGCCCCATGTCCCCTACCCGAAGGCTTGGAATGGGGTAGAGCATATTTCGCTATCTACAAGGTACGAAAGATAAAGGTTTTGTTCTTTTCTAACACCTCCAAGAAGAATTGTTGGTTTTGCAGATCAGGGTTATTCAGATCCTCATGTTGCCGTATCACAAACTGGATATGTATTCACATATGGTGGTACCGCAAGTCTCTTGGCGTTCCATGAAACAAACCTTGCTGCTACAATGCAGCCTGTATTGCACAACTCAGGAAGGGTACTTAAAGGTGACTACGAAAGCATATTTCGCCAAATTTTTTCTTCAAAACCCCATGACTTTCAGAAAGAATGGTGAGATTAGTGTCCACAGATTCGTTCAAGTAAAAATTTAGCAGATCTATTTACCAAGGCGCTTCCTACTGCTACGTTCAAGAAATTAGTTCATCAATCGGGTTGCGTCATCTCAAGGATCTCAACGGATGATATCATGAGGGGAGTCAGCGCGCTGTACTCTTTTCCCTTAGCTGTGGGTTTTTTTTTTCCCACTGGGTTTTCCCTGTTAAGGTTTTTATGAGGCACATTGCACATCGCTGCATAAAATTGATTATATTTTGCTTTATAATGGACATCCAAGGGGGAGTTTTAAAAATATTATTATTTATATGATTCCATATACCCCTTAGGTATGATCTAGAATGTTCTGGATACGAGGGTTTATTCTCCAGGAAACCCTAGTTTAAAAGCTTGTTATATATTTGTTGGTACTGAATAAAAACAAATCAATTCCTCCTCCCCACAACACAGCTCTCTACTAAAACCCATTTATAAAACATTGTCTTTTGTCTCACTAATTGTTTCTGTACAATTTTATAGTGTTCTTTTCCTACTCTCCCTTCTTAATTTCCTTTTACAAAATAATAAATATAAAAGCATTATACAACAACAAAACTATAATGACGCATTAAATAAGTAGCTACTTATCTCTAAACATATAGGCTTTAACTTAGGAATAGTAAAATCAGTTTAGAGTTTATACCCTAAAAAGAGTAATTGTATCATTAATTCATTGGCTTACGGTTGCTCTCGAGTCTCACAAATTCACTCACTACCTCTATTCTTCGTTACGTAGTTTTTTTTTTTTTTTTTTGTTATTTTTTTTTTTTTTTTTTTTTTTCAAAACCATCGTTCTAAATTGAAGACGATAGGAATAATGAGTGGTCGTGTTGCGCATGATGATGCTGATGTACTGAAAAACTGTGGTAGGATGGCTTTGATAGAAGGTCGTGATGGCGTTTACCATGACAATTATTACGGAGATGTATTAGTCTGTTTTTTTAGAATTATTTTTTGTGTTCTTTGCTTAGTATTAATGATTTGTTCTGTGGCATTTATAATTGGATGGTGTAGTTTTTATGGACTTCATGTAAGTATTATAAACAATGTTCCAAGGGAGGTCGGAAAAAGAAATGGAAGAAAGATGATGATATTTTACTCGTGCGTTGCGTACGTAAATATGTTTTGGACGTTACATGCATGCTTTGAAGATCTTGGTTGGAAGAAGGTGCGTCCTTGTACGGTTGTACCAAATATAAATTTCATTTTCAAACTGATATATTAAAATCCGACAACGTTCACTGCGACATGGAGCGGAAGGGGGAGCTCAATGTTACCGCCACCGTGTTTTGGAATCTCACTACTTGGTATGTTGACTATGCACAAGTGTATCTTTGATCTTTTGGCCTAGTTTAATAACAAAGGATCATTTACGAGTATTGAATTAATCGGGTTTTGGCTATTCAAGTTCGGTCGTGCTAGTATTGAATTACTGATTTTATTTTTCATTTTTGAGTAATTAGTTTTGTAGTTTGACTTTGTCATTTACATTTTCTTGACCTATTTATCATTCAATGTTCGTGGATGATAATTTCAAATAATCTCATAATGCTACAACCATTAGAAAAAAATTTACTACTTAAACAAATAGCTAGTCATATTTAAGATTTTCTTTCTTGGGTTTAAATTTCTACTAGTGATTTTGAATTGTTAAACAGACCAACAAGCATATATGATTTTGAGTTTTTAACCCTTATATAATAAATTTTGCATATTGCATTGCTTATGATTTAATTGAGTAATAGTCACTTATGTATATGATATTCTATGAGGACAACCGTGGAAGTAAAACATCAACTGCATAAACTATTACAAAAATTTCTGGTAGCTGGTGATGGTGACACGGATGAAGCTAGAAAAAAGCTAAGTAAACATATCTACTGGGGCGCAGAACATCAATTTATATATAATTGTTTCAAATGAATTATACTCATAATATAATCAATTATATAATTTGTTTTTGTTGTAAAAGTACAAATAAGCTACAAATTATTTTTTAAATAATTATCAAGATAAAATAATTAATTGGTTTTCAACATCAAAAACTAACCAATCAAATTTGTAAATCGTAAATCATCAAATAGTTTATAGTATTTTTGTTAAGTTTTTATTTTATTTTATACTTGTATATGTCAAGTATCAAGTTTAACTTAATGTTTATCTCATTGTGATGTTTTGGTTAGGTATGTTTCCACCATACAATTTCCTATTGAGTGGGGAGGATATCTCGCAAATCCATTCGCAGACATTCACTGTCGATATTCAAGAAATATCGACGTTCTTCGTGGTAGGAATGACACTATCAACATTCAAGGTAATGCTGGTATCAACACGAACCTTACCGTGTATGTGATTCAATGCGATGTTAAGATAACTATTGAATTTATTCCGCTAAGACGTAATCATTACCCAATTCTACTGTTGAAGGAACATTTTAATGCTAAGTGCCGGGTAAACGTCCAAAATCGTATTTATAAGTCATTTATTGTTCCGCTTAACGGCAATATCTTAGTCACCGTAGATAACTCCAGTTTCTCTCCAATAAATTGGTAGTTCTTTGCTAATAGAAGTTAATTAGTTATTACGGAAGTATTTTGGATTTTTAGTCATGCATTTACTCTGTGTTAATTTCTTAACTTTTTCTTTTAATATGTACTCGTAAGGGTATGCATAATCCGGTCTGGACGGGACCAGTTCAAAAATTCCGGCCCAAGAAAATTGAAGATTTCGTCTTTCCGGTTCGCTCTGGTCCAAGATCGAAAAAACCGGATCCAAACCAGTTCGACCGATTTCATTGAAAAAACAAAATGTTTTAGTTAATTAATGTAAAAGTTTGCTATATATATATATAAGTTATTTTTAGTTAAAATATTAAATTTATCTATGTTTTATATATCATTATATTTTATGTTCTAATTAGAATATATATAAGAAGGAAATAATATTTTTTTTGTAAGTAATAAGTATTTTCTTTTAGACAAAAAATTGAAAAAACTCAAAATAAAGATCCAACCGGTCTAAATCAAGTCCTTACTGAAAAAATCGGGTCCAGTCCCCGGTCCAAGAAAACCGATGTTTCCGGTTTTCTGGTCTGGTCTTGGAGCGTTGCACACCCTTATGTCCTAGGGCAATTCGTTATCTATGTTTAACTTTTGGACTAGTGTTGAATGAAATTATTTGAATTTTATTTCAGCCAGCTCTTTGTTACTTGTTATGACACTTTATTAATTTTGCATATTTAATTAGAGTCCTTAGTAAAATTCACAATCTAGAAAACATTGACACGTAAATATCCAAGTTCCAGAACCTACCTAAACATTAAAAATAAATTAAAAGGACGTTGAAAAAAATCTAAGGAGACATAAAAGAAAAGAAAAATAAAAAGACATGGGAATGGCTAAACTAAGGGCCTGTTTACTTCAACTTAAAATCAGATCAGTTCAGTTCAGCTCTTCTTTTATTTTGCTACTCATTAATCCTTTATAGAAAACTTTCAGTTCAGTTCAACTCCAATCTATTCAGTTCAGTTCAACCATTTTCAGTTGAAGTAAACCAGCCCTAAGGACATCATATCGGCAAAAAGCTCATCACCTACCTCTCTAGAGGTTTTTTGTTATTTCAATCATTTACTCTCCTAAGGATCTGTTTACTTCAGCTTAAAATCAGTTCAGTTCAATTCAACTCTTCTTTTATTTTGTTAATTATTATCTTTGTTATTCATTTGTTCCTAATATTATTTATTCGTAATATTATTTGTTCATATTATTGTTGTTGTTGTTGTCATTATTATTATTATTATTATTATTATTATTATTATTATTATTATTATTATTATTATTATTATTATTATTTACAAAAATACTATTATACAACATAAGTAAATTACCATTCACAAAAAGATCTATTACTGGTTTAATTTCATAAAATATTAACTACCAATAACGTTTTTTCTTTGTTTAAAAATTATTAGTAGATAGATTAATATTAAAATTATTACTATGCCATTACTCCATAGTTAAAACATTAATAATCCGTAGTTAAAAAATAATAGTCATAGTCAATCCATAAAAATCATAATTAAAAAAACAATAATCATAATTAAAAATCAATAGTTAATAATCAATAATCAATAGTTAAAAATCAATAATCCATAATTAAAAATCATTAATCTATAATAAAAACTTTCAGCTCAGCTCAGCTCCAATTAGTTCNATTAGAATATATATAAGAAGGAAATAATATTTTTTTTGTAAGTAATAAGTATTTTCTTTTAGACAAAAAATTGAAAAAACTCAAAATAAAGATCCAACCGGTCTAAATCAAGTCCTTACTGAAAAAATCGGGTCCAGTCCCCGGTCCAAGAAAACCGATGTTTCCGGTTTTCTGGTCTGGTCTTGGAGCGTTGCACACCCTTATGTCCTAGGGCAATTCGTTATCTATGTTTAACTTTTGGACTAGTGTTGAATGAAATTATTTGAATTTTATTTCAGCCAGCTCTTTGTTACTTGTTATGACACTTTATTAATTTTGCATATTTAATTAGAGTCCTTAGTAAAATTCACAATCTAGAAAACATTGACACGTAAATATCCAAGTTCCAGAACCTACCTAAACATTAAAAATAAATTAAAAGGACGTTGAAAAAAATCTAAGGAGACATAAAAGAAAAGAAAAATAAAAAGACATGGGAATGGCTAAACTAAGGGCCTGTTTACTTCAACTTAAAATCAGATCAGTTCAGTTCAGCTCTTCTTTTATTTTGCTACTCATTAATCCTTTATAGAAAACTTTCAGTTCAGTTCAACTCCAATCTATTCAGTTCAGTTCAACCATTTTCAGTTGAAGTAAACCAGCCCTAAGGACATCATATCGGCAAAAAGCTCATCACCTACCTCTCTAGAGGTTTTTTGTTATTTCAATCATTTACTCTCCTAAGGATCTGTTTACTTCAGCTTAAAATCAGTTCAGTTCAATTCAACTCTTCTTTTATTTTGTTAATTATTATCTTTGTTATTCATTTGTTCCTAATATTATTTATTCGTAATATTATTTGTTCATATTATTGTTGTTGTTGTTGTCATTATTATTATTATTATTATTATTATTATTATTATTATTATTATTATTATTATTATTATTATTATTATTTACAAAAATACTATTATACAACATAAGTAAATTACCATTCACAAAAAGATCTATTACTGGTTTAATTTCATAAAATATTAACTACCAATAACGTTTTTTCTTTGTTTAAAAATTATTAGTAGATAGATTAATATTAAAATTATTACTATGCCATTACTCCATAGTTAAAACATTAATAATCCGTAGTTAAAAAATAATAGTCATAGTCAATCCATAAAAATCATAATTAAAAAAACAATAATCATAATTAAAAATCAATAGTTAATAATCAATAATCAATAGTTAAAAATCAATAATCCATAATTAAAAATCATTAATCTATAATAAAAACTTTCAGCTCAGCTCAGCTCCAATTAGTTCAATTCAGCTCGGCTTCAAATCAGTTCAGTTCAATTCAGCTCCAATTAGGGATGGCAACGGATCTTGGACCCGCCCTAGATTCGTAGACCCAGATCCGTCTTCACGAATATGGGGCTTAATATTTTGGACCCAATGGATCTGGGTCAGATATGGATCCTTCGTAGATAAAACGGATATGGATATGGGTTTACTGATATTCAGATCCGTTTGCCCATTTACCCATTTTTCAAATAAAATATAAATATTTTTATAAAAATATACATGAAATACATATCATGGAGTACAAAAGGCGATTTCACCTTTTACCTAAAACTTAAATTATTATTATTTTTAACTTGTTCAATTATATATTTTTAAATATTATTTGAAGCTTGAAAGAGACAAGTAATTGTGTTTGAACTTTTAGTATTATATGCTTGGATTAGTTGAATTTGATTTGAAATATCAAGTATAACACTTGAATTTCTTTGAAGAAGTGACTATGCAAGTTAATTTACTTGATTGTTAGAAATTTTTTATGAAAATTAGTAGGACCCATTTTGGACTTAGATCCGTAGGATCTGGATATGGATTCTTTCTTTCCATTCCCAACGGATTTGGGACGGATATGGATCTATGTCTGAAAAACGAATTTGGATATGGATCCATCAGGACTCTACCTAGATTCGACCCAACTTTTATCGGTTTTTTATTCAAAGACCCAATTTTAATTTATTCAATTTTAAACCCACTTTTGGACCATTTTTTTCAAATTTGGACCTTTTCACCTAAGACTTGCTAAACCGGTTAGCTTCTACCCACTTCTCTCATGCCTCTCTATTGTGCTACACTGTTGTAACTTGTAAGTGATGCTATGATGTTCACCTCTTGTTCAACAAATTGAATATTGGAAAGGAAACGGAGGCTTTACTTATAATAAACTAGGGTTGTTCAAAATAATCCTATCTGAGTAATCCGATCCGTAATCCGAGTGATTCGATCTGATAAAGTCTGATAATTTTTTTGCTTTTTTATTTCCGGTTGAATATCCGATAAAAGTCGGATCGGACATGGATCATGTTTATTGGATTGTCGAATATCCGAAGATGTGAAAAAAGTATCCTTTTTTAATCGGATCGGTCGGATCACACGTATTTCGGATCAGAGTATTTCGTTAATTTTGAGAGTTTTGTGTTTTTTGGGACTAATTTTTTTATTAAGTAATAACTTTTCGGATATCCGTTTATCCGATCTGACAAATTTCGGATATCCAATTTCATTCGGATCGGATACGGAACATGTTTTGACATATCTGAAAATTTTGGATATCCGGCTTATCGGATTGGATCGATCCGAATGAACACCCCTATAATAAACCAAAAGGCGAATCCACGCCACCCTTCCCTTAAAACGATTAGTCTCATTCACTCCCTTTCTCTCTAATTTAATATTTTTTTTCTTCCAAAAACTGGTGATGAGTAACAATTTGCAACAAATCTTGGATTTCACCCTATTTTTTTCCTCTAATCTTGAATTAAGTGCGAGTGAGATTTCGAGGTTAGACAAGATTGTGTTGTAATATATAAGGTGGTTCTAAAATATTAGGATTTCAAGAGTTGGTGACCAAACAGAAGTTGATGAGGAGATTAAACA
Organism: Suaeda aralocaspica; assembly: GCA_016808085.1. Classification (NCBI taxonomy): domain Eukaryota; kingdom Viridiplantae; phylum Streptophyta; class Magnoliopsida; order Caryophyllales; family Amaranthaceae; genus Suaeda; species Suaeda aralocaspica. Next base: position 6,188,733 of record PYUH01000044.1, on the reverse strand, counting down.
AGAATAAGAGATGAGATGACGGGGAATCAGTAATGAGGAAGAGAAAGATGTTTATAACCCAAAGTCAACACAAATCCAAGCTAGAAAGGTCAATATTAGAAAGAAAACCGGGTAATTATTAAATTTACCTGTTTTTATAGGTAATAATTTGAAGGGGTCTATATGTGGAATATAAGGTCCAAAGTTAGGTTCAAAAATGAATAAAGAAAAATTGGGTTTTTAATTGAATTATTGTTAAAAGTTGAGATTATTTTTATAAATTTTTCCTTTTAATTATTTACAATTTTAATAAAATTAGATGAAAGCAACAACTAGAAGAAACAAAACTATATGGAGTAGTAGATATATAGGAGTGTCTTATATAGGTTTAAACTAATCATGTTTGTATTTGCTCTTAATTATTCATCTAACCTTACACTCTTTTGTTCCAAACTAATTTTGAGTTTTTGAATACTTGGTACCAAATCAATCTAAAGGAAATAAAAGAACAATTATAAAGCATATACCATGCTATGTATAACACTATATTGTATGGAGCTGAGTAACACTCATGTATTGGTTGTAATCTTTCATGTCTTTGACAAACTCCTTTATTGATTCTTTAATATCTGTATGATTAATCGATCACTAAATGACCACCAATAATACTACTCGATCTATTGGTCGTAATCTTTCATGTGTTTCACAAAGTCCTTTATCAATTCTTTAATTAATTCTTGTATGATTGATCGATCAATAAATGACCACCAATAACAGTATAACACTACTCGACCTGAAGATTTGTGTTGTATGGAGTACTATATTTCTATACTATTTGGGACTTGTTTTTGGATAAAGATTCTTGATATTTTAATCCAATTCCATTATATTCGTCACTTCGGTTAATATTATCTCAAAATTTATAAAATAAGTGACGTTAGTTGATTTAAACAGAAAGACGAGATGGAGCTATTAAACAAAATCGAATTAAATTGAACTAATATGAAATAATACGGAGTAATCTTCAAGTAATATCATGATTTGAACTTTGAGCCATTTGAGGTTGTGGAAAGAACGAAGATCAAGAGAAGCAAACGTGAAGTATATATCCATCTAGTTTCGAACACAAAATCTGATCACCCTACCCAAAACTTTAAAAAAAATTACTTAATAAATCTACTACTCATTGAAAAATCTAAGAGGCTAGGCTTAATGGTTCGCAAAATCATTTTTGTAGAAAGGTACAAAATCTAGTTCGGACCGGATTGGACGAGTTAGACTTGGTCTAGGCTCTTTGTCAAAAGAAAAAATGAATTTTCAATTTTTTGTTCGACCCAAAACCCTTTGAAATCGGTCTTGGACTAAACTTTTTTTTAATTATTAATTTCATTTTTTGATAGGTTAGAATTAGACCTGTCAAAAGACTCAGGTTGGGTCGGGTTGAAGTTTTTGTTGGTGTGTTAGGGTCTGGTCGAGTTTGGGTTGAGAATATATTGTTCATGACCCAAAGACTCTAGGTTCGAGTTAATCCAACAGGGTAGGCGACGCTTTTTATTTAACTTGAATTAATGACTAAAAATGTCTTTTTAATAAAAATATTTATTTTTAAAAAAATCATATATCGAATGTAATTTGTCGTTGAACACTCAAAGCCATCCCTAGCTAGTTCCTCACTACACGCTCCAAGTGAGTTACATAAAGTCAAAAATATTCAATCTGATTATATTTAGAACACTCAATGATGAACAATTTACACAACGTCAAATTTACAAAGAAAAACTTGGAGATTATCTTCTTAATTATTGAGGGGTGAGAAATGAAGATGAAGAAACAAATAGTCCAAAAGTTCCCCTTCCTATTGAATTTTTATGACGAACCATTCGCTCAAGCTAAGCTTAGTTAGAATAGATAATATTTTTACGATAGGATCTACTTGTATTAGGCTTCCAAATATTCATGGAACGATTTTTGTATTTTGTTTGTGTTTTAGAATAGATAGGTCTAATTTAGTTGTTTGTATTTTGGAACGATTTGTCGACATAGTACAAGTTTTAGCACAATTGTGCACTGTGACCTTTGTTTTTTTTTTTCTTTACCCTTTTAGAAGTCACTCTTTGGCCCAATCGACATTCCTAACATGATCCTTTTTTGGACCGTTAAACATCCCCTTTCTACACCACGGGCATGAAGCTTCAACCAATGGGGTTATTTTTCATTCTAACTTCACTATTACAACATGTTTGGTTCATTTTTAATAAAGTAAGGGAAGAGAAAGTAGGTGAAAGGAGAAGAAAGGAAGAGAATGGAAAAATAAAATTAACTCAATTTTTTAATGTTTGGTTTTAAAGGGTGAAAGTGAATTGAATCTTGTATTTGGTTGATATTTAGTAATGGAGGAAAGAAAATTATATATATATATGGAAAAATTGCCAGATGAAACCTTTTATAAACTTTTTTTTGCCAGAAGAAACCTTTTAAAAAATTTTTTTGCCAAAAGAAACCTTAAACTAAATTTTTTTTGCCAGAAGAAACCTTGTACCCTGAATCCGGTGTTGACTAAGGAATTCCGGCGTTGACCGACTCTTTATTCTTATTTTCACTCTTTTGCCTTTTCTGATTTTCCCTCCAAATTGTCCCTCCTTACTTTTCCCTAATTTCCCTCCAATTTATCCCTCATTAAACCCTCAATTTAACCCTCCATTTTTCCTTCCTTTGTTTTTATCATTTTTTCCTCATTTTCTTCCATTGGCATTGTTGTGTTTGCTGCATTTTATTTTCTTTCTTTGTCTTCCATTGTTGCAAGGTTGTGGAAGCTTCAACCTTTATTAGTTTGTTAATTTCTTGAATTTATAATTTTCATACAAATTAACTCCTCAACTAATACACCATTCCATTATTTTACATTTTGTTTGCAGAAAAATGGTTACTCATTGTGGATGTGGGCTTTTAGTGGCAAGAAGAACGTCTTGGACGAGTGAGAACCCGAGAAGGAAGTTTGTGTGTTGCAAATGAAGCCTATGATTCAGAAAATTTCAGAAGTTGGATATTTTATTTATTTTTATTTTTTTGAAAAATTCAGAAGTTGGATATATGTGAGGGTGCATATATCCATTTGAGAGTGCAACAAGAAAGGAAAAAGTGGGTCAACGCCGGAATTCCTTAGTCAACACCGGATTCAGGGTACAAGGTTTCTTCTGGCAAAAAAAATTTAGTTTAAGGTTTCTTTTGGCAAAAAAATTTATAAAAGTTTTTTCTGGCAAAAAAAAGTTTTTAAAAGTTTTCATCTGGCAATTTTTCCTATATATATATATATAATGCCCACTTTCCTCTCAAATCCCATCAATTTTGGGAGGAAAAGAAAGTAAAAAAAAAAATGGTTTAGTCTAATATGCAACAGGCCGCACGGTTACCAAATGGTGCAGCACCCCCAAATTCTAGGGTTTTAGAGAAACCTAGCCACCGTCGGAGTCATCGCCGCCGCCGTTTCTCCCTCAAATTTGCGTTCTTCTTTCTTCTCCCTTTCTTCTTTCTCTTTTTTTCTTCCTTTTTATGCGAATGCAACTGGTCAACTTGGGTTTGTGAATGAATCTAGCAACTACAACTTGATTCTTCACTTCAACTATATTGAATGTTTGATGTGATTTCAAAATATTTTAGTGTCTTAATTAAATCTCTATTGTTTAATTCAACTTTTTAATACAAGTTCTTAGTTTATTGTAGAATTAAGATTCTTATGCTATTAGATTTCTTATAAGTAACATTATTCTCAAATTTGTAAGTTTTATATTCATATTCCAAATAGTAACCAATATGATTAAAGTAAGTAACCATTGTGTCTGCAATTAGAATATGTAATCATCTTTATTCTGATAAGTAACCAGGGCCGGCCCTGGGGTGGGGCAAACGGGGCCCACGCCCAGGGCCCAAAATTATTAAATGTTATAAGGCTGTTAAAAAACATACATATTTAACAGTGAATATATGCTATATAAATGTAGTGTTGGCTCAATGGTTGATTTATTAGGTTTAAGTTTTACTAAAAGATGTTTGTGTGGTCATGGGTTCAAATCCCATGACAAACAATTTTATTTTATTAAAATTAGATTTTTTTTTCCTTTCTTCATCTATTGCATTTTTTATTCGTTTGAAAATTTATTATTCAACAATGTTGGATGTTATGATGTTCATTCTTGCATAACTATGGGTTCTAATTCCATGACAATCATTTTTTATTTTCAATATTTTTGTAATTAGAAATTTTTTTTTTCTTCATCTCATTTTTATCCATATAGAAATTTGTAAATTTCTACGGAGTATAATCTTATTACAAAGTGACAAAGTCCCCTAATTATTCTTCAACATTAGATTCATAACTTATGCATATTCTTAGTAACAATTTTAGCAATTAAATTTCCTTTTTTTACATACACTTAATATATTTTCAAAGTATTTTTTTTTTGTGAAAAGGTATAACCTATTTCTAGTTTTTACTTTGTCCAAATTTTATGAGATCATCTTTATCAAATTATAACAACTTGAAATGAAATACATATTTCTCGTATGAGGATATAATTTTCAAACAATTTATATACAATTTTTTAAAGAATCTATTGCATACATTAAGTATTGTACAATATAATGTAAAGTGTATACAGAGTACTATACTTAACTTTAAAATAAAGTAAGATATATTTTAATATTAAATTTTATTTAAGTTTTTATACATGTATTTGTTTTCATTGTAAAAAAAAATAGTTTTTTTGCGGAGTAACTAATTTAAAGGGCCCATATTTATAAACTCGCCCCGGGCCCTTAAATTCTTAGGAACGGGCCTGTAAGTAACCACAACGTTACTAACAAGTAACCTTAATACAATTACTAATTGGTAACCGTAACGCTTCTAAAAAGTAACTACCATTGCTCATTACAAGTAACTATAGTATTACTAACAAGTAAATCATAATTATCCATAAGTAACCATAACTCGTCTAAAACATAACTATCATCGTTCAATTATGTAACCACGATTTTAATAACAAGTAACCTCAACTTAATAAGTAGTTAAGCAATCATCATTGCTTAGTCAAGTAACTATCAATATTCAAATAAGTAACCATGTATAGTCCTATTAGTAATTAACATGAGTATTACTAATGATTCACCATCATTTTATTATTTAGTAACCAATTACACTTTTAACTATTAACCACAAATTTTTAAAAAAGTAACCTATAAGTAAAACTCAATTTCAAAAACTTAACTTATAATAAGCTCTATATTTGTAAAAAGTAATCATCACTAATTATTCAAATTTCAAATAAGTAATTCATACAATTCAAATAATTAAAAACCATTGCAATTCACACTAGTAAAAAGTTGTTTAAATAAGTTTATAACGTGAGTAACCATCGTTGTTCAAATAAGTAACCATCATTATTCAAATATGTAACCATTATTATTCTACCAAGTAACCATTATTTGACGGTGCAACCTACTACACAGAAGACACGCCCAAAAAAATTGTTAAAAAGACGGTCCTTTCCTTCCATTCCTATCAAATTCCATTCGATTATTTGAACCAAACATGAAAAATCTACTTTTTTTTTTCTTTCCCTTCCTTTCCTCCCAAATCCCTCCTACAAAACAAGCCCTTATAAATTATAATATCCATTCCCCCTCCCCCCCTAAATCTCTTTAATAATTAAAAAAGGAAAAGTCGAAAATAATAATCCTACCTTTCGATTTTCTCACAACAGTCCCATCTTTACTTGTATTTTTCTTTTATTAGTCCTTTTTACCGATTACCTTAACTTGAGGTTACCTTCCTTAATTTCATTTATTTTGTTTTTTTAAATAATAATGCTGATTAAATTTAAAAAAAAATTACAAATTTTTTTATTTATTAAGTCATAATTAAATTAAATTACAAGATTTTTCCACTTTTTTCTTCTTTCTTTCCTCCATTTTTTGTGTCTCAAATTCTAACACTCCCTCCATAATAACTGCCACCGCCACCTACACCACCTCCCAACTACCACCACAACACCGGAATTATGCCCACCCAAAAATCCATCCACCACAACCACAACCCTCCCAGCGATACCACCTAAACCACAACCACTCAAACCCCACCTAGAAAACCACCCACCACCCAAAATTTTGAGCCCCACCACAAATGAGCAATAGCCACCAGCCACCCATTCAAGCCCTAACCAACCCACTAATAACATCCAATCCCCAATCAAAACATCTAATTTCAACACCCGATTAAACTCCCCTATCGTTATCACCCTCGGCATCATCATCGCCATCCTCATCATCTGTTTCATCATCATCATTAGTTATCACCCTCATCATCATCCATTACAGAAGGCACCATTAGAGATAAATAATATCGAGGAGAGTAAAGTGATTTCAAGGACGCAATTCACCAACCTCCTCAGAGGATTAATTCGAGTTTATGATGAGTAAAAAATCAATTAAAGGCTTTAATTTGTTGTTTTCTTTTGTTAATTAGTTAATTACAGTTTTGTTTTTTTTGTATAGAGGAGTTAGTTTGTGGTGGTTGTGTGGTCATGGGGGAGGACAGAGAAGAGAAGCAGGGGTAAAGAGGAGGGGATGGTGTTGTGATAGGAATTTGTTTTTTTTTTTTTTTTTTTTCTATTTAATTAATTTTTCTTTTTTGGTTAATAGTTTTTTTGTTCTACTCCACCAATCACGAAATGCCACGTGTATAGGTTACCTATTAATTAAGGTGTTTAACCGGTAAGGACTATTAAAAGAAGATTAGGTATAAAGGTGAGATTGTTATGAGAAAATCGAAAGATAAGACTGTAATTTTCGAATGTGTAAAAAAGTGGGATTATTAAAATCAATTTTTCCATTAAAAAAATGACGCCCATCATAACTATTCATTCTATATTATGTTTGCATTTTTTGAGCATCACATATTACTATACACTGCCTCCGTAGTAATTTAGTTGCAATAATGATCGATTTGACATGTTTCCTCTCTATTTTATGATTGAATTTATCAAAATATATTGTGTGCTAGCTAGAGAAAAATGGTATGTTCTGTTCAACTTATTTTTATATAAGTTAACTTATTTGAACTTATTGATAATTATTGATAATTATGAGAGCTTATCTGAACTTATTGGTAGTGATTGATACTTATTGATAACTTTTTAGTACTCATTTGAACTTATTGACACTTATTGGTTATTATATAAACTTATCTTAGCTTGTATGAACTTAACTTATTCAATAAGTATTGAATATAAGTTGAAGAGAAGGGGGCCAAAGTCGTTTCTCGATGAGATGAGAATTGAAAATAATGCAAATCAAGTCAAGTGAAGGCATAGCAAAGATCCTAACCGTTCTAACGCACAAGAGGAAATTAATATCCACCTTCTACAGGATCGCCTAACTACGAGACCTGCGTGGAGAGTGGTTGGGCCGGGGCCTTGGGGAACATGCCATGCGTTCTAGTTTTAGGATTGGTAGCTTACAACAATGGGTCTATCAAAATATCAAATGGCAAGAGAATAAGCCGGATGTTGTATGGCTTAGCTTGCAGTTTTTGCAATGGTATGGCTTTGCTTTATGGTGGATACGAAGATGGAGGAATGATGTGATGCATGGACAACGTACACAATCGTATTCTAGTTAACATAAGTGCTTTTCGATCTTCAAATGAGACTAGTATAGGCTCAATGAGCCTTTGAAGGTATCATATATGGCAACCTGGATGATAAACCAAGACAAAGCACTACCTATAAAAGTTAGCAACCAGCCAACCACCACCCAGTGGTTGGTATGCCTTGAATACCGATGGGGTAGCACGAGGAGCATGAGGAAATGCTGGAGAAGATGGGTTCATTCGAGATTACCTTGGAGCTTTTACTTTTGGTTTCTCTGCCAAGTTTGGTTTAAGCAATTCCTTTAAGGCCGAGCAAAGAGCAGTAGGAATAGAGCTGGAATATGCTAAAACAAGGGGCATAATGAGAGTAGATCAACAGATTATAGTGTGACAAGTTCTTTATAAGGGGTGGCATGGCCACATCCCAAGTCTATAGTTTGTAGTTTTTTTTTTAATATACAATATATATATATATATATTTTTTTTTTTACAATTCCCCTCCTAAACATAAAAATAAAATTGAAAATAATAACAAAAATTTTGACCAATTAAACTATGCAATTTTGCAATTTTATTAGATATTATCCATTAAACTATCTCCTACTGTATATGCCTAGTTGCCAACATACTTGCTTACCTCAAATTAAAAAATCTCTTTAGTAACCAACTTACAACTGGTGGCTGAGGTAAACACATTAAAAAAAAAAAAAAATGGCGCCCACCATACCAACAGTATCTTCTTCTTCTTCTTCAGATGTTCAAACTCCATTTTTATACCTTGAAGAAGATACTGTTGATGGCGCTTTCGATTACAAAGGTCGCCCAGCAATTCGATCCAAACATGGTCGTTGGAGATCTGCTTCTTTCATCATTGGTTAGTTCAATTCACCATTCAAAATTCACTTTCATTTCATCGAATTTTTCAATTACATCAATAAAAATAAAATCTTTTTACCTTTTTTGACATGGATTTTGCTTTGATTTATCTGGGTTTCGTTTAATTTTTATTAATTTTTTGATTTTTTTTGTGGGGGTTTTTTTAGGGGTGGAAGTTGCAGAAAGAATTGCATATTATGGTATAACTTCAAATTTAATAAGCTATTTGACTGGACCGTTGGGGCAGTCAACGGCTAGTGCAGCTGCAAATGTGAATGCTTGGAGTGGATTTGGGTCACTTTTCCCTGTTGTTGGTGCTATTATTGCTGATTCTTTTCTTGGTCGTTATCGCACCATTGTTGTTGCTTCATTCATTTACATATTGGTTAGTATTTTTTGTGATTTAATTTTGTGGTAAATTATTGAATTTATTATAAAGTTTGTTACTTTATTGTATTGTTGAATTTATTTAAGAAGATTATTGTGATGTATGATTGCTTTATGGAAGTGATTATTATGATATGAATAATTAAATATTACTAAAAATAGTTTGTGTAAAATAAGGTTTTGTAGCCTTTTTAGTGTTGATGTCATGTTTTGCTTTTGAATTCCATTTTAAGGTGAATTGTTAATACTAATTTCTTTTTTGATTTTTATGTGGCTATAATGCTTTGGATTGTACTTAATTTTCGAATATAGTTGAATTTGGTACCATTGCATTTGTCTTGGCTGTATTATTGATTGTTAATTGGATAAAGGCGACGACGTTTAAGTACTTTGTTACTTTGGATGATCGTGGTACAAGTTCATTGCCCCTCCTAAACTAATAACTATGTTGTGTTTATATAACTCTTGGTAACTACTGCAGCATGTCATCCTTTTGCTTTTCAGCTTTTGTATAAGTATGTTATGGAAAAAGTTTTGACTTCCTTACCTTGTGTTATATAGTAGGATTATGGTTTACTGTGGTATGTTCAATTTGGCACAATGAATTCAAGGTATTGGAAGTTTGGGACAATTACATTCAATGATACAAGCATTTGTCTTTTGATAAGGGAATCGGTTACTCCTCGTTATTTTGCTGTTGTTTCCTTGGAAGTGATAAAGGAAAAGGAAAATTTATGTGGATGACCACTGGAATGATTAATTTTGGCTCATGTATCCGACCCCAATATTGGGATTAAGGCTTTGATTTGATTACCTTGAAAGCGATTTTGGGTGTTACTCTTTTGTGATTCTTTGTTTATATGCTATCAAAAGTTTGTATCCATAGGGGCGCTAAACTGGTAAACCAGTAGCGTTTGTTTGACAAGTTAGCTGAGAAAAGGATGAAGTAATATGCCTCTAGGGAACTTCTATATAACATCTTTCCCCCACTGATTAGGTCAGCCTTAGATATTAGATATTAGATTGGTGTCTACTACCGTGCTGTGACAACCTTGGAGAAGACTGGAAAAACAAGTCTAGTGGCCTAGTGCGATATTTTCTGTAAAACATTATGAACTGCAAGAATTATTGTCGAACGGTTTCTCAATTGTTTTTTCAGCTGCACTGAATAGTAGTTTTTGTTTAATGTGCATATTTGACAGAAAAGTTGTTCTGGTCTCTAAATATTAGATGGCATGTTTATTTAGCTCATCTTTTGAGCTAGTGAATGTGCTTGGCCAGCTTATCAGCTAAACACTAAACTTGCTCTTCAGTCTTCGCCAGCCACTTAATACATGGTTGTCGTTCTGCACATTTGGTCAATTATTCTGAGCTTCATTTCACTTTTGATGATGTGAAGTGAATGAGGGAAAGCATATTTTTAACTCCAATTCAAAAGTTCGGATGATGATACTGCACTTGATCAAATAATGCATTCATGCCAAATGATTATTATTTTTCTCCGGTCTAAGCTTTAGGTTGTTATTGCTTTCCTGCTGATGTTACTTTTCAAAATTGTTGATTTTTTTATCTTTATTACTTGCACCAATTTAGAGATGTACGCTGCTTTTTCATTATTTTTGTATATGTATTTTCTTTGGGTTACACACTCGTATTTCCGAGTTTTATTCTTGTTTATCTTTTGAAATGAAGGATGCAGCTTCTTTGTCTTGCTTCATAGTTGTTTGAGATACTCTAATTAACCCAATACTGTTCTTTTGAATGTCCACGAATTGGCAGGGCCTAAGCTTGTTAACTCTTTCAGCTGTGCTACCATCAACCACTTCGGTGAACTCTAAAAAGATCCCAATGGATTTCATGGGAGATTCATTTTCAATTCAAACAATTTCAATATTTTTCTCTCTATATCTGGTGGCCATTGGACAAGCTGGTCATAAACCATGTGTACAAGCTTTTGGGGCAGATCAATTTGATGGACAAGATCCTCAAGAGAGCAAAGCCAAAAGTTCGTTCTTCAATTGGTGGTACATGGGCATGTGTCTTGGTTCATTGCTAGTAATCTCTGTCCTAAATTACATTCAAGATAATATTGGTTGGGGCCTTGGATTTGGAATTCCTTGCATCATTATGACACTTGCATTAGTGTTATTTTTGATTGGGACTCCAACCTATAGGCATATAGTCACAAATGAAGAACAGAGTGCATTTGTCAGGATTGGGAGAGTGTTTGCTGCAGCAGCAAGAAATTGGAACGTAAAACAGTCGACAATTGATGTTGAAGAGATAGCTCAGGGATTTTGTCCTTCTCAAGGCTCTGAACAATTTCGGTAAATTTTTAACCGTGCCTCTCATTGTTGTTCGTTTGTGTAATGCCATTAATGTTATATATTTGTTAAATCTTCTGTCACAAAATGTCTACCAATAATTAGACTGTTAAACAATTTATACATGGACTTAGCTATGTTCGCATAATTATTGATCCTGGAAGCTAAGGGAGGAGATTGGGAAGGTTGCTCTATTTCGATGCTTGGCTTTTTGCCTAAATGACGCATATTTGGACTTATTATAACTTACCTGAATTTATTATAGCAGTGAATTGAATCTGGGTAGTGGGTACTCCTTATTTGAATTCACTGAAGCTTATCTCTATTTACACCTTTAATTTTATTTATCCTTTGTGATGCTCGGTTCCTCTCTTTTGCTTTACTTAAACAACTTTCAAGAACAGCAACTGAAGCTCTTTTGTCTTTTAATTTGGTGGTTTTTAGTAGATGAGACTGTGCTTTAATGTTATCAACTCTACCCTTCAAAATCTCTAGCTCATTATCCAGTGTCCCTTGGCACCTTGCTAATTTAAACTTGATTGTTTGCATTCATCAAACAGGTTTTTGGACAAAGCTCTGGTTTCAAATGACAAGGGAAAAGGTTGTTGTAAGACCAAGGTTGAAGAAACAAAGGCAGTACTAAGACTGTTTCCTATATGGGCAACCAGCATTGTGTATGCTATTGTCTTCTCGCAGTCTGCAACATTTTTTACTAAACAAGGTCTTACCATGAATAGGTCACTAGGACCTAACTTTTCTGTTCCGCCTGCTTCATTGCAGTCTTTTATCAGCCTCTCAGTTGTCCTCCTTATTCCCATCTATGATCGTATCATAGTTCCTGTAGCAAGAGCTTCTACTGGGAAACCTGCTGGAATAACAATGCTACAAAGAATTGGAACAGGGATGTTTATTTCCGCCATCTCAATGGTAATTGCAGCTATAGTTGAGAGAAAACGCCTTGAAACTGCGAAAGAACATGGATTGCTTGACTTGCCGAATGCTACAGTTCCGATGAGTGTATGGTGGCTGGTCCCACAATACGTACTATTTGGTATATCAGACGTTTTCACTATGGTTGGCTTGCAGGAGTTTTTCTATGACCAAGTTCCTACAGAATTGAGAAGTGTGGGTCTCTCACTCTACTTGAGTGTATTTGGGGTGGGGAGCCTCTTCAGCAGTTTGATGGTCTCCATCATCGACAAAGCAACTGGCAGCAATGGGCAGGACAGTTGGTTTTCAAGCAACCTTAACCGAGGTCATCTTGATTACTTTTACTGCTTACTTGCTGGTCTTAGTGTCATAGAAATCACTCTTTTTGTGTTATTTGCAAAGTCGTACATATATAATAGGAAAACTGCTATATAATTTGATAGCGGAAATACAGAATATATTGGATGAATATTCTATCAACCTATGGAACTCGAATACTCGATTATAGGATTCTGATGGGGCATGAAAACGCTAGACAAAAAAGGAAGATGGGGATAAATCAGTTTCTACTACAGATGAGCCTGTATGGCTGTATGCATACATTATGGTCTCTCAAAGTGTATAAAATCTTAGTAAAGTCAGTAGACAGTAGTAGTCCATTTTTACTATTTGTACTTAATTATATATTCCGATAAAAACAATGAAGCATAATGTATACTGGTAAAATTATCCAATTTTATACTTATAGAACTAAATTTGGATTTTGTGCAAGTTTGATATTGTTCAACACTAGTTAAATTTTGCTTTGAGCTGTTTCTCTGGGTAAATGCTTCTGTTATGGCCCTTTAAAGACTATGGGCGCTATTAGTTTTTAGCTTTCTGCTGGCGATATTGCTGCAAAGCATAATGTCAGCTGTATGATCTGTAGCTTTGTAGGACTATTCTTCACTTAAATCCAGAATCATTGGTAATCTTATTCTTATCTGCTGATTTGCTGTAAAGAATTCCTCGTCTGTTGTAGTGCAAAGACGATGCCTACCAAACGATAAAGAAGCGGATGAAATAAGATCCCTAAATTAATCCTGAGACCTGAGTGCTACATCCGCGGACTATGCATGGTTTTTACAAAATATGGACTTATAAAGTAGCTATTTACCGAGTTATTAGTATCCAACTATATATATGCACGCTTCCAGCCCTTGCTATGCCCAATCGCGTGTTTGGTGCTATAATTGATAGGTATATCAGACTTTATCAGCATATACATACGAGAATTCAATTGTGCAAAATTATGTTCTTCGATTTGGGGTTGTACTTGAACAATTTTTTCAATATCACACGCTATATCAGCTAGGATTTTAGGACTAGAGTAAGCAAGATTCACTTTGTCAAAACTCGAAAGCTTTATCACGTTTACCTTTAGCTATATGTTCAGCAAGCAAGAGCGAGTTGCCCGCTTGTTCAGTATAAGGTCATGATCTTAAGACATGTTCATTGTTTTGTTTTCCAGATAATTTCCTACCCACAAATAACATTTCATAAGCTCTAATGTTGAATTTGTTTAGGCTAACGCGACTATCATACAACTCGAACTTCTATGTACACCCAAGTACATAATATAGGACATTAATGACATGTATTAAGACAGATAATCTTAGTTAGAAGTTGATTAATGTCATAAGCTAATTAAAGCTCATACAACCTATGTAACTGATTAAATATGCTTGGTTGGTAGAAATTAGTTAAAGAGCAAATTGGAGCAATTAATCATATGTTCAGTATCATACAAGTATTTCCATGACAGTTAAGTGTTACCTGTCATTAGAAACACCATCAAATGCTGCGCAATCATTGGAGTTTACAAGTAACATACTACTTAAATCTTAGCTTATTACTCCTTTAAGACTTGAACAGAACATTCTGGCTTTTTCTGATCATATATTATAAACTATGATATCAAAGTATATAATGCCTTGACTTTTTTGGTACAATCAAATATATTCTATATATTATATAAATTAATATATGGTTTTTGCATGTATATAATTTATTTTTAACTATTTGTTTATATTAAGCTATAGTGTATACGTCAAATGACTTGCAAGTCTATTAGCTGTAGACAGCCTACAATTTGTATAATCTTTGGTCATCCAATTTTAGGACCTGTTTACTTCAGTTTAAAAGTAGTTCTACGCAGTTCAGTTCAACTCAGTTTAGTTCAGCTTTTTTTTTTATTTTGCTAATCATTAATCCTTCATTAAAAAACTTTCAGTTCAGTTCGACTCCAATCAGTTCTGTTAAGTTGTTTTCAGTTGAAGTAAACAGGCTCTTAATCACCCCAAACAAAAATATCTTTAGATTAAATTTAGTTGATTATATAAAGTTTATGATGAATTTGTCCTCTAGATTAGAATTGATGTTTAGCTGTTCATGTGCTATGATTTTGATACACTGAAGCAAATTTAGCATTTCCTCAGCAATTAACCGAAAAAGAAAGAAAGCTATAATTAACATGAAATTCTGTATTAATAATTGAAGTTGGAGCATCATTATATTATGGTGGTTAGGGAACTTGGTGGCCAGGGTACAAATCAAATGATGAGCACGATTAAGAGCATGTTTCATTCAATTCATTTGAAGTTAATAGTAGGGTTTTCAACCTAATTCCGTTCGTTGTTCGTTGCAATAAAATTGACATGGGGGACGAAATGAATAACACAAACATGTTTCGATGTGTCCCATTTGTGCCTATGGTACATACATATCTGAATTGTGAAAGTATCACTAACTGGCTAGTGATAATTTCCGACACATGACACATTTTCTTGTGCAATTGTACATTCTCAATTTAATGCATGCAACTCAAATAGTCGAATGTATACTGTATAGTATATGTGGTTGGGCACGGATTAAAATTGGGTGAAGTTAGCTTGTTAATTGGATTTTTTTTCTAATGATATTTCGGAATAATGAGAGCATTAGTTTCTTGAAACAGAAATGTGATTAATAATGCAAATATAATGTTGTTGGAATGTGTATGTATACGATTATAAGCTGGCTTAGGTGCCAGCACCATTGATCTGTAAAATTGCAAGTGACCAACTCCAACACGCACTTATAGGCAGCCTATTTATATTACTAACCAAACCATAACTAGGTCCACATCTCTGCATACTTTGATTAATTTATAATCTATTATGTGTATATGCAAAATATATAATTAGACAAAACTTATATATATATATATATATATAATGGGGTTGAATGAACTTGAACCCAAAGTTGCGCAGTAGATAGATTATTAGGGTGTGCAAAGAAACTCTTACAACAAGACTTTTATAAAAGAAAAGGAAAAAAACTATTGATGTAGATGGCCTGGCCTATGGTCGAGAAGAAATATTCGACATCAAATTCTCAATTTTTATCATTCAACTCATAATTAGTTGGACATTATCAAGACATAACTGTCTTTATTCAGATCGCATATATTCGTCAAGTCATAATGCACATTATTCAAGTCATAAAATTTACTATTGAGTTTAAGTCAGAGATAAGCGCACTCAAAATAGAATAGCCAAAAATCAATAGGAAAGAAAATTACATTTTTATCCTCTTCTAGATTAAAGGTCTCTACCCCTAACATATTTTGGAAAATAATACCCTCAAAATATTTAGCATGTACAAATAAAAGGAAAAAGGTATTCTCAGTTTCATAATATTTTCACAAAAATAAAAATAATTAAATTCTTTCATTTAAATTATGTTATTTTAAGGTACTACAATTAGCAACGCATTGACACACGTTTATAATCTCAATTTCCACTCAATGAATTCATGTAATTATGTAGAGCCTAATGAAAGATTTGGGGACACCAAACTAGGAGTAAATGTGTAACATAATAAAGTTGAAGTAACAACTAACAAGTGCATACTTAAGTAAGTACTCAACTTGGATTTGTCGACTTATATATTAATTTGAGGAAGAAAAAATGATGATCCAAATAAGGTTACCTAGGTGTAGGCGTGTAGCACGTATTTTTATTTATATTTTATTGAAGAATCCACATATATATCGTCATTGACAGCCAAAAACTACATACTATGTATATACATTGCTGTGAGTCTGGAAGATTATGAAGTTGGTACATTATTCCTCTTTTTTGTGTTATTTTGACAATATAGTTGGTACATTAGTCAACTACTAAATTAATGGGAAAAGTACTGAAAAGTGAAAACAATTAATTAAATGGAAAATATGAATATATGATTATAATTTATTTAGTAACATACTAACATGTCTTTAAAATGTTATATTGGTTTATAATTCAATTGTATGATGTCGCAATAAACCATTCATAGTCTAGTTACTCGATCAATAATATAATTAATGATCTCATATAACTATACTTTCTTTTATACATTAAACACTGAGATGAGTCAAAGTTACAAAGATAATAGTGAAAAAACTTTCTATATTATAACTAAAATAACAGAGAGTGTAAAAGATTTGTTTCGATAAACGTATGCGTCAAAATACGATTAATTAGACACACATTAATCTTTAATTTCCCGTTGTGCGCTTTTGTAAACTTAGACCATTGTTTATGGGGTCATTGATGATTGATCTTTGTATAAAGTATAGACGACTAAAGAATATCCAACGAAAGCTGCATTTTAAAAGAATATGTACTGCAACAAAAATTTATTGGTTAATGTTTCCATCCTATAATTCAGATGTATTAATCAATAAATTTTCAACTTGGTTGAATTTGAAAACCATGATTAAATTAGATGGACCAAAGCCGCCGTCTAATAAAGATATATGAAATAATTAAAGAAGACGACCAAGGATATACTATACTTAATTACCATTAACATGTTAGCATGTCCAATTAATTCTAGTCTCCTTGATCTTCATTATGTATCTAGTATGTAGACTAAGTAGAAGTGTTCATATCTTGTCATGTTGAAATGTTGAAGCATGATTCATTATAATTCTTGTTGAAATGTTGAGTTGTTGTTATATACGGAAATAATTTATATATGAATAGGGATTTGGACACGTTATACTACCTCCGTAATCTTTTACTTACAATAAAGGAATATTTTATAGTTCACATAAAAGATTATGGGATAGTATTATATAAGTTATGAATCTCCACTGTAATTATATATTGTGGGTTTTCTAGAATATTTTATTTTGTGGATTTTGTAGTATTCCGTAACTCAAATTGGTGTTCTTTCAATAGTACCAAAAAAAAAAAAAAAAAAAAAAAAGTCAACAAAAGCAACAAAAAACATCACTTTGGATGATTTTGAGAAAGCAACCTTACCTTATTCTTTCTTCTAAATACTCAAAATTCGACATTATTTAAATCTATTTTCCTTTTTCTGTTCACAAATACTTTATAATCTACCGAGTAATATTCAATCTACTCTTAATTACAGTCTTACAGAGTACTAGTTTACTACTCGGTACTAAATGCATAGTCCCATTGTGTATGACAGGGAGGGGTCCTTTTCTTGGAGGTTCATTCTGTGTTAATATTTGGCAAGAACAACGTATGTTGCGTGTAATAGATATGTGACGCATGCATGATTAATTAACAAGTTGAAATTGATTACGACCCTTGTTGTTGTTTATTTTCACTCTAATTATTTTTTTTATCTTATGATTCTCAATAATTTCATGTGAAGTGTGATTTTTGACAAATGAGAGTATGAGACTAATGCTATTATGCTAGCATAATTTTTTGCTCGTAGGACGACATAATTATAAACAATGATAATTGATAAATACAGACAATTAATATTTGATAAATTAAATGAACAAAATGATAATTAAAGGGGCATATTCCTATAATCCATACGGAATAAAACAGAGTAGTTATATATATATATATATATATATATATATATGTATGGATTATATATACGAAAGTAGTCATTGAAATTAATTATTAAAACTATTTTATTTTAAAAGAGGAAAAATAATATTTGACTACCATGTACTCTATCCTATAATCTAATAGTCCGTGCGTATAATACATAGAGTTTTTCAGATCTTGCAATACGTTGGCTACTAGTGAATATGAATTGAAACCTCCCAATAAATGGACCAACTTCTAGCAAAGTACATGTTGTCATCTAGCTTGCATAATTTGTCACACATTTTTAAATTGTGTTCGCTCCAAACAGCAAATTTTACGTGGGTTCCCATTTAATATTTATAGCCTTAAAGCTTTATTATTAAGACATCGAGAGTGCCATTGCTCACTTAATTGTATATATTTTTCTATTTTGAACATTTAGAAGTCTTAGCTGTATAAGTAAGATTATTATGCTATTTGTAGTAAAGACTTTGATTTTTGTAGCGATTAATGATATTGACTATTATTATCTTTTAAGTATGTATTAGTGTATCAACTACTCCAACAATATCCTTTTGCATATACAAAATTACAAAACCTTTGATAAGAAAAACATCCTTCATAATCGATTGTCGAAAAGGCCCCGTCCTTAATTGGGCCGCAGGTGGAGGTGGGAGCTCAGCCATTGCTCCTGCCTCCTTATCGATGTACCTCACACAAGTTGTCTCACTTGACTAGCTAGTTCGCTATTGAGATACGCTCACTCACTTGAGAGAATGTTAGAGACATAAGGTAGGGAATGTTGTATAGGTATTTAGTTAACTTAAAAGTTAAAATCATGAAATTAAACAAGAATTGATTTTGTAGGATTTTGAGACTATATATATGGGAAAGAAGCTTGTCCACAAAACAGTCATCAACATTCTACGTAAATGTGTTGACACTTTTTATATAACGACGCTTGTTTCAAATTAAATCATGCAACTGTGTTAGTACGATTACCATAATAACAATAATAATAATACTTCGGCATTTACTATCTCCAATCCCTATCCTTTGATCACCTCTTCTTGATCGCCCACACCCTTACTTGTACTTCGCACATGCAATGCAACACCAAAGTTAGGCATTATATTGAATGCCACAAATGGAAATTTGCTTCCTTTTTTTACTCCAAAAATGCATTTCACTTTGTAACCATGATCATGACATGTACTCCGTATATACTTTCATCATTATCACTTCTTTTTGGGATTTTTAAAACTACTACATGTATCTTTGTATATACCTCGTACTTGTATATCGTATTCATTTTAAATAACTCTACATTACTTAACTAATACTTATATACTCGACATGTACAAGTGTTTCCCATTTGTCGCAATATTCACTTAAAATGTATTGTTAATATACACTATAGTTTATTGTACAATGTACACCTCACAGTATTTTCTTATTTAAAACGAAAAATCCGATCATCAATTGTTCATGCTATAACTAGAAATGAGTTGTTTGCATGCTAATTTTGCACAAATCTTTAAGGTGTAGTTTCTCAATGATTAAAAAATCAACCATAGTCCACTAAAGAAAATAGTTGAGACATTTTTTTTTTTTTTTGGTGCTAAAAGAGCTGAGACATATAGTTAATTAACAAAGGTTGATAAAAAAAAAGTTTATGTACTCACCTTTGCTTGTCGATAAAAAAAAAATAACAAATAAAAATTAGTAATTAATAAATAAATTATGCTTGCCTTAAAGTTAGTTCAATTCAAAATTATTGCAAATCCATCTTTTATGACAATCAATTAACTAAACCAAACTTTTGCTTCTTGTTTTTTACCCTTTCGAGTTTTGGGCAAAGGCATGTTTGAAATTTAAAAATGCAACTATACAATTTTTTTTTTTTTTATAATTTCAAAAACTATAAAAAAGAAAAGGACACCAAGGTAAAACCAACTCGCAGCTTTGCAATTGGCTTTTTTTAACACCTTTAGTCGCATGAATAGGCAAACTCTGACATCCCGTTACAAACCTTTGCAGTTCTACAGCCGCCTGTTATTTTTTATTTTTTTGATTTTAAAATAATTTATTAAAAAACCTTAGTATTTTACAAAAAGACAATTATTAGTCCCAAGTAATATTAAAAATTAAAAAATGCTTAAATTGATCAAACATGACAGCCTGGAGTAGGAAATTATAAGACGGATGAATCAACACTTGACACGTGTCTACAGCCTGAAGCAGTACCATTGAGGTTGTGGTCACCCACGAAGATGGTCCTTATTTTTTTATGTGACAGGCATGTTACTCTGTCCTTCAGATTTTGTGAGAAGGAATAAAATCTTTTTTTTTTCCCTCATTTTATTTAGGGGGGTGGTGAGAGAATAAAATCTCCAGGTGTGGGAAAATTTACCTCCACGGCTAATTGTGGATTAATTAAATGCATCATCTATTAATCCATTTGTTTCCCAACTTTGGACATTCAATTCATATTTTCTTGGATCAAATTTCTTCATGTTCTTTTGAATTAAAATAGAGTCGAATAGATATAAATTGAGCTAATAAACTCAATTGGAATGAAGTTGTACATTTCTATGACTATAATGTAAACAAATTAAACTGAGCAAAAATAAAATAAATTGAATTGAAATAGGTATAGCGGAACTCCACTATACTGTACTGAGGTATTAAAATTCTAGTTCAGAGTAATAGGGCCTCATTAGCTATTATTTGCTCAATTTTTCTTTTCTTTTCTTTTTTTTTTTTTGAAAATTAAAGGTTAAGTTGTGCTAAATGCTAAGGCATAATTGCAATGATGTAAGCGAGATGATAGTAATTTATGTATTTTAAAGGGAATGTACGTCTAGTTTCTATATGTTAGAAACTTAGTTGGTTTCTAACATACTCTTTTTAGGAAATCTAGAAATTAAAAAATATTGTTACAAAAAAAAAGGTTTTTCAAAATAGTATGTTAGAAACCAAATAAGTTTTTAACATTCAGATAATAAATATTTTCCTTTTATATATACCATATATTTACAACCATCGCATACATATTCCCTCCGTTTCAATTTATTATTCACGTTTTGATTTTGAGTATTATTCATAAATCACACTTTGACCACTATTTGCATTTTATATGCAAGTAAAAATATATTCATATAAGATCGTGTTTGATTCACCTTAATTAATCCTGAACATACACATTAGCACACGTGTAAAAATGAAATGTGAAGATAAAGTAAAACAGGAGTATAACGCTAGATAGTAAATGCATATTATTAAACTTGATGATTACTTGATTAGATTTTTTTTCTTTTTTAGGTAATTGGTTAATATTAGCTTTATTAATTTGTCTCAAACATAAAAATTAATAATAGTACTAAAATCCTGAGAAAGGGCATAATCCCCCTCCTTTACACTACACAAGCTACTAAGGGCCCGCTTACTTCAGCTGAACTGATTGGAGCTGAACTGAAAGTTTTTTTTTATGAAGGATTAATGAATAGCAAAATAGGAGAAGAGTTGAACTGAACAAAACGGAGCTGAATGGATTTTAAGCTGAAGTAAACAGGACCTAAATTGTTCAAATACACATCATATTCATTACTTCGGGTCTGTTTACTTCAGCCAAAAACAGCTAAACTGAAAGTTTTTTTTATGAAGGATTAGTGAATAGCAAAATAAAAGGAGAGCTAAGCTGAAATCAACTGAACCAAACTGAATTAAATTGAACTGATTTAAAGTTGAAGTAAACATGCCCTTAGATGGGTCTTAGAACAATCTGCTAAACATCCCCGATGTCTTTGGAACTGGTTTGACTAATCTGGCTTGATGGTCCTGAGCTATCACATCCTCGCGGATGACAAACTGGCGTAGCATCTCGGCTCTGCTCCCATAGGGTTTCCCTGAACAACTCCATGGATTTTTTACCAACCGCAGCTTGAAGTCGTATTGAGTTAGTGTAATTATTGGTGTAAGGTCAGCTTTTATATATAGCTTGGGCACCTTAGCTTTAGCTTGATGGCTTAAGCTGCTTGATAAATGGGTCATATATATCGTATCCAATTGCCTGTTTAAATATTTTTATATTTATGATATAAATCTTAATTAGTGAAAATTCATGTCAAGTTTGTATCGTTTTATGTTTTAAAGTTCGAGTTTATGTCATTTTATGTTTTAAAGTTTACATTTATAAGTAACGTTGTGAAAGCAATTTTCAAAGATAAGATGACTTGAAGATATGTGTAGTGTATTACTTACAAAACCCCACAAAGTAGTTACTTTAATTTGACACCAAAATAATAAACTTATGCACCCCTAGAAAAAATGAACTTGAGGTGGTAAGATGATTAAGGTCCACATGTCCACACAACATAATTGTGCAAAAACATTACCTTGCAAACTATGTTTTTGACTAAAAACCATGATGAGCACCATGTTAAAGAAACGTATACATATTATAGAGTAATTTGAAGTATAAGGTCACATTATTCTTAACTCATTATAATACAAAAACATATATGCATTAAAATTCACTTTTTTAAAACTAAAACAACATAACACGAACAAAAAACTAAAATAACGTAACACGAACATTTATACCTATGTACACGATGTTAGTGAGTATACAATCTAACAATTGAAATTATTGCATGTTTGCACTTCACAAATTACAACATTGTGAATATAATTCATGCTATGTAACCTGTACGGAGTAATTTATTTAATAGTTACAAATATTGTTTTGTAAATAAATACATATATCAATTTACGAATTAAATGGATTTAAAAAAAAAAGATTACATAAAGGATTGTAATTATCAAATTAAAATTCATTAAAGAAAAATAACAAATAATATGAAGTATAATTAGGAAGCACCGCACGCATGAGGCATGATAGTGGTGCACTGTGCACATAACACATTTGCGAGTTGCGACTCATGTCATATCATGATGAAGGCATGAAGAGAAAAAATTAAAGTGATATCACCAATGGTACGTTACCTTCATAAGATGCGTGATTATTTTGTCATGCAAGTAAACTATTAAGTATTAATCAATTAAAGTTCTAATCAAGCAAGGAATTGATCGAACGTATGAAATGTACTTTCTTAATCACTCTACTAATCTCTTCTTTGTTTCATTGGTTGCTTAAATTGTATAGTATTATTTTGTAAAGTAAACTTTTAATTTGTCATCACCTTGTTGAATTGCCTCTACATAACATTAAATGAGTTAAATTTGAAAAAGGGTAGACTTGAGTAAAGATTAGGATGAGGAATCAAATTTAGAGATATTTCTACAATTTTACATATAGTGATTCTCAATATGTTAATCAAAGCTTTGTGAATGTGATATGATAGTTTTATTAGAATCATCTAGGATCATAATATTGTACCGTAAGCTTAATTATTAAAACTAACTATATGAAATCAATTGATAATCATCATGGACTCTTTGAACAATGGGCGAATTTTGCTCTTTAAATTTACATATATTAGGCCATGTTCTGCTCAACTAAACAAAACTATTTTTCTAGAAAAGATAAGTTCGTATCGGAAACATGAATTTCAATTCAAATCAAGGAAATAAAAGCTCAGGCAAATTCAAAGCCGGAAGAAGAAGTTCAACTAAATTTAGATCCGTAAATCACAAAATAAGTTCATATCACACAAATTGAGTTCAGTTCATATAAACGAAAATAAATTGAACAGGTCTTTAATTTTACTTCTGTAATTTTCTAATGTAAAATATTAGCTAGTTAGCGTAATATATTGAAACAGAGGCACAAACTTTGGATTTATTTGATGATATCTCATATCTATACTTGGATTAAGATCATCACTTTGTTTACATGTATACAAAACAACAAATAATATACTATATATTATTTGCGTCACATCCATGACAATTCCAAAGTTATGTTTATTAAAATTCTTGAAATGTTTGTTGTGATATATGATAATAACAATCACAATAATGCAATAAAAGTGAAGTCACAAACCAAAAATACAAAAGCTAATATTGATAAATGAATATAAAAATACTTGTAAGTTAAAATCATTGTCATTCACCAATCACCTTGTTCAATTTCCTAATTATATAGTTCCCTACCACAGCCATGGATAAAACAGGGCACATCCAAAGTATTGATATTGACAAAATTTTATACTCTAGTATTGACTCAAAATATCAAGGCTTAGCATAAAGCTCATTCAAGGATAGGATAGGAAGCTCAGAAATAAGACTTCAACTGTTTTTGTTAAAAAGTATTTTTAAAAGAAATATAATTCAACAATTGTATTTCAAAAAAAAAATTACAATAAGGTCTACTTTCTAACTATTGATGATATTGAAAATAAAATGAGTATATACAAGAGAACCAAAGGTTTAGGCATGTGGAAAGAAAATTAAGGATGCACTTGAGGTGTATTGTTTTCATGGGTTAAGACATAATTGGATAAGAATTGAATGTATTGAAATTTATTAGATTGGAAAGCTGAAAGAATATTGCATTAGTTTGGATTGGAACTTATTGGAACTATTAGAATTTATTAGAACAATTATAACTTATTCTATAAAAAAAACTATTATGAAGAGAGCACACCCTTAATTTAATTTGTTAGAAAGATGGAGGGTTTGAATAACAAGAATAATCCAAAAGGTACAGGAAGACCAAAAATGTTTTGAATGAAATGAACATAACATAGTAATGATAAATTTTCAATCATATTTGGTTTTAGAAATTAATGAATTGATGAAAATGATTTTTTTGGATGACTATATATACGATCAGATGAGTATTGATTCATGCAATAGTCTATCCCAAATCTGAATGTTTATAGAGTCAAAACTCTGATAAGGATGATGATAAAAGAGCAAGATGATTTTTTTTCTAATTATATTTAATTGATATAAATGTACCAATTATTATTATAATATTATAGGAAACATATAAATACATATGCCAATATAATAATAATAATAATAATAATTTAATGGTAATTGCAATGTGAATCTGTTATATTTATGTATCATCACAGTACAAGTTTACAACTCACAGTTCATCTTTATATAATGTATAAGTTTCCCTTAAAAAAAAAAATCTTTAAGTCAATAACTTCAACATGTACAGTTCATTATTAATCACCAAGATGATATACTAGTATCAGCTTAACAATGACAATCATCCATTGTCATTATGAGGAGTATAATACGGAGTATGATGATGATTTGTTACCTCAATATTATGATTTTTACGGTTCTATTTAAGATAAAATTACAGTAATAAATTACCAATTAAAGAAAACAATCAACAACTCATATTTACGTTTGTGTAACAGGTTATCTGAATATATGATAACACACTGTATAAATTAAACTATAAAACTCTGGCAACAGCTTTAATTTCCTTAATTACATATTACTTTGGATTAATTATTTGTTAATAAGGTGTAGAAAAAAAAGGAAATAATTTTTTTTTTTTTTTTTTTTTTTAAATTGTAACGTAGGTGTATAACTGTAAGAAAAGGGGGACCTACAAATTCCCCATTAGTAGCTGGCAATCCATTTCTGACAGTCTGTTACTCTATTTCATTCCAACGTTCATAAACTTTTCTCACTCCTACTTCTATTAAACCCCTTGTCTGTTGTAGTATTTTCATTTCATATTTTAACGTTCTTTCTTAAACACAAAAAAAAAAAAAAAAATTATGGCAGAGGAGAGTAAGAAGGTAGAGGAAACATCTACAGCAGCTGAGATGGTTGTTCCTGAAGCGGAGAAGCCTGTTGAGGCTGCGGCTTTGAAGGTGGAGGAAGCCGAGAAGCCGGTGGCGGAGGAGGAGAAGGTGGAGGAAGGTGAAAAGACGGAAGTTGATGATGAAAAGAAGAAGATTGATCAACAGGTTTCATTTAAGGAAGAGACTAATGTTGTAAGCGAGCTTCCTGAGGTTCAGAGGAAGGCGCTTGAGGATTTGAAGGTGCTTATTCAGGAATCACTTAATAAGCATGAGTTTTCATCTCCTCCTCCTCCTCCTGCGGCTAAAGCCGAGGAGCAGCCTCCTAAAACTGATGAGGCTACTCCTGTTGTTGCCGAGGCCTCAGCAACTACCTCTGAGGTGCCTGTAGAAGCACCTAAGAGTACTGAGGAGGCCCCAAAAACAGAGGAAGCCCAGAAGAAAACAGAGGAGCCTGAGGAAAAACCTGCAGAGGCACCTGTAACAAAAACAGAGGAATCCGAGAAGAAAGAAGAGGAGGACATCAAGGAGACAATCGTTGTCGAGGTGGCAACAACACCAGCAGCCGAGGAAGCACCAAAAGAGGCAGAAGTCGAGGTAGCAAAAGAGCCAGAGGAGGTCTCAATATGGGGAATTCCACTACTAGCCGATGAAAGAAGTGATGTAATCTTGCTCAAATTCTTAAGAGCAAGAGATTTTAGAGTTAAAGATGCATTCATTATGATCAGAAACACCGTCCGCTGGAGGAAGGAATTCAACGTTGATGGTCTCCTAGAAGAAGACCTTGGAAATGATTACGATAAGGTGGTATTCACTCATGGAGTTGATAAACATAATCGACCAGTATGTTACAATGTTTTTGGTGAGTTCCAAAATAAGGAACTTTATCAAAATACTTTCTCTGATGCTGAAAAAAGAAAGAAGTTTTTAAGATGGTTGATTCAATTCCTTGAAAAAACTATTAGAACTCTTGATTTTAGTCCTAAAGGGATTAATTCATTTGTTCTTGTTAATGATTTGAAGAATTCTCCTGGGTATGGTAAGAGAGATCTTTACAAAGTGATTGACAAGTTTCTTGAGATTCTTCAGGATAATTACCCTGAATTTGCTGCTAAACAGGTATTGCTATATGTTTCTTTTATTGATTTTTGTCTCATCTTTTTGCCCATTTAATTTGATTTGGGTGTCATGGAATTTCTTATGTTGTTTTCATAATTTGATTGGATTTTTAACCTCCATTTTGACAAACATTTTGCTCAAGATAGAAACTTTATGATTGCATGCCATTTTTTTTTTTTGAATTCTTTGATGTTTTGGCATTAATTTTGATTTGGGTGTTGCTCAAAATGGAATTATTATTTATTTTTAATGAATCTTATGTAATTTTAGTTGTGCATCAACACTTCATGGTGGTATTTGGCATACAACTGGATCTACTTGACTGTGTTTACCCCAAGGAGTAAGAGCAAGTTTGTGTTTGCAAGCCCTTCTAAGACTGCTGAAACCCTATTCAAGTCAGTATATCTGCCTCCTTTTATTTTATTTTATTTATTTATTATTTAATTTAAATATCCAAAATTATTAACAAAATAAATTGTTGTTTTAATGAAAAAAAAGGTATATAGCTCCTGAACAGGTGCCTATTCAGTTTGGTGGGCACAGCAAGTTTGGTGAGCATGAGTTTTCTACTGCTGATCCTGTTACTGAAGTTACTATCAAGCCTGGTTCCAAACACCCCATTGAGTTTGCATTTTCTGAGGTATTATATATATATCTATATGAGCATATGTGATCGAATTATAAAAAGTTGATATTCTAAAAAAAAGAAAAAAAACGTATAAGTCAAACCAGTTCTCACACGACTATAAAACAAAAGATAAACCCAATACAAAATCCGTGTTTAGTGTTAAATTTGTTTGTGTCGAATAACAACATATATAACGAAACGACAACTGATCGATAAGATAATTGTTTGATGATGATATAGGAATCCGAGTTGGTATGGGAAGTAAGAGTAATCGGATGGGATGTAACCTATGGAGCCGAATTCCTGCCAGCGAAAGAAGGAGGATACACACTAAACATATCAAAGCCAAAGAAATTATCACCAACAGATGAACCAGTTATTTGTGACACCTTCAAAGTCACTGAGCCAGGAAAGGTGGTTATTACAGTTGACAACCTAAGTTCTAAGAAGAAGAAGCTCCTTTACAGGTCTAAGGTCAAGGCTTCTCAGTGATTGTTGTCAGTTCACAAAATTTTATATTCATTCTAAAAATTATAGTGAATTATTAATAAGTTTTTTTTTTATAAGGATTTTTGGGGATTATTTGATTATTTTGTTTCTTCTTTTTTTCCTTTTTGTTGGGGAAATTTTTTTTATATTTTGGGTGTGTGTCCTTATAATGCTTAAGTTTGAAGAGGACATATACACAGGAAGAAAGGGGTGCAAAAAAAAAAAAAAAAAAAAAATTTGTGTGTGTATTGATACTCTTTTTGTCTGTATATTCTATGTAAATTTTATTTATGGTTTGTTGATTTGTGAAAAAATTACAATTGTTCTCTTTAAATTTCTTTTTGTTCTTCAATATTATTTTGTTTAAATTTGAGTGTTGCAAATTGTTTGTTGTTTGTTCATTTATTATAGGACTATTTGTAATCTTTTGCACTTGAGTTTGATCAAACATTCAAACCTAGCATGTGGCCAACTTTTAGGTGGGGTTAACCATGTCTGAATGATTGAGGATCATGTGTTTGCTGAAGAGGTATATACTATACCACAACTTTAATACTCTTTTGATGATGGATCATTTTAGGTTTTAATCCAAACAACCCTTAGTAGTTTGAAAATGTTGAGGAGGGAAAAGAACAACACTTGATCTTAATCAACTTCTAAATAAGAAGGCAATATCGTATTGTGATCATCCTATTTTTATTTGCACTTCGTACAAATTTAACTATTAAAAGGATTTGTCTTTAAAGAAGATAAGTAATTTGTCATAGTTCGATTACTGACATCATATAAATTAGAATTATTGTAAGTATGTACTCCGTATATGACTACAATGACAACGATAAGTTCTTGTTGGATTCTTACTTGACAATATGCCAATCTTCAATAGCTAACCTTGTATAAATCCAGATTGTCAAAGAATATGACTATGAAGACGATAATAAGTTCAAATTACCAATTTGTCATTCATTCTTCAACAAATAATACAAGTCACTCCTCTGAATAATTACTTCAAAAGCTTCACCCCTACATATGTAGACAATATAATGAAATGCAAACTAAGTAAAATGGAAATTTCCATATGTCCATGATGACAATCTGTTGAGTGGCGGGGGATAAAAACTGAAAAAGAAGATGAAATGTCAAAAATGAAAGTGAAAGATGTTGATAAAAAGAATGAAACACTTGCAATTTTGCCATGAATGTGTAGGTCTTAAAACATGGGGGACCAATAGGATCCTAAAGCAATTGAGACCCTCAACTTATTTTAATGTCTAAATTCCAAAGAAACAATGTTAATTATCATCAATAACAGTATTTTTCCTGGAATTTTCGGCTAAACTTAATTAATATAAGTAAACGAATCAGTTCATTTTAGTTCAATTCGGCTCCGTTCAATTCAGTTCAGCTCAACTCTTCTTTTATTTTGCTAATCATTAATCCTTCACAAAAAACTTCAGTTAAGTTTAGCTGTTTTCAGTTGAAATAAACAGACCCTAAATTTGATTAAGATGGTTTTAATTTGATCAACCACTTTTGTAGAAGATTAGACTTGCAAAACATTGATATTTTTTAGATATTAAAAACTAATGATGTAGAGACAAAATTTTAACATAATTTCCAGTGATGTTTTCATTTTGATAAGGATGGCTGTTTGNATATTCTATGTAAATTTTATTTATGGTTTGTTGATTTGTGAAAAAATTACAATTGTTCTCTTTAAATTTCTTTTTGTTCTTCAATATTATTTTGTTTAAATTTGAGTGTTGCAAATTGTTTGTTGTTTGTTCATTTATTATAGGACTATTTGTAATCTTTTGCACTTGAGTTTGATCAAACATTCAAACCTAGCATGTGGCCAACTTTTAGGTGGGGTTAACCATGTCTGAATGATTGAGGATCATGTGTTTGCTGAAGAGGTATATACTATACCACAACTTTAATACTCTTTTGATGATGGATCATTTTAGGTTTTAATCCAAACAACCCTTAGTAGTTTGAAAATGTTGAGGAGGGAAAAGAACAACACTTGATCTTAATCAACTTCTAAATAAGAAGGCAATATCGTATTGTGATCATCCTATTTTTATTTGCACTTCGTACAAATTTAACTATTAAAAGGATTTGTCTTTAAAGAAGATAAGTAATTTGTCATAGTTCGATTACTGACATCATATAAATTAGAATTATTGTAAGTATGTACTCCGTATATGACTACAATGACAACGATAAGTTCTTGTTGGATTCTTACTTGACAATATGCCAATCTTCAATAGCTAACCTTGTATAAATCCAGATTGTCAAAGAATATGACTATGAAGACGATAATAAGTTCAAATTACCAATTTGTCATTCATTCTTCAACAAATAATACAAGTCACTCCTCTGAATAATTACTTCAAAAGCTTCACCCCTACATATGTAGACAATATAATGAAATGCAAACTAAGTAAAATGGAAATTTCCATATGTCCATGATGACAATCTGTTGAGTGGCGGGGGATAAAAACTGAAAAAGAAGATGAAATGTCAAAAATGAAAGTGAAAGATGTTGATAAAAAGAATGAAACACTTGCAATTTTGCCATGAATGTGTAGGTCTTAAAACATGGGGGACCAATAGGATCCTAAAGCAATTGAGACCCTCAACTTATTTTAATGTCTAAATTCCAAAGAAACAATGTTAATTATCATCAATAACAGTATTTTTCCTGGAATTTTCGGCTAAACTTAATTAATATAAGTAAACGAATCAGTTCATTTTAGTTCAATTCGGCTCCGTTCAATTCAGTTCAGCTCAACTCTTCTTTTATTTTGCTAATCATTAATCCTTCACAAAAAACTTCAGTTAAGTTTAGCTGTTTTCAGTTGAAATAAACAGACCCTAAATTTGATTAAGATGGTTTTAATTTGATCAACCACTTTTGTAGAAGATTAGACTTGCAAAACATTGATATTTTTTAGATATTAAAAACTAATGATGTAGAGACAAAATTTTAACATAATTTCCAGTGATGTTTTCATTTTGATAAGGATGGCTGTTTGTGCAAAGCTTATCTTCTAATAATTATAAGAAAGTTTAATATTTTAGCAAGCCTTTTCAAACTTTCTTCCTACCAATATTTAGGCCATGAAATTGATATCCACTTACATAAGTGACATTGACTGGAGTAATTTTTAGCAATATTGTTATGAAAATTTTTTTCAACTAAAAAAGAAAAGGTTAAGTATTTGTCTATTTGATGCGTTTTAATTTCTAAAATTCTTTTTACAAAAGATTTACTAGTTAGTATCAAAGAAATCAGATAGAAGTCGTACTCCGTAATATTATTTAATTAGGAATCCACTTTTAGTTTCTTTTACATGTCATACGTATAATTTAGCATTTTAACCTGATTATATATAATCTATTGTTTTTTAGATACCGATACTAAAGTATAAAGTTTAACTTACTTGATAACCGTCAAAAAATGGTATTGATCGAACATATCTCTCACTAGCAATCAATCATACAAAGGGATGAGAATATAATTAAAAAAGGAGGTAGGGGTGAAATTTAGTACGGAGTAATTCTCTTTTCCGATATTGTTGTTTACGAATTATTTTTTTTTTGGGGAAATAAGAAAATCTTTCGAGGCAAATAATTCAACACTAGAGAATTTGTGGTCACCTTCACTATCAATAGAAGTAGGTTGCTATTTCTATCTTGAATCCATATTTCATAGTCTTTATCTTAGAATGTATATGCATTTGTCAAACCTCAAAGGGAATAATAATGGATAGTCCATCTGGAAAGCACACTTCTAAAGGAGAAGATAATCATCTTTACACTTTTTTTCTTATCAAATATCATCATACATAGTTGTGCTTTTGTTTTCTTGGGGTCCCCTTCATCTAGCTTACCTTCTCAATACTTTAAAATTGATTAAGATTTGGTGAAGCATAGCTAAGCGGAGTAAATTAGTCGGATAAGTTACTAGACATAGACAATTAAAATATAACTTATAATTTACAGTGCCGAATTTGGATTTTAAATAATATCGTCTGTTTTTATTGGATTACTATCTATACGAAAAAAATAAATAAATTAATAAATAAAATTGTGTGGTTAAGTACTTAAGCCTAGCTATGTTGATTCTAAATCCCTACACGGCTACCCACCTAAATGGCTACTAATTAAGGGTTGGAGTTAATCAAGGAATCTTATGTTTGTGTTTCATCATTTAATCTACCAAATTGATTGAGAATCCTTTGTACTCGATCTTTAATTGATATATTCTTGCTTGTCATTTTTAACTAATTGTATTCAATAATCTCATACTTTGATATATATATTAAAGTAGTAATTATGAGGGACCTCCCACGTATTAATGCATGCTTTCCTCCATATTCTTGCTGTATTCATGTACTACTACTAATATTCTTTCATGATAAGCCTAGATCATTGAATTCTTGTTAGCTAGGGCACTTTCTCAAATTGAATTACTTTCTAATTTGCATATTACTCGGTGATTAATTTTTAACTCTTTTAAACAACGAACACTATATTTTGATATGAAACAACTTTGAATCAGTCGAAAACAATTTTATTCATTTTACTTTTCTAATTGAAATCACCCTAGCTTGAAGTAAATCAACATATAGAAAGTTCGAAATATGACTAATTTATAGTTTGAATTTCAATAAGCTATAGCAAAAATAATAAATTGTAGTAATGAAATTTGTCAATTTTTTTATTTAAATAATAAAAATTACAAACCCTTCGAAAATACTCTAGTAGAAGTGCCATAAGACTTTGGCTACTATCATATCACTTAGAATAATACATACGCTTTTCTTGATTTATACTTTCAATTTGTATTACATACACACCAAAATTTTTAAGGTACTAGTAACGTGACTTTGAATTTTTAAAAATAACATTAATTTCTAAACCTTTGCCAAATTGTACAAGCAACACTTAAGTTCGTGCTCCAACGCCTAAAACGGCTTTTACTTGACAAAATCCCCTTTTTTTGAGGAGTTTTGTTTGGGGCACGAATTTCCTTGAAATGATTTGCAAATTAATCATGACATTAGCTACACAAATTTGATGATTTGGCTACTAATTAATTCATTAACTAATTTGCAAGTTGCTACGACTATACATACATATCCCTTAACATAAGCAATATAATGAAAAAAGTTATCAAAAAAATAATTAAATGTACGTATAAAAAAGTAAGGAAACAAATTAAAATGAAATTATAAAAATGTGACATAAACAAACACGAACTAATTGAATTACTACATGCTTTTTAAGTTTTGATAGCTTAAATTCAGACCAAGAAGCAATGCCTAGCATGAGTGCTAAGCAGTAATGCTAATGGTGTTATGATTATAAAGTGACACTTGCATTGTGGAGCATATATATTTTTTATCTGTTGCAACAACAAATACCTTTTTACTTTAATTTGTTACCAATTTTTATTACTTCAAATTGTTTAATGTACTTCAATCAATTAATGATAATCATAACCCCGTGCTAATAATCAATCGCCTCCAAACTAATGGAATAATTGATCACGATATTTTGAGTAATATGCGTCTTTAGAATGAATTAATTTAATTTGAACATGTCGATTGTTTTTTAAAATTCGAGTAGTTCTATCTAATTAAGGACGTTGTATTTGTACTCTATCTTTAGCTCTCAAATTAATTGATTTATAGTTGAGGATGACAAATTAAAATATATATGTTACCTTGGATGATGCATGATTAATTGATTATCTTATTGAGAGTATGAGAGGTGTGTCTTGACATTGCTTAGTAGTTGTTACATGTTAGGACTTAAGAGGTGCATGTTGCTTTCCATCAATTGTAAAGTAAATACAAATTGCTTCCAAAAATAATTGATCACGCTATTCTTCAATATATACTAAACATGCAACAAAATACTTGTTAACAATTTAACATGTAGTCCCAACAACTGTGGTTGTATTATGTTCTAATTATTATTATTATTATTATTATTATTTTTTATTTAATTTTGTTATTTATGAAATTATTTTACTAACTTAAATTCATATGAAATAATTGTATTTATGTAGTATCTTATTATAATTTTAGCTAAAAATAAAATCTAGTACTAAACTATGTAAATTGACCAAATATGTACATTGAGTTGTTTCACATATCATACAATGGAATTAGAAGCAATTGAAGGTAACACTAATAATAATATAGGTTACGTTACGTTAGCAAGTGCATTAATATATTATAGGGACCATTTTTGGCCTTTTAAGACTCCATATTATTCCACATGTTTAGCCGGAGATTTAGTGGGAAATACAAAGTCGTCACTCGTCATTGTCAAAGATAAAACACTACTTGTGATTTTGTGATACTAGCTAGCAAAGCAAGTGGATGAAGAATCCAAAGATATGTGTGTTCAGATTCAGTTATATACTTTCTTTCCAAAAGAAGGTGCAATATTTTATCTGTTTATAGATATTATCTAGGTTGCATCAAATTGCGAATAATTTTACCAATATAGCTGGGCTTATTTGGAATTGATCGTTGTTTTTTCGGAGCCATTATCGAAGTTTAGGCCTTCCGAGCAACATATATGGTGAATTTAGAGCTTAAGGGGTGGGGCTATACCATTATCGGTAGCTTTGTATGGGTTTGGGCTATTTAGGTTAAGCTATATACCTGCCAATTTAATCCTTGATTCAAGCTTGCTATATTCTCTTTGAAAAGAGAATAATAACGAGAATAATACACTATCTTTTTAAAAGATTAGCTGCAAGAAAGGGGTAATATTTGTGATTATTAAAAAGATAGTTTGTTGTAACTAATTATTTACGGAGGTAGTAATAACAAATTATAATGAATTTATCGTTTTTCATGATGATATTAGTTTTTACACTGTTTTAGAATCTAACTCGAGCACGCTCCATTGACCAAAAATCACATTTCAGTGTAAATAATGATATATATATATATATATATATATATAATATTAATATAT
The DNA here is from genome assembly GCA_016808085.1 of Suaeda aralocaspica. Lineage (NCBI taxonomy): Eukaryota > Viridiplantae > Streptophyta > Magnoliopsida > Caryophyllales > Amaranthaceae > Suaeda > Suaeda aralocaspica. The sequence goes on along the minus strand of PYUH01000044.1, from coordinate 6,153,742 downwards.
ATATATATATATACATATATACATTCTATATACTACCCCTTTACATCTAACATTTAGAAATTAGAAATTTCTCAATAATGAAAATATGAAATGGTTGCTTTAACTCCACTTAAGATTTTATACTTTTGGACTGTTGTGTCTAATTCATGTTATAAAACAGCAAGGCCCATGTAATAACTATGTTTAAAGGCCCAAATTTAATTTGGACATCTTTAATACTGTCCCATAAATCCATAATGACCATCAATCTATCTATCATCAATTGTTGAGGCTCAACTAATGCATCACTATTCACTTATCGCTAAATAATGTTGGTACAACTAACGCATCACTTATAGGCTTATTTAGGACAGACTGTTTCAACCTCCAAATTCATTGGAGGAAACCTAGCTTAGTAATCAACATTTTTAGAGAAAGACATCATGGGAGGCTTGTTCTATATGCTTACTAAGTCTTTCTTAGTAAGTTGACTATGCATCATGTATCATTTTACCAAGCACTCCTTATATTTTTTCTTGCAAATTAATATTAGCTTAGTTACATGCATATTGTGAGAATTCAGATGAATTTTGAATTTCCATATTTGAAGAATGCAAAAGGGCAAAGCAACTATGGAGGATGAAACGGACGAATGTAAGGAAATATTGTGTAAGGGACTAAATGAAGGATCATCATCCTCTTCCGACGAAGAAGTTGAGATAACAAAGGATCTTACAATGGTTCAAAAGAGAGCCTTACAAGAGCTTAAAAAAAGAATTCAAGATGCCTTTGAAAAAAATCAACTTGCATCTATTGAAGGTGATCAGTATGGTACAATGTGGGGTGTTCCGCTTCTTGATGATAAGAGAAGTGATCTTATCATCTTAAAGTTCTTGAAAGCAGCAAGTTTCGAGGTTTTGGATGCATATTATATGATCAAGAACACCCTTCTTTGGCGAGAAGAAGTTGCCATTGAATCCCTCTTGGAAGAAGACCTAGGAGATGATTTCAAGAATCTGATGTTCAACCATGGTTATGATAAAGAAGGGTACCCGGTATGGTACTTGGTCTTAGAGGATAACCATAGCCTAATAACGTCTTCTGATGAGCAAAAACTCAGAAAGTTTCTCCGATGGCTTATTCAATTCGCGGAGCAGAATATAAGGAAGCTTGATTTTAGGACAGATTGTAAAAATTCATATATGTTAGTCATTGATCTTAAGAACTCAACGTGGTTTGCGAACAGAGATTTGTACAAGGTCATCTACAAGTTTCTTCAATTACTGCATGATTATTATCCAGATTTTGTGGCGAAACAGGTATGTATTCAAACTCAGCGCCTCTACATACACCCCTTTTGTGAGTTATCGCATTTATATCTGGTTTTGACTTTGTTTATCATCTTTAAGTTATGGATCAACGTATCTTGGTGGTATCGATATTTGTTTCGAGCTTATTCAATGGTGTTTGATGTATGGAGCACAAACGAAGCAGAAGCATCAGTAGCATTTTCAGGTCAAACAAAAGCCATTGAAACTCTTTTCAAGTCAGTACACCTTGTTCACTGAGTTTCTTTTTGTTAAGCTTGTAACTTTGTTCAATTTCATGAATTGGGTGTTTTCTGAAAGCTGAAATCAGGTACATTTCTCCTGCACAAGTACCAGTTAAATATGGTGGTTTAAGCAGTGATAACGAGCAAGACTTTGACCAATTTAACAGTGGTGATATAGTTTCCGATGTTACCATCAAGCCTGCTAGCAAACATCGACTAGAGTTCAGTGTCGGAAAGGTAAATCTCCTATTATATGAGCTATGCTAGACGTATAACAAATGACAGGTGACTGATGATATTAGTTTCCCCTTATATCAGCAAATGACAATTTACATGAATTGCTATTGTTGCAATATTGCAGCCTTGCTATGTACAATGGAAGCTTAGGGTGATAGGCTGGGATGTAGTCTATGATGCAAAGTTTGTACCTGAAATGCAAGGAAATTACATCACAAACGTATCAGGGCCGAGGAAGCTCATATTGACCGATAAACCTGTAATTTCTGAAGGTTTCAGAGTGAGTGAACCAGGGAAACTGATACTTACCATTAACAATACAAGTTCAAAGAAGAAACAGCTCCTTAGTCGAGTCCAAGTTAAGTCATCTGGCTCAGCTTTTGACGTAGATGATCTTTCTTTACGCGGTTGGTTGGTTGAGTCTGATGAATGAGAGTAGTGTCTTTTGTGGATGCGATGGCCTTGTTTGGTAAGTAGAGTTTTGTGCCACCAATTTGAGGTTTGACCTTTTAATTAAAGTTGTTTAGCAACTTCTTTCAAGAGTTTTTCGGGGCCAAGCAGCTCTTTTTGTAAGGAAAAAATGATACGGAGTATAATAATTGTTAACTATCTTGTTAGATTGAAGTTTTATAGTCATACTAAATAAAATTAATCTTTACTAAACACTTTTACACAAATTATTACTCCTTAATGCACTTATGCATAATATAGGAATATGTAGGTAACCAAATAACTACAAAAGCAATCAGCTAAAACCGATTTCATTAATGTTTATTATGGCCTTGTAATATTAGATTGAGGTAAAATGGAGCAAAAACCACAAGATCAACTTCAACTTTATGGGTGAAAGCAAGTTTAGTGGAATGTTCTATAGAATTAAGGACTTGAAATTATGATTGTATAGCCTAATAAATTGGTAGATTGGCAACTTGTTAACATATGATTACTAAAAAATGAAAAGATATTTCAATAATTTAAAATTACTTAATTGGTAGTCAAAGGTGATCATAGTTTCTAACAATTGTTTTCAAATGTACACCTAATTCAAGGATATGCTTATCATATCTAAAGTGACTCCTCAACTAATTAATAGCATTAGACATTCGAAGTAGAACATTATCAGCGTAGCGAATAGTGGTCATTTGATTGATATGGGAAGATGCTAATTTTCGATAATTTGCATGTCCCATGAACTCATCTTTCATCAAATGTAAACGATGAGATGGTTACACAAAAATGTTCCGGTTTTCTACTTCGTGTTGACGGTTCAACCAACGTTTTTGACATTTCCTCACCCACCAAATGATGAAAAGAATGACAGAAAATTAGACCAGACAAAATTTAATTAATCCCACTAATGTCATAATCAAGCGAAAGCGATGTTGATAGAGGGATATTGCTGTAGGTTTTTGTGTAGGAATTAAAGCTTCAAAGATAATAACATCCACAAAACTTACAATTGTTGCAAACATGCAAATCAAAAACATCGAAATTATACAGGGTTTTAGCAATGTTACACTCAAAACAGATTCTATGGTTCTATTAAACAACTTAATCCACAAGCGAAAAATCAATCAAATGCTTCAAGATGACAGAAAATGGATAAAAAAAATAAAAGACAATAATGTTGGAAAAAGGAAAAAAATGAAAATATAAAACAAGGATATAAACCATGTATACCGAATTTCGAATTGAAATCCGTCTACGTAGCTCTCATTCAAAGGAAATGTTTACCTCACGTTGTCATCATTGATCAAAGAAAGGCAACTCCTTGTACCTGTAGAGGAGTTTCTTTTTTTTCATACTTGGGTTGTCAACTGTGAAGACTATCTTGCCAGCATCACTTACTTTAAAGCTTCCAGATATAACCGGATCATCGCTCGCTGCCAACTTGGTCTTCTTCTGTATGACCACAGTATAGCCATCTTTGGCAGGAACAAACTCAGCGCTATAAGTCACGTCCCATCCAACTACTCGAAGTTCCCAAACGATGATACATTTCTACAAAAATTATCCTTCGTATATCAGTATACTGAAACTTGAGCAATAGGTTAATAAATAGGAAGAATACTTAAAATGGCATAATGCCTTAACCTACCTCAGAACATATGATTTCTACAAACTGCTTTCTTGCAGGATTTAAGTTCAGTACAGTTGCAGAGTCTTCGACAGTGAACTCGGGATTACAATCACAATAGTCAACACTCAAGCCACCATATTGAATTGGAACTTGTTCAGGAGATACGTACCTGTTGCACCCAAAAACATGAAACTAAACTTAGTTAAACCATTATATTTTACTAAAGATGAAGAAGAAACTGAACAGATCGATACTGACTTAAAAAGAGCTTCAGCGGTCTTTGAGGCTCCAGCAAACACAAACTTGCTTTTGGTTCTCTGAGTCATGAATGTGCTCATCATGGTGTAGAAGGCCACATACCACCAAGGCACATTGACGAAGACCTACAGATTGATATCAGACCAACAAAAACCAGCCATAAGGGACGTTAAATTCTCAAAATCATAGTCATGTACAGCTCCATTACATCCTCAGAGATACATTATTTATCCACTTCTAACACTTAAAAATTCTTACAAAGTTGGAGAAGAACTCAAACTTGGACAATGAAAGCAAGATCAACATGCTATGATTTCAAAAAAACACTTTCCTTTTTACACCCAGCAATAGCATGTCAATTTGTAAACCAACATAAAAAAAAAAAAAAATTGTCATTCTTAGACGAAAAGCATTCATATTTCATGCAACTACTTACTATATTAACTTATCTTTGGAAATAGGCAGGCATATTCTCAAGTTAGTATCAATTATGCTCCAGGAAGGTTTAACAGCACATAACCATAGCATGCACTCTTAGAGCCCGTTTGGGAGAGTGGAAAACACTTTCATAAGAAAGAAATTGTTTTTCCTCCGTCTATTCCATTTTACTTATGCACATTCCCTTACATGATACCGAATAATGAAAAACGAATTTGCATGTGTTTTTCGCACAACCAAACAGACAAACCCTTGATCGATCTTAGATGAATCAGATTCACATTTCAGCATAAAACTTAAGACAAAAACCACACACTCTAGTTATCAACTTAGAGGTACAATGCATACAATTCATTGTAAATTGACCCCACCAACCCAAAGAACATGAACAATCAACTAGCATTGTACAACCATACACATGAACCCAAAGCTATCTATCTATATCCAACAAAAAAGCATCGACAATAACATAGATATATTTCAAGAGCGAGGAATAAGCTCAATTCTTAATTTAGGAGATCCTAAGATCGATTCCAACAATAACCATATGCTAAGACATTCAACATTTGTACAATAATATACACAAGCATAATAATAAACAAAACCACAAGAGAAAACACATACTATCTCCGTTACCAATAAAACGCAACGATTATACTACCTGTTTGGCAACAAACTCAGGATAATTATCCTGAAGCAAATTAAGAGCTTGTCTAGTAGCAATCCTAAGCTCTTTTTTCCCAGGACCAGGAGCATTCTTCAAATCATTAACCTGAAAAATAGTATTAACACCACAAGGACTAAAATCAAGTTTCCTAATACTTTTTTCCAAAAACTGAATTCTCCACCTCAAAAATTTCTGCCTTTTTTCCTCATTTGAAAAAGTTTTACCATACAACTCCTTATTTTGAAACTCCCCATAAACATTATAACATACTGGATGACCTTCCCTATCATGTCCATGCATAAAAACCACTTTCTCCAAATCATCCCCTAAATCTTCTTCAATCAATTTATCAATCCCAAATTCAACCCTCCATTTTAGGGTATTTTTCAACATTAATAAAGCATCATTTACCCTAAAATCTCTTGCTCTTAAAAACTTTAACAAAATTACATCACTTCTATCATCTTTCAACAAGGGTATTCCCCAAATTGAAACCCCATTATCATTTTCATCAGAAATTTGAGAATTTGTTGTTAAAGTTTCCTCCTTTATTGCAGATTCAATTGTTTCAACCTCAGATTTTGAAGTTGAAGGTTGAAAATTGGGTAAAAGAGTGTTGCTTTCGATTGAATTTTTGAGTAAAGTTTTGAATTCTTCAAGGGATTTTCTACCTGATTCTGAAAGATCAGAAAGAAGGTTGCTTTCTACTTTGAATGATACTGCTGATTGTATAAAGTTTGTTCTTTTTTGCTTCTGATCCTCTGTTTCACTGTTAATTGCTTCTGTTTTTGCTAAAGATGAAGAATTTTCTTCTTCTTTTTCTTCTACTACTGAAGATTCTTCTTTAGATTCTGTTTCTGGGTTATTAACTGAAGATTCTGTTTGAGTTTCTTCTTTAGTTGAAGATTCAGTTTCTGGGGTAGTTTGAGATTCAGTTTGTGGGTTAGTTGGAATTACAGATTGAAGGTTTGGAGTTTCTTCAGACATTTTTAATGTTTTTTTTTTTTTTTTTTTAAGAGTGAAAGGAGGAAGTTTGAAGAAAGTGAGATGTAGAAGAAGAAATGAGAGTTGAAGGAGGTGATTGAAAGTGAAACGGTGGCGTTTAGAGGGGAAGGAAAGGAGAATCCAAAGTGCAGTGCAGACAGCAGGGAAATAATGAAAAGACAAGGAGGGAAGAAAAGGGAAAGAGCCAAAAAGGGCACGTGGAATATAAGTGAAATTTGTTATCGTATTTGTATTTTTTTTTTTACTTTATGTTTGTCGTTTTTTGTAAAGGTTGAATGAATTAGAGTTTGCATGATGATACAAGAATATGCGAATTCAATGTGAGTTTAGCAAGTAGTATCATTTTAGGGATGAGAATAGATCCCAGGATCTCCTAGAGTTGAGAGGGAAGTTTTTACCACTTGAGCTACCCCTCACTCTCAATAGTATCATTTTGTTAATTGTTAATCAGGAGAGTTGACTATTAACTTGGGTACTACTCGGTATTTATTTGGGGTGAAATTAAAATGATTCTATATAGACATTTGCCACTATTTGATGTATGAGAACCGAAAAGAGTTGAGATGAGTCAAGAGTGTGTTAGGCTTAGATGAAATTACAAAATGAACAAATGACATTAGTCTTGGGTAGGAGGGTAAATGGATTTTGAAAAGTCTAAAGTCCAATTTACTCCGGTCTAATTTGTCGGATTGGATCGGACTTTTTGGTGATTGGATTGGACACGGACTCAAATTTCGAAATCTTTTTTTTTTTTGACTGGAATTGGACTTACTTTCTTAGACTCCAAAAGTTTAATCTAGTCCAAATCGATATATATAAATACATTTTATCTGCTCCATATAATTGCAACGCTTTTTACTTTTAGATGTTTCAAATTAATTGCAACACTTTTCATTTTTAGCAAGTTTTTTACTTGAAATGGCAATACCACCCTTAACTTATGATTAATGCTCATAATTCTACCTCACCGCTGAAATTATCTAAATTCTTTATCCTCTTCTTCTTTATCTGCAAAGAGCCTCTATGGCTTGCTCTGTGACTTTTAATGGTACAAGTACTATTGTAAGACTTTTAATTTAATGGTACTATTGTAACACTTTTATTTAAGATTTGTGAATTAGGTTTATTTTGACTAAATTATAGAAAATCATATCTCATTGAAAATTTTGGATCGGATCGCATTAGATTTGGACTTTAAAAATTTTATTTGGATGAGATCGGGCTTGTACTATACATTGATTGGATTGGACTAAAAAATTCAATCCAGTCCATCCAATTTATACTCCTAGCCTTGACAAAGTCCAATCCAGTCCATCCAATTTATACTCCTAGCCTTGGGGTGTTTGAGGAACGCTCATCTATTGTAAGTGAGTTACAAGGTAAAATATTAGAAGGTAAAATGCATTGTTCAAATATTAAGTGCTTGATTGAATTGAATAGCTTGCAAAGGTTTGCAAATGTGTGATGAGGTATAAGGTACACCAACCCTTAGAGACCTCGTCTTTGAGCATTGAGCTTGTTTGGACTCTTTTAATGATGGGCTCAATATGAGATCTATTTTGGCACCCAAACGCTATGCATAGAATATTTAGGGTCTGTTTATTTCAGCTTAAAATCAATTCAATTTAGTTCAGTTTAGTTCATTCAACTCAATTCAGTTCAGCTCTTCTTTTATTTTGCTACTCATTAATCCTTCATAAGAAAAACTTTTAGTTTAGTTCAGTTCTAGTCAGTTCTGGTCAGTTCAATTCAGTTCACTTGTTTTCAATTGAAGTAAATAGACCCTTAGTTAAAAGAGCATATTACTGTTTGTTTGTGAAGTGTTTGGATGCCAACATGGATTATTTGTAGCATAAAGTAGCAACTCAATACAGCTTAAACCAATTAACGTTTACCAACTTCTTGAATCGTAAACAATATGGGATCTATATTGGCACTTAAACACGATGAATATGGGATCCTATATGCTCCCATTTTGTGTAAGAATATTTGTGTATAGTCACGTGTAGCATATTACTGTTGAAATGAGGGTATAAAAAAAAAGCATTGATTATTGTTTGTAGTCAACTCTTATCGGATTCTTGTTGTTTTATTGACTAGTACTCGTAGGATTAGTAAAGCTATATTAACGTATCGTGTTTTTCTTTCTCTTTGTAGATGTCTTTTGAACTAGAACTATAGAAGATTTTAGTATTTTACTGCTGTACATATTTTGAATTTATTAAGTTTCATTTTATCTATTGTTGTTGGTTGTTAGTTGTTTTGATACAAAATTGCTAGAATGATGGTGTTGTTTGTGACCTTATAAGGGCGTACCACTAAGCTTTGTTTAATATAATGTCAGCTATCATAGGTTCAATAATATCATTTGTATGCGTATGACAAATTGACAATGCTACATTATATTCTTCATGGCCTATGTTTTTATGAAACATGTAACTCCATGTGATGTAAATTACCCATGTATTCGTAATTTGTTTCGCATGATTCAACAAAACCGTGAAAACTCGATTTAAAATTTTAAATAAACAGTGAAACTAAGTTGATTGACTATGAGCAATGAGTCATATGACACCTTTTTCATTTAGAAAAAATAATAATAATTTAGCATCTCATCTCCATTGCATGTGACCCACACTTGCATTTTTTCGAAAAAAAAAACTTAGCATCACTCGTTGCTAAGCTCAATTCTAAATCACATCATAGTGAAACTGAAACCAAACCAGGTAAAGAGAACACAACTTATATGCGAGAAATGATATAACGCTCCAAAATTTAATATTGACTCTTTTTTGTGACAACACAAGTTTCAATGCTCTTCTGACAAATAAAAGTGTCAATATCAATTTCAAAACTGTCTTCCACCTCATTTAAGTGTTGCTGACCGGTATATACATGAGAGTGGTAGCCGGTAGGCAACTAATTATCGTTCTCTCTAATTTACATATCTAAATATGAAGTTACTTCATACTAATGGGTTTTTCTATCTTCCATGCTCAATACTCACTGCTCAATATGCCGGCCATGACCCATCATGTCGTGTTGAGCCATGACCCTTGGGTCTTTAAGTCCTTTAACATACTCATTGCCATTTTCGTGTTGAGTGGTTGAACCTAGAGCCATCCCTCTAGTAATCACGGGCCGTGCATCGACCTCTACAAGCGTGGGCCATAGATTGTTGGACAAAAAGAACAAGCAACAAAGGCCCAAATTTACAAAACATCCAAAAAAAACTCACATTGGTTTGCAAATTCAACCATCCCATATTCTCATCAACGAAAGCAAAGAATTTGCAACAAGGGTATTTCACTATTTCCCAATTCCCATTTTCCCACATCAAAATTTTTCCAAAACTTAAATCCTTATTAACAAAAACAACAAGAAAAACACAATTTGTGGGGGAAAAAAATGGGGGAAAATGGAAAAGAGCAAATAATAGCAAAAGATTACAACTTTGATGAAAAATGGGATGCTTGTCTTGATCTCTCTCTTCGTCGTGTTGTTTACTCTTCAGTTACTGGTGCTTTCACCGGTCTTCTTCTCTTCCGTTAGTCCTTTCTTCCTTCTTCTTTTCATTTTTGCAATTATGTTGAATTTTTTTGCTGTTTTTTTCTGTATAAATTGATATAAAAAACTCATCTTTTTGTATGTTATGTAGTAGTTAATGTTTAATGATGATGGGTTATTAGATTTGGTGGTTTAAGTTGATGGGTTGTTTTGGGATATTGATTGTAGGGTATGTTTTTTTGTGGGGTTGTAAAGATTTGATTTTTTAGGGCCTTGAATTTGAGATTGTGTTAATTGAAGTTATGAATGTGGTCTTGGATATTTGGATTAGCACTTATGTGTAATTTACTAAGTTGTGGTTTTGGGAAAGTTAAATTGTTTCATGAGTTTACTCAAGTGTTGAATAATTTCATGAATTGGTTGTTTGTGAATTAAATTTGAGGTTGGTAATTTATAGATATTGAGGAATTGAGATTGATGAGGTTGTCGCTTACGTCCTTGTGCTGCTGCATTCTGATAATCTGTTGTGGTTTCCGGTGATTTGTGTTTGAGTTGTGTAGCTACTTTTATGCCGGATTAAAACCAGCTTTTGATAGTAGCTAAGCAGTAGAAAACTGCCATTGCCGCTGTTGAAGTTGTATTATTGATTTTAATAACAAGCAAATTGTGTGTTAATCGTCTCATTGTGTGACGAGTCGAGTCTTTATGTGGTGGATCCTTTCACCAAGATGTTGAACTGATCCTTGTTTTCTATTAGGGAGTCCTGTGACTCGTTGGGCTTCTGTGGCTTTCGGTGCTGGTATTGGTCTTGGTTCTGCATATTCGGATTGCTCGAGATTGTTTGACAACCCCACAGCGAATTTGAGGTCGTCAAACATCTCTAACTCCCAAGTTTCTGAGGTAAGCAAATCTCCTTTTGTCATGTTGGAAATGTCAGTACTAGTTGACTGTTTGGAGTTCAGAAATTTGTTGTTTTGCACATAGAAAATTTAAGCCACTGGCTTGCTTTTAAAACATTCACGTCAGCTTTTGAGGAAATCCATTTTTGTGTGATTCGACTTACACGAAATAATTGGACCATTGAGCTATGCACTGTATGATAGGATTAATAGGTTAGAGGACTTTGTTTGCTTGCTTAGAGCATTGAACTCTTTATTGAGGAGACAATGAAGGATGACTTCAAATAAGTGATTACATACTTAAATCAGTGGGATGCCATGATTATGAGTATTAAGGTGTGTGTCATTTTCGTGTGGGGGTAAGCTCGTATTTGAAATGCTTTACAAATTGTCATCGGCCATGAAAAGGTTGAAAGAAATAACCTTTATTACTAATTTCTTGTATAGTATTAAGTGATTGTGTTAACTGTCAAAGGGGAGGTGGCTGGATTTACTAAATCCCGCGGTTATAATTGCTTGACTAAGGGCTCTATAATCAATAGAATAGCTATAAACAGTAAGCTCATCAAAGAGTGAGGGCAAGTTTAGGACATGGTCATATGGATGAGAAAGAATATCCTGGTTTTCTTCCGAGTTTCATTGCCTCTCCTCCCTTAGGTTTAACTTCTGACGAATGCTGCAGAAGTTGGCTTAAGAAGATAGAAATATTGTTTGGTGAAAGAATATTTCGTAATAATGTTAATCTAGCAATTAAAGTGCCAATTTGTTATTGATTTATTGGTCTAGAATCAATATTTATATCGTTACAAGTCCCTTTATTTGAGGAAAAGCAGTAGCTTGGCTTAGCTAATTGTATGTTTTGGACTTTTGATAGACTTTTAAAATATTTTTGTGTCTCAAAATGTAGTAGAATATGCAAATTTTTGTAGGTGTTGATTTTCAAAATGAATCATGCAATTTAATGTGCTACTAATAACATGTCATGGATGTGTGACTTTTCCAAATGTGAGGCTAAGGTTTATGTTATAGCTTTGGAAGTTGCTGCTCATTGGAGATTTTAGCTGATAAATCTTAATCTTATAGTTGTTGCTTGTTGGAGAAATTTCAAGTAGCATGTTGAAGTTAGAATATATGTAGAGCATTAAGCTTTGTACTTTTAACTATTTTGACCATGGAGAGAATTGTTCTGACATTAAAGTGTGTTTTAGCTTTGAAGATACTAGTGCATTGTTGGCAAAAAAATTGATACATCTAGTTTGTTTCACCAGGATGAGCTTTGAAAATATCCTTTGACTTGAGTGTTCAATGTGAATTGATGAGTATATGAGATTATCAATTCAGGGTACATGTAATAGTGTGCTTTCTAAGGTTTAGCTTATCTATTGGGAGTAATAAGATTAGTATGGACATTCAAGTTTTTCTAATTCCAATTTATATTTTCCGTGGCCGTTTGGGTCCATGCAGCATCAACTATGAAGGGTAACATCACATCGTAAAGGTCTCATGCATTGTGTATATAAGAGTTCTAGTATTTGCATGTCTCCCCATTGTTATTGGTAACTAGATATGAGCCATTTCGGATTTCAACTAACCGGTCAGCTATGTGTACTCTTGGTTTTTCGTGTTACTTTAAATAAGCATGTGAGAGTGCTTGGTTTATAGTTACGTTTCTGAAAGGTAAATAATATACTTCATTATATAAGGTGGAGTAGCTCTTTTTAGAGGCTATTTAAGAGATAGGCTCATCATAGAAGGTGGAAGACAAACAATTTTCATGCTTAGAGAAACTAGTGAAGAAAGTGATATTTTATATCGTTTCCTTGTCGTACACTTGTACCTTTTCCTGAATTTCGTTTTTACTTTTCTTGTTCATTTACCATTTTCATTAAGACCATTGTATCCGTCTGTTGCTTCTATATATAATCTATGATCAATCTGATCACTGAAAATTTCTGTTGTAACTGTATTATGGTAGGTTGTATTTATTTTATTATTATTGGCATTGAAGGTGAAGTGACAACACAACACAACACAACAAAAGGACAAAATTCAAGCTATTTTGAAGAGGATACATTTTAAGTTATTAATTTGAGATGGCAATAAATGATAATGTGAAAATCTTTAAGAGGGAGGATGAATAAATCAAAAGGAACAATTGGCCAACTTTAGTACATTAATCGATAATTCTCAAATGCAATACAATAACCCTTTTAGGATTACACTATTAAACTCCATCATATGACATCATAGTACATAAGAATTATATAAAACATACCAAATTATAATTAGTGTGTAAATTTGGATGAACCATCCTATAAGGATATGTGTGTGGTGTGCCTACGATCACAAGAACTCAAAGTATGATAACAACCTATGATCAAGGAGAACTTAGGCAAGGTGCACTTTAGCAATTTAAGACTTGCGGGTTTAGTGCTCAGGTATCGTGGAATTTTCTGCCTCTGGTTTTGGCATTTCAGGTTTTACTATCTAATGCTATTTTGGTGCCTCGGGTTTAGGCATCTCATGCTCTTTTGGTGACTCAAGTTTTTGTAATGTTGGCTTAGGCACCTCGTGCTCCTTTAGGCTTTGGAAGTTCGTGCTCTGTAGGCTTAGGGATTTCTGATGGTTTGAGTTTGGGGCAATTCTGTTATTCTGGCTTTTTTTGGTACATTGGGCTTTGGCATTTCAGGAATTGTAGGTTTGGGGAGTTACGGTATTGTGGACTTAGGTACTTTGGGCACTTTTGTTACTTCTGGATTAGGCACTACATGTGCTGAGGGCATTGGGAGATCCAGGTAATGTAGGCTTAGGGAGTTCTGGCGTGGCCGCCTGACAGTTTTATTGCTCCACTATTTTTTGGTGCCTCTGGTTTAGGTACAGTGGGCTTTGGAAGCTCCAGTATTTTGGGTTTAGGCAGCGGCAGGGCTCATTAGTTTTGGCATCTTGGGCTTTTGTGGTGCCTCATGTTTTGGCATTTCAGGTTGAGTGGATTTTGGAAGTTCCGGTATGGCTGGCTTATTAAGCTCTGGAACTGTGGGTTTAGGCAATTCAGGCATTTGCAGAATTGTGGGTTTAGGCATTTCGGTACTTTTGGTACTTCAGATGTAGGCAATTCAGGCATCTTTGGTACTTTGTCTTGTGGCACTTTAGGTAGCACAGATTTTGGAAGTTCTGGAATCACAGGCTTTGGGATCTCAGGCACAGTGGACTAAGTAATTGTGGTATCTCAGTCTTTGGAACTTTTTCATGGGAATTTTCCAAAAGACGGTGAGATACAACCAATTTGACATTGCTAATCAACAAGAAGCTAATAGCCAGCAATGTAATTGATAAAAGAAAAGAGTGATATGAGCTATGGGGAGGAAGATTTATAAAAGATAGTTATATTTTTCTGAATTTTATGTGGTGCATGTATATCTTAAACAAAGACTATATATAAATGGAATGTAGAGAAATGACAATGGTATACACAAATCACGCTGATGGGTTTGGTAAGTACAAGTTGATATAGTATAACATCTTCATCTACATAGAAAATATGATGTAGGTTTGGGGACTAAGCTGTGTTTTTGGATTAAAATCAATTTGTATGGCACATACTTATTCCACTCACCTCCTTCGAAATTATGTTTTTTCCACTCTCGTAAGTCATAGTCATAACAAGCATTGATCCCAATATTTAACATGTACAGGTTACTTTCCTGTGTCCACTGATATGATTTGCGAGTTTTGGATTTTGAATTTTAACGGCATATATGCTTACTTACATTCTTTTCTTCAGGATGTGCAAGAGTAACTTTTGAGCTGAACTTCTAATGGCCGAGGAATCAGTGAGCTGAGAAGAGTTTGTTACTTCAGTTCACTTTACATGACTCTTATTCTACTGTAGTACCAAATTTGTTTTTGATGGGGTAATTGTACCCCCAATCTACTGCAATTTTCTCATGAAACATTATCTATTGTCTTGTAATTTTACTACTATGATTTGGAGTTTCAATCAGGAGAATTTGAAATCAAAAGAAAGGAAAATAAGTTCTCAAAGCTATTGTGTTCGGGCTGTTGAAACTAAATTTTTTTAGTTAACCATTTGTTTTTTGGCAAGATTGTTGCAGTGTGTTAAACATTACCAAATTTCACTTATAGTCTCAAAATAATCTTTTCTTTCATAAATTAAGAAATTATCTTGCATTTAATGTCCAACTTTCAAACAATTTCTTACGAACAAATTATCCGAAATAAATTTGTTTTGTTGGTTGGATATGTTATTCAGAAAATATACAATATTCTGATTATATTATATTGGAAAACTTAAACTTTTATTCTTGAATGATAAAATGATTGGATTGTTTTAGGCCATGATCAGCTGCTGCTCCACAGGTGTTGTTTCTTTTCATTTTCTGAGCAACAGCTGATGCAGCCATTTTCTCATGATCTTGAAAGCCTTTTCTGCATCGTCCCTATCTTCCGGACTTTGAGGACTATGGAAAAATCCATGCCCTCTACCCTTGAAAACCACTACCTTTGAGTTGTTCCCAATTAAATCCCGAATCTCCTTGACGGTGTCAACCAGAGAGAGAGGATCGTTATCCCCATTGATAAATAGGACTGGTACGTTTATATTTGGAGCAACAGATGCATTCATTCTTGTCCCGTGGATGTTAACACCGGTAGCAAACACCGAATCATGATCTGTAGCTAATACTTCTAACAGTCGAGCACCTCCATAGCAGATTCCTATTATGCCAAGCTTTTTACTTGATTCAGTAGTCATGAACTTATCAACCATCCATTGGGTTGACGCTGCAAGGTCTTTTGCTACCCTTATTGGATCTTGTTCAGCTAGCCACTGGTCAAGCTCAGATCGTGGTCGATCAATCGACCAAGGATTGCCACGGAAAAGATCTGGCATCAAGACACTGTAATTTTGTACACAAAAAAAAAAAACCAAAATTATGATTCAAGGCATCATGCAAGACCTCCATCTCATTGTTTCTTTAAAGCCACTCTTAAGCCTAAAATATGTAAATAACCGCTGATTGACCAGTTTCATACTTAAAAGTTAACACCAAAGCTTTAAAACTTGTACTCTTATTAAGTTGTGATCATATATGAATGATTAGTTTAGATTTTTGCAGACTTATAGTTAAGACTGTTATCTCTTCAGATTATTTCAGGAACATATTGTTGTTAGGATTAGCTAAAACAGTCATTAATCTTAAAAAATATAAGATAAGCTAGGCAAGCTCACAGTAGGAAATAAAACGTACTTGTAGCCAATGCAAGCAACGCGGTCAGCAAAATTTCTGTTGTAGGAATTCTCGAACCCATAGATGTCAGACAAGAGCAGAATGCCAACTCCATTGTTGTTCTTAAGGGCCTTAACGAAATATGCATCAACTGTATTGTTGCCTTCCCCTATTTTTAATTCTGTCCTCTTAACAAGCTCATAACAATTAGCTTTTGCTCCTATGTTGTCATCTCCCACGAGTCTCCTATACAAAGACGGTGAGGTTCGCCTTGACACCAATCCACTGCATCTTCTGTCAAAGCAAACTGAAGCATCAGAGCCTAGAACTGATAATTTGGATAGGTTGATGTTCACTATTGATAGTAACATAAACAAAGCTATCTTCATGTTAATCTGTTTAGATTCGGAATTTGATTTTTGCTTTTTGATTACTTAGGGAAATAAGTTGAGTTTGTTATAATTATTTTTTTAGTATTAACAAACATTTATAGCAAAATTTTGCACGTAAGTCATGGTGATACACAAATTAGAGACTGTAATAATATCTTGCATTTTTCTAAAAGGTATTATATTAATTGCTCATCTTGTGTCAACATCCACAGACCTATTATCCTGACTTTTGGGTTAGTGTAGTCGTCTACGTATTGTTTACGTGTTTGGATTTGTAATGTTGCTTTAAATTGTGTTTTCCTAACTTGATTGCTGTTTAAAGTGTTACCTAAATTGTTTTGAACGTCTTATCAAAATCTTTCCATGTTTATCCGATGCTGCTGGAGTTTTCGGTCCATGTGAATCACGACAAAGTTGTGGTGATAGTTTAATGACGAGGGATTCAACTTTTGACACTTATTAAGAAAAAATCATTAAGACGATCAAAGATGACGAGTAAATAGTTGCAATTTGCAAGTTAGTGTTGCAGCTAACAAAACGGTGGAAGTAATTATTACATTTAGATAATACAATGTTATACTACTGAACAGAATTGCAATAAGCAAGCAACTTAGGATATGTCCAACAATTTTTCATGCAGCCAATTTCTCATGATCTTGAAAGCTTCTTCTGCGTCTGCATCTTCATCTAGACTTTCAGGACGATGGACAAATCCATGTCCTCTACCCTCGAAAACCACCACCCTTGAGTTGTTGCCAATCATGTTCTGAAACTCATTCACGGTGGTAACTGGACAAAGAGGGTCATTATCCCCTGTGATAAATAGGACTGGCACCTTCACATTTGGAGCAGCAGATGAATCCAGTCTTGTCCCGTAGAAGGAAACACCGGTGCCAAACACTGAATCCTGGTCTCTGGCTAATACCTCCAACACTCGACCACCTCCATAGCAGAATCCTATTACACCGAGCTTTTTAGATGACTCAGCAGCCATGAACTTATCAACCATCCATTGAGTTGATGCTGCAACGTCTTTTGCAATCCTACTCCGATCTAGTTCAGCTATCCATTGCTTCAATTGAGATTGTAGCCGATCCTTCGACCATGGATCACCACAGAAAAGATCTGGCAACAAAACACTGCAATTTCAAAAACATTCACAATCATTAAGGCATAACGCAGAACCTCCTTGTTTTTTTGCAACTCTTAGCTGTACAAGTCACCGCACAGATTGTTGTCATTGTTCCCTTAGATGCCTTTTTTGTTTTTTCATATGCCAACATAATCGCAAAATCTTAGTCTTCATATTCGCTTTTTAAATGTAGGAACTTAAATGTCATGTTGCTCATAGAACAATGTGATGATCTATTAATCTATATGGTTGCTGACTTAGAGTTAATACTGTTACGATTACATTATTTCTGGAACTTATTCTTGCTGGGATTATTTCAGTAATAGGATTTTTTTGAGTCCTGCAGGCAAGCTCATATGCTTCACA
Organism: Suaeda aralocaspica; assembly: GCA_016808085.1. Classification (NCBI taxonomy): domain Eukaryota; kingdom Viridiplantae; phylum Streptophyta; class Magnoliopsida; order Caryophyllales; family Amaranthaceae; genus Suaeda; species Suaeda aralocaspica. The sequence goes on along the minus strand of PYUH01000044.1, from coordinate 6,135,984 downwards.
ATAGGGAAACTTACTTGTAGCCATTGCAAGCAACACGATATGCAAAATCTTTGGTGTATGAATCGTCGAACCCAAATATATCTGACAAAAGAAGAATGCCAGCTCCATTGTTGTTCTTGACTGCCTGGAAGAAATGGGCATGAACTGCATCATTGCCTACCCCTATTTTCACCTCTGACCCATTCACGAGCTCACAAGCCTCCGCATCAACCTCATCTCCCACCGTAACTTTGCTGCAACTCACTAACAGGCGTTCCCTCTTTTGTATCCCAAAAGACGGTAAGGTTCTCTTCAATACCAAATTGCATCTTCTCTGAAAACAAACTGAAGCATCACAGTCAAGAGACTGATGTAGCATTGTGTACTTTTTAGCTTATCATAACCAATATCTTCTCACGCAAGAAATATGTGATTTGAAAGGGGAATATCACAAAGTATGTGATCTACAGGCAATAAAAATCGAAACTTCAGCTTATTGACAAATCCAAGTTCTGTACTTAACTACTAGTATGTTGTTTTTCAGAAGTTTATTTTTCAGTCATACTTATCATCATAATGATAGATCTTTTGTTGGTCTAAGGGCTGTATATTCTATCAATTCAGATTGTATATTCCGTATTAATGTATACATTTGATCTTAGACTGTATCCCCTTCGTCTCAAAATGAATTTCACACTTCCATTCTGGTGCATCCAAATACTATGTATGCTCTCTTTCTAAACCATTCCCATTTCTCTCGCCATATACTAATATGTATTTCTCTTTTCCCCAACATTTTCCTCATTAAACCACTTCCAACTTGTTATTCTAAATTGAACAATTGTTCATAATTTCCATGAAGATCATTAAGGGACGGAAGGAGTATTACTACGATGTCAAATTCGACAGGATCTCTTACTCTACAGCTATAACGCCTATAAGAAACTATTACGGAATTCACCATATCACAATTTAGTAATTAAAACAAGCATAACACTGACAACAATTTACCTGTCATTTGCAATTTGAAAACAGCAGAAATCCAAACTCACCGCATTAAGCCAAGCTAACACATGCACCTCATCCCATATATAAACTCATAATAGTGAAGAAATAGTCACAATGGTATAAGAAATATGTTAGTCCAGCTCAGCAGCTCTTCCTTTCACCTAAAGTATCTATCTATGTCGAGCACTCGACCCTTAAACAATTGTATGGAACTTGGGTACTTCAATGGAACTAAAATCATGCAATTTAAAATTTTTATAAAATGATCGTGTCCGACACTTAGTGACACTTATAACATAGTCCAACGTAACATAGTTTGTAGTACAGTAACACATAGAAGTATAAAACACCATATGTGCTTAACTTCAAATACTCATAAAATTAATTTTATATTAGACAAATTATATGCAGTAAATTAAACAAACATTCCAAAATGCAACTCTAAATTGGCAAAATAGCAAAGTAACTTTAAATCATAGTTACATAAGGAGTCATGGAAACATACAGAGGTTAAAAGCAAAGATGATGATGAAGATGAAGTGGGGTCCAATGATCCATGAACTGATGATTTGGATTTTTTTAAGCCCACTATTGAAGGGAAACTAAACCAAGGTGGTGAAATTACCTCCATTTTAATTTTATTTTTTTGGTAGGAAGAAAAGAAGATTTTATTTGTGTGTAAGCCTCACTGATTTAACGAACACACATTTTATTTGCGTTTAGATATTTCTTGCTCATCATGTGTGAGTCAACGTCTGCTGATCCACGATTTTGGGCTGTGCTCAGAGGTGATCATGGGCTGGACCAAATGTTAAGAAATCAGCCCACTTAATTGGGCTGAGTCAAAGGTTGAGCTAAAATTGTTTGCCAAGAAACCTGCAGTGTCAATTCGAACTTTTTTCAAGCCGGACCGATATATTACTACCTCCGTTTTCAATTAGTTGCAACAATTGAATATTTTATATCTTACAAATAATACCCCATTGTTGCAACTAATAGGAAACATAGGTAGTATATAAAAAGTACCTAAAATTATAAAAATGGTATGAAATATAAAGTATTTGTTCAGTTCAAATCAGCTCAAAAATATTATGTTTATATACAACAGCTACGTAAAACAATAAGACTGATATTTTTGTTTTTTACATACTGCTTTTTTGGTAATAAGAAATTAAGAATCGACTTGATTTTCTTACATATTATCCATTTTCTTGGCTATGGAAACAAAACTTATTATCAAATTCACCATAAATTAAATTACCATTGTCATATGAAATGACAAATTTACCCTTCATTCCACATAATTAACCAAATTACATTAACACAATTTACACAAACAATTTTGCCTTCTATTGGCAAACTGAAAACCACCGCACGGCCGTGCAAAGTCGTGATCTTTTTTTTTTTTTTTTTTTTTTTTTTTTTAAAAAAAGGCGTAAATCAAACTACCACATTAAAAACCAATTTTCCTTAACATGAAGCACAACCCAAAATCAAAACAAAACGGAGTAACATAGAAAAACAGAAAACAATCAATTACAAAAGGAAAATCAATTGATTGATAAAAAACAGAAAAATTGAAGGAAAAAAAAGGAGAAATAATAGGAAAAAAATGGGGACAGAGTGCCTCCTCAGAATGATTGCTGTTCAATTTGCCATGGATACTTCAACATTCCTTGTCAAGCTAATTGCTCTCATTGGTTTTGCGGTTTCTTTCTTTCTTCATTCTATTAATTTCTGCATTTCTTAATAAGTTCATAATTTAATGATTAATGATCATATATAGAGCTATTTATTTGTTTGAGCAAGTTTTCAAGTTTATGTTCTTGTTTGAAGTTGAATTTTGATGGGGTTTTATGATTAGCACTAATATTGAATAAAGATTGTTGCTTTTTATTTAATTGTTCATCATTAGTTTTTGTTGTTCTGGGGTTTATGAATTGTTGATCAAAATTGTAACTTTGTTGGTTTTTGTAATAATTATAGTCCACATTCATAGATTGATCATCTTTCTTTTGTCCTTAATTTTTTGGTATGTTTGGGAGTATTTCCTTGATTTGGTTTTAGATTTTAGTTTCTTATTAAGGCAATGAAATCAAGTGATTTAAGAAAGGATTAGTTGCTGATATATGACTTTGTTTGTGATGAGGGTAACAAAATTAGTGATCACAATGTTTTGACCATTGAGATTGGACTGGTGCATTAGTCAAAGCTTATCGCCCGTAGGCGAATTCATGCTTGTTTGTAATGAACTAATGACTTTCTTGCTCACATTGATCTTTGTGTGGGGGTTGTGAAATTGTTGAAGGTGCTTTGTC
>PYUH01000044.1:6043555-6127295 GCA_016808085.1 Suaeda aralocaspica | reverse complement strand
TTTTTTTTTTTTTTTTTTTTTTTTTTTTTTTTTTTTTTTTTCTGTGTTCCTCAATGATACTGAACAGCAAATATTTAGCACTAGATTTCCCTTTTTACACTTGCTTAACTGCATATTAAAAAAAATAGGTAACGTGTTATCAAAAGAAAATTCTTTTCAAGACTTTTGTGGCCAACAAATTGAGATATGTATAATTGGAGTTGCTGAGTTTTTTTTTTTGTAAATGAATGAATATGTTATGGATCGATACCATTGCAAGGTATGGGACTTGAATCCCACATCGATCTTATGGGGGGTTGGTGTGGGGTTTATGTAGGATAGTAGGCTCTCCTCCTCATAAGCTAGCTTTTGGGGATGGCTCTCCTACTGTCCTATAACAAGTATTGTGATGAACCAACCACATGAGGCCCCACTGTTAGCTTATACACGAAAGAAGAAGAAAGCAGAAGCTGGAGCCTTAGTCAACTCTACCTTGAATCACAACAATGAGCAAGAGAACAACAACAAGGAGCAAGAAGACAATGAGAGTATTGGGAACTTAGTCTAAAGCCAAAAAGGGCTAACCAAGCAAAAACCATTTATCTATGTAGTTCCTTTTGCCACCAAAATAGCTAGGATATCTAGAACTCTGTGCAGTAGTTGTTATATGGGGAGGATTGAGTCTTAGAAGGTGTCATGTGAGTAGTATGAACTTTTGAGAGTTGCAACCTCAAGCTGCTTAGAGAGTCATGGCCTAAAGCCATCCTATCTTGTAATCCACAATCCTTCAATCAATTAATCAAATTCAAGCTTGCTAGCTATTTTATTCAATTCTTAATTCTATTACAATTATCTGTTTGAGTAAGCAAATTCTGGTACATTACAGAATACCTACTGCAACCAAGTTTTGTTTATTTATGTCTTGTTTCCGATACAGGGCAGTGTATTTTGCAACTCTGGGATCATGGATCAGCACTGCAACCTTGCAAATGCCCTTTGTGTCGCCGTCCTATTAATTTGCTAATACCTACTGATTCTTTCCGGCGGCAACGGGATAATCCAGAGATTTCCAATATTTTAAGCAGGGTGGAAGTATATAACCGTCAATTTGGTGAACGTTCAAATGATCTTGTCCAGGTACTAAATTGCTAGTTAAGTAATGTGGAAGATTCTTATATTCTTGGACCCAAATATTGCTTATTGCAATTTGCAAGTGACAAACTTAAACTTTACACCTTCAGTGTCATGCCTTTAATGCTTACCCTCGAGTTATCATTTCTAATTGTTAGTAAAGAACATGGTTAGCATAGAACTTGGTTGTGAGAATGCTTGTTAAATGAATTCTTTTAGCAACAAAGATCCTGCATTTACATTATCATAGTGGAAAACATGGTTAAAAGAATTATGATGAGGCAACATTATTGTTGCTGATTAAATTCACTGTTTTCGAAGTCCAAGTCCTGACTGAAATTTTCTATTATATAACTATTTCTTTGTTTTCTCAGAGACTGCGCGATCTTCCCTTTCTTCTTCGAAGGTTATCGCGTGATATGCTGGATCCTCAGAGATCTCTACCATTTGTTATAAAGACTCGTGTTTATTTGGCAGTTAAGTGAAGTCTACCGATCTTAACACAATGCTCAGTTTTGTTTACTAGATTGTTTTATTTTGGTATGAATTACAGTACAAATCTGGAATAGGACTAATTTCCAGCATTTAATTAACATTGCCTTCTAATTTCAGGTGATTCTTAGCATGATATATTTAGTGAGTCCGGTGGACATTATTCCCGAAGGTAAAATTACACAATCTTGTAAAAGTTGTAACACTGATGAGCTATATTGACAAAGTTTTGCTCATTTCAGGAATTCTAGGAGTATTTGGCCTTTTGGATGATCTAATATTATTGCTCATCTGCCTCTTATATGTTGCTGCCATTTATCGGTCTGTACTCGTTTCTCGACACGGGGGCTAGCAAGGTTCAGAGCAGATGCAGATTACCCCAGTGATGTAGCTATGTAGTGACAGGGATTACTAGTGGAAAAATATGAATGAATTTTTTTTTTCTTTTCTCATTTTTTGGATATTCATTCAAACAAAGATTGGGGTGAATTTACTGACGATTGCCAATTTTTTTGTTCATGAATTTAGAGAATGTGTATCCTGCAATCGCTCAATACAAAGACAAACTTCTTTTTGTTTCTTTGCTAGTAGCTGTTCTAAAGAATCTATGTTTACCCAAAGCTTTGGATGGTACATTCTGCGATTTTAAACATCTTAACTTTTCAATGAAGTACATTCTGTACCTCACGTTTGTCAACACCACGAAGAACCCTCTACTTTGTAATATCCTCCAAACTTGCTACGCCAAGGATCTGAGAAATTGGTATCCCAACAGGGCTTTGAATCTCTGATGCTTTGTTATGGAGTAACGGAGTAATTATGTTAAATCTGGAATGAGTTGAAAAGTTTGTAGTTCCAACTTCCAATTTTGTCCGCTTATCATAAACTTGGCAAGCTGGCAGTGATCCAAAAATTCATTAAACCATTAGTACAGTCATATTTGTAAACCTAAGCTCAGATACAAATGAGCAAGCTTCAAAAAAGGATTTCAATAGCTGAGTTGTGCTCAATCCAAGTTCGACCTAAAGTTAGCCTAATTGATATCTCTAGTTGCTCACATGAAAAGATCAAATATGGATTCATGAATTCATTTCCCCAAAAGCATTGCTCAGTTGAATAACACAAACAGCATCATAAGTGTATCGTAAATTCATAACCATCATATATACAGGGTATTTAATAATAAATAAATAATATAACTTTTATTTATATCATAAATGCTAAATGTTATTTACAGTAAAATTTGCCAACTACATCATCCATGCCTTGCTACTTGCTACTTGCTACCCATATATTATTATAGATTTACAGCATATACAATTATACAGTGAACTTAACTTCGGGAATATGTTAAAAAGACTCCCTGCTACTATGACCAAGTTACATGTTCTTCAACAGCTGCTCATACCATGGTCCATGTACACTAGTAGAAATGTTTGCCACAACAATGAGAACTTCGGCAATTTCTAATACCTTATCGGTGAGAAAAGGTGCTCCCACACGCCGAAGTGCTATCTCTACCAATTGCCTGCCCCTGCTGTTAGTCCCACTGAACAGGGCAGCTCTTACAGCCATACGGATAGCTCGGGAGACATGCGTGAATATTGCATCCCCTGATTTTAAGCTTTTTGAGAGCATGTTTTCCACAACCCCCATCCTTGATCGCAGCTTCTCCAAGTTGACAATATGGCTAACATCATCTGAGAGCCCAACAATCGACTCGACAATCTCTTTTATACCAACATCTTCAACCTTGTCCAGCAACTCTGAAAGCTGTTTAGCAGAATGAGAAACTATGTTTTCTACATCTGTTGAGTTTGATACCAATTGTTCACTAAGAAGAGCTTGTCGGAGAACCAGCATACTGTAAAAAGAGCATAGACAGTTATAAAAAGCCAGATATGTAGAGTTACAGTTACTATTAACACGTGCAAGCAATGGGGATGGATGAGAGAACATGGCAAGAACATATGTCACAAACCTTGTGCAAATGACAATAATCTTCTGCAATTGAGATTGAACTACCCTCAATCTTGATGCATTAAGTTTAAGGGTTTCAGGCAGACCTCCTTGTACCAGCCCTTCAATCCCAACAATCAACTTCAGCAAACCTACCCTGAGAAACAAATCTATCCTTTCTCCAGTGCACTCTGGTTGCTCTTTACCTGAAAGTATGTTAAATAAAAAATGTTACTAAAATGCACAATTCAAACCTACACCCAGCGATAGCGAGTCATTCCATCACACTGATGATTCAGGAACTATTTACTAGCCTGTAACTCCATCAAGTTATCAACAATAGTGGGAAAATAAATTCCGTATTTTATTTGGTTTGCTACATTTCCAAGTTTTAATAATTTCAGATTTTTAGTTCTGTTTAAAATTGATGTGCATGGCATGTGATTTTTTTTAATTTTAAATTCACTTTTGATAAAGTCCTCCAGAGTAAAGAACAAAGCTCTTTTATATCTTAAAGTTTTCTGTATCATACCAGTGCTGGTGGATCCCAAAGAGCATGTCTTCGAAGTCATTGAAACACTACCTCCTGTGCGAAGAGTGGTCAATGGTATCCCTTTGGGTGAAGTTTCCTGGGTATTTGGCAATGTCGACAGTGAATCAAGGTATTCATTCCACTCCCGCTCCACATCAGCACTAACCATAGTTAGCAAACTTTTTGTCAGTGGTAAAGAAGTAGAAGCATCAGAAGCAGGTCCATATCGATTAATAAAAGATTTCTGTAGATAATCCAATCCAGCAGGCCCCTTGATCATTGGTTCAATCATTCCAATACGTGCTTTGCTTATCTCCCTCTTCAGATTCTACATTTGAAAAAAAAACATTGTAAATAAATTGAATCATCATCATCTTAGTAAACTAGAGTAGTAGACAAACAACAAAAAATCTTGAGAAGGCATCAAGAAATACGCACCTGAATCTCCGATAGGACAAAACGAAGACCCTTGATCACAGCTGTGGCAAGAGAAGAGTTTGTATTGTCTCCACATTGCGAGACCGCACTTAGTTCTTTCAACAAGTTCGAATGAGAAGATTTCATCTCAACATCATTTGCTGGGGCTGACAACTTTTGGAGAGTCATCAGCGCATACTCCAGTAATTTTCCCAGATAATTCAGGTCCAATGTTCCACTTTTTAACACCTACAAAGATCAAAGACCATCAATCAGTATGTGTACAATGATGCTGTGACAATAAATAACACTGGAATATCAATAAGAAAATGATTAATACGAAGTATGAATGAAGAGACTTGAAATAGTTTTCAAACGATTAGAAGATAAAAGGTTTAAAATAGACTACCTGTGAAAGAATATCTATATCTATTGTATCAATAATCTCTTGTTGCCAATTCCCTGGAGACATCTCGCACAGTTCATCCCTGATTTCTGTCATAAGCTTAAGAACCCAATTAAAGTCCGGTTGCTCTTGCTTCATAGTTTCCATGATACCATCCCAAAACGCTTTCTCCATTGTTTCTTTGATTTGAGCCTGCATATACAAAAGATGGGTTCAAAGTTTCACATAAGAACAAAAGCCAATGCAAGAAACTACTGATCAGCAGATGCATAAACCATATAAATTAGCTGCATAAAAGAACAAGATACCATGGACACACTCACACACCTTAAAACCACTGTCATCTTTATCATCGCTAAGTTTATCAGCAATACCATGGCGATGTTCATGGACTATCTCATTGACTAAGAGCTCATTCTCTGTGATAGCCATCAAGTCGGTGCTTGAGTTGACATCTGCACGACGTACCTCCAGTGGAGATGAAGGAACTGCTTGGCCTATAGCAGTATCATCTTCCTTAAACAATGACCGTGCCACACTGCTAAGTCTTTCATTACTAGCAGTCATCCTGCTTGCTTCAGCAGAGACTGTAGATGGTGAGGTATCTGAGGCACTAGAATGACCAGGAGATAAAATGTGAGCAACAGGGGAAGCAAATGGACTCCCAGAATCCTTCGATATGAAAAATTGGGATCGTGCATCAGCAATAGCATTCTCCATGCGCTCAATGCCGGCTTGACCACTCAGATCCTGCACTTTTGCTTTAAGAAGTGCCTGATCTTCCATCACCTAACATCATACACATCATTTAAGGGAAGTTGTTATAAAATTGTATGTTATGGAAAATAAAAAAGAAAAACACCAGATAAACTCTCACCTGCTTCTGGATAGCCTTCATGTCATGTGTAAGACCATTGTTGTTTCCTTCGGGCGTTACCTTACAAGTGTGCATCATAGAGAGCTCCATCTGGCAAGCAGCTCTCACCAAATCCTCCTCCAGTAGTTTTGCATCCTTGACCTTCCACACCACAAAGCAATATAAATACGAGCACCACGCTTTATCAAATGTCTTCAACTGTGACCTGAAAGTTGCACAACTATCCACTTGTGCTGATTTCACACCACCACCTTCTAATATTATCTTGATCAATAACTCAAACTCCTGAATAAACTTCACAGCAGCCTCAACAAGAGCTGTCTCATGTCCGCCTTTACCACTAAGTACAGCATCTGGGTGTCCCAATATCATGTAGGCACAAAGGACAATCCTTACTGGATACCTAGACAATATACGGCGGGTCTGAGTCCCTTCTCCCCCAGATACAGCTCTCTTTTGCCCTCTGGTTCTGGATGGGTGGCTTCCACTACGCCTGCGCCTTGGACTGGGAACACGCTTCAGAAGGTGATCAATGTTTTCCATCCCAGGTGAACCACCTGTCCCCTGCCAAGCCTTGAGATGGACTTCAAACCGGTCAACCAAAGATTTCACAACTGACAAAGTTGCATCTGACTCAATACAGACAGCCAGCTGCTCAAAAGGCATGGACTTGACTGATTTCTCATTAATATTCAAACTATCAAAAGCTTTCGCTAAAGAATGTGTAGTTCCTTTAGCATTCACAAACTGTCTCCAGCACCTACAAACAACACCATGTCATATCGTTAGACGGAAATAGACAAAAGAGAAAGTGACATCTCCAAGAAAGATTAAATCAGATTATCGTCAATAAAGATAATTCATACACCCATAGCAAATTTTTCAATAAACGCTTCTAAGTGAGCTTAGTCTAGTTGAGCAGATTTACAACCGAAATAATGCAATGTGTAACAAAAATTGACATGGGAAGTAAGCGTACCAATCAATAACCAACAATTACAAATTTACAATACAAATTATTATAGATTCTCACCTTGATAATTTACTTGCAAGCTGTGAAGCTTGCTCATGCATATCAGTGTCGTTGGCATGAGGAGAACCATTTACACTCTTTTTCTGCCTCAAGAGCTCAGCTCGTTGTCTACGGGCCTATCACCAATCAAATTAGAAGTTAGTTAAGAGAGAATGATACATAGTGAGAAATTACACATTCACGCATCGTCTGATTTTCATCATTAACATTTATGGGTGCGAAAAAATATCAACAGAAATGAGATCTAACAGAGCACGGCATCTGTCCACATTAATTACCACGTTAGAGGACAGATAATATTAAATAACTGAGGCATAACGGGATTCACACAACTTTAAAAGTTGATTTTGGTAAGTGTTAAGGCAATGGAACTATATGCGAGTATGAAACAATGCAACACTTGAACTTTGAAGTAACCAAAAAACAAAGATTAATTATTTTGCAAACTCCTAATAAATATAGATATACATACCCTTTGCAACCGATCTTCTAGTTGCTCTCTCTTTTTTATTCTCTCCAATTCACGTTGATTGTAGACAGAATTGGCCGCTCTTTGCACGCGCATCAACCTTGCACGTGCCTTTGATCTCTCAGCCTCTAGTAATCCCAGTCGCTTCCTCTCTGCAGCAGCACGCTTCTGGTTCATCGCAGCACGCACACACTCCTTATATTTGCTTTCCTGTACTGTTCTCCGCATTAATGATTGAGATGTCCGCTCTTTTCTTGCTGCTCTACGCTGCCTACGAGATCTCAATATACGCATTCTGTTTGCCTCTGCTTGTTGAACACGTGATTCCACCTTCATGCCCAGCTCACCACGTTCTTTCTCAGCACGCATTTCCACCTCACTTTTAGCTGCTTGTCGCAGCTCACCCAACCTAGCCAGGCGCATCTGAGCATTTGCAAGAATGCTTAACCTGCACAACCAAGAAATAAGATTAAAACAAACCACAAGATTTTGCATTAACTTAGAAGCACCATAGGGGAAACACTTTTTTTGGAGGAACAAGACAAAAAGAAGTCCTCTAACATACTACCCGTACATAAAAAGAATAAAAATCAGCAAAAAGGACAAGAAGAACACACCTTTTCTGCTCAGCTGCATTAAGCTTAGCTTCAAGTTTCTGAGCAGGATCCAATTCCTGCGAAGACGACCATGATGGACTTCTTTGCTTTGGCCTTGCTTTGCTTGATAAAAATTCATGAAATTGCTGCCAGTACAAAAACAAAAAACACGATAGTCATACAACAGCTATTTCAAAGAGAGACAAGAAACACGGAAAAGATATTAAGTCACCCCAAAGAATATAGTCCACAACTAAAAAAAAATCATGCTATTTCTCGAACAAAGTCTGATACTTTCCTACGGAGTATCAAAAATCCTACATATTTGACAAACAAAAACACCAAAAGAAGATCATTGTTTTCAACAACCAAGAAGGTAAAACAAATGTTTTTTTAATCAATTTACTGACCAAACTTCACAAGGAAGACCAGATTATAGCCCTGATTTACCCAACAAACAGTAAATTCTACTGATAAGTAGTAACTCATACAAATCCTAAGATACTATTACCACTTCAATAATAATTAAGTGTTCACTTCACTTAACTCTTCTCCCAAACACGAAAACGATTATAGATAATACAGAAGTAAACAAGCACTAATTATTCCATCAAATAGCAACAAAGTATCAGAAATAAATCGTGGTAATCCAAACAACATTAATCGAATTATTACTATTCCTCCCATCAACAAAATACCAATATTACTACCAAATAGGTACCTCTGCTTTCAGCTGAGGTGCAATATTTCCAACAATTAATATAAAACATTTCACAAAAATCATAAACAATAAATATTAAACTCTAAGTATCCCACCTAAACAACTTAATACTAAGATTATAGAATAATACTTTCTATTAAAATAAGAGAAACTCCATAATCATGACATATAACAGGGAACTATTTCACCTTGATCATCAACAACAGACACATAGAAATTATCTCAACAAGTAACAAAACATTATTTCTACGATTAAAAAAATAATAAATCACTTAACAAAAAAAGTTAAACATTCAACGTCATATTCAACTAAAGATTGTTCCTGTCAAAAAAAAAAAAAAATTATACCTAACAACAAATAAATATAAATTACAGCGAAAATTACCGAAAGAACATACTGATTTTCACTAAAATTACAATAAAAATCCAATAATTAACAAAATAAGAAAGATATAACTATAATCAACAAAATATTACTATTTAGTATTTACTATTACTACCAAAAAAAATTAATTAATTATAACAAAATTCCAAACAATTTTACAATTAATATGACATAACAAACAACAATCAACCAAAAATCACTATTACTATTAAATAAAATACAGTGATTTTCACTAAAAATTCAAATTTTCTGAAATCATAAATTAAAAAAAAAGGGAAAAATAATACCTGACGACGAAGATCGGCTTCTTTAAGTTTAGCGTCGATTTCTTCAGCAGTAGCAGGAGTTCTCGACTCAGAGAGTCGACGACGAAGCCTTCTAGGAACTTTTGACGGTGATGAACATGGTGATGACGTGGCATCATCATTCACCGGAATACTCATGACTACCGCCATTTTTTCCGATGATTCCTTCATTACTATTATTATTATCTTCTAATTTGAATTAATTTATTAATCACTTTCTATTAATTATAATTTCGACTATACAGAAGATTAATATGATGAACTTGTGATTATTTATTTTGATTGAATTTGTGATGAATTGATTTTCTATGTAATATATTTACAGAAATAGAAAGAAAGGAAGAAAGAAAAATAGGAAATCTACTTGGTTTCGATGAATTTTGAAAGAGGAAATTTTGATGATCAAATAGAAAGATGGAGAAGATAGAAAGATGGAGAAGATAGAAAGAAAAAAAAAAGAAAATAAAGTTGCGTGAAAAAGAAATGTTAAATGAAGATAAAGAAAGAAGTGCGTGTTTTTTTATTTTATTTGCGTTATTAAAAAAAAGGGGGGGATTGAAAGTTTGGTAAGGGTTTTGTGTAAGTGAGAAGAGAGGGATTTTTGAGGGGAGTTATATTTAAAGGATTTTTGTCGGGTAAAATTAACACGGTAGTAGGAGAAAAGTACTGCGTTCGTCACATTTTATTTGATATGTTTAGAATTTTGATAGTATTTATAAGATGAGAGCTTAGTATATATTTGTATGATATATGTGCAAGTAAAAATAAAACGTATAAGGGATCGGAGGGAGTAATAGAGAAGAGATTAACGGAGAGATTAAGAAGTTGTGGAACTTGGGTGTGATGAATGTGTTTGGACGTATTGAAGTTTGTATTTGTCTAAATGGATTAGACTTGATCAAATTTAATTAGAATTAATTGTGTATGGCTGGATTTAATTATACCTACTAATTGTATAAACAAATGGAACTTTAAAATAAAGAAGATTTTAGATATATTGCTACTTTATGAACGGCATAAATAATACTCTTTTTGTTTCCTTTTGTTTGATATGTTTTGACTTGCACACGTGCTAATGCATTTGTTTGACCTTAAATATATTTTATTGTGTATGTGTAAAAATTATAACAATTGGATGTATATAACGTACTCATTAAGATGAATCAAACAAGATCTCATATGACTATATTACATTTTATATATTAATAGCATTTAGAAGATTCTCTTATCTTATGGATAGTGTCAAGATTTCAAACGTATCAAACATTTAGGAACGAAGGGGGTACAAATTTTGTGCATGAGGGATAAGAAGACAATTTTTTCTTTAAGTTCAATTAAATAATATACAATCACTCCCCTCAAAAAGAAATAATATAGAGTGACTTTTATAAAACATCTTATTTTCCATAATTGTAATAAATCGTCAATTATCCGATATAATAATGGGAAAGTACTATTAAAAAAATTACGAGTAGGTTAGTTTGTATATGGTACGTCTGTACTTAATACTTGGTTGCGAGTTGCGACGAGAGAAAAGGTCAGAGTGTTAATGAATTTTGGGGAGTATCCTAGGTCATTTCTAAGGGTTGGATACTTGGATTTGTTTTTCTTATCCACATTAAAATTGGGGAATTGGGGTTAATGATGAACCTTTTTCAAGGGTCAAGCCACATACATAATACGTTGGAGAGTTAATTGCCACATATTATTCACGTTCTTGTGTTAACTGTTAAGTGTATTTGCACCAAACAAGTGTTTTGTGGGGCATTAAAATTTAATAGTTAAAACTTCAAACTACAATAGTGCATTGCCACAAGTTTACAAATTATAACATGTTAATCTGTTATTGTCAACTTTTAATTTGGGTTGTTTATACTATATGGTGTATGAGTGTATCTAATGTGTTAGGAGGCCAGCCAGGGAGAAGAGGGAAAAATATCCATTTTATATTCGAGTGTGTACATAGTTTTTTAAGTGTATATTCTAGCATACATATGACAGTGTCTTAGTACTTCGTATAAAAAATCGAAGATTCGTGACATCATATATATCAAATATAAATGGTGTTTTTGAAAACTATTTTATGATAATAATGTACGTACAACTAATAACTAATCAAGATATCGCCCTATAAATTGTTTGGGATCAAATGCTCAAATCAAGGGTCAAATGACCTATCTTGAAATTTTGCTATAGCTCGAATTGCTCTGGCTGCATCTCATCCTTTAATACCAAGTATATAGAACATTATAATTTTGATGTATTTTGAGAACTATATAATAGAGATGATATATATATAATGTACTTACTATTCTAACATAGGTTACATAGCTTTATGGAATCACTCTTATTACATTTACCGAATTATTACCAAATACAGTTTATTTTATACCCTCGTTACCAAACAATTCACATAAATCGATATTTGCCAGTTAATCCTCTCAACTCACACCCAAACCCTTTTTCCCCTTAAACATTACATACCATTGTATATGCTAAGTTACTTCTAACATGAGACATGAGTAACATCATTGGAGTAATTTTCAATTTTTTATATAGATGGTGTGAACCAATAGTCTAATAGGAGTACATGATCGATTTGGATTTTGGAGTGTGAATGTCAATTGTTTGATGTGTTTATTGATGGGCAAGTCTTTAGACTAAACAAGGCATATATATGATTATATAGTATATACTCTGATTATGTTTAACAATTTCTTAGTTATAACTTCTACAATACACAACACAAAAAATAGCCAACTTTGTTACTTATGGTCGTATATTTGGCCCTAATTTTCTGACCCGGAACCTTCAAGTTGTCACATGGAGATTTCCTTGTATATATATAGTTTTAATTTGTGTGATTTTATATTTATATTTTATTAATTTAAGGAAAAGGTTAACCATAGTATTAAGACTTTGTGTTTGTGTAAGGTATTGAATAATTTTTCAATTCAAAGTATTGATTATACTGATGCGTGCAGCCGTGCAGGATTGTTGATAACATTCACAAATTATTATCCATGATAAAAAAATATATTAAGTGTTTATATATAACCCTATGAATTATATACAACGTTACTCATACTTTAATACGGTATAAAAAAATTAAGCCATCGTAGAAATAGAATTATATGTACTCCGTAAAAAGATTCAACTGGATTAAAGATTCCGTATAAGTGTACGTTAATGAATATGCAAAAGCTACCACGTGTCTTTTCGTGGGGATGACAGTACACTTTAAGGAAAATCCTTGCTTTATACTCAGGCCTAACTTGAAGGCAGCCACCAACGATGAAAATGGTTGCTTCTTTTCATTTTTTGCTGTTTTAACACGACTTTTTATTTTTTAAATTTAAATATTTAATTAATATTTACTATTGCTGACCGAAGAATCAAAATAAAGAACTACTACGTACTATATGTCAAATCAAATTAATTAGCACTTGATCATTGTTTGCTACTGTTTTTGCTAATGAAGGTTGCTAATAAGTTTTGATTTGACATTATTACTCTTATTTTGTAGTGGAGCATTATCTTCCTATAATTGTATCTTATTTACAGTGCTCGTTTAGTTGCCATTAAATTTCGCAAGCATTTCAACTTTTTTTTTTTTTTAGTAAAGCAACTTTTATGATTTTTAGTTTGAACTAGTTGTTTGGTTGCCTAAAAATTAACAAAATAGTACTAGATGAATTTGTAATGCTTTTAAAATGTGTGAATTGAATTATCAACTCCCCATCGATCATTGTAAATTCTCGTGATATGTAAATTGCTCAATGACAACTAAACAAGTTTAGACAATTCATTAGAATTTTTATATGGGATTTTAAATCCCGTGAAATTTATATTTCTACCAAATTTCAATATGTTTAATATTCAATGGACGATAATCTACGTGAAGACAATTAGAGTGGTGGTTCCTTTTCTGATTTCCATGTTATAGACTAGCAGGAATGAATCCTCGAACGTTTATCACGTAACTTATACAATGAATGTATGCAAATGAGCTAAGATTAGAAGTATTTGGGTTAGAGATCTCAAGCCATTACTTAAGCGATGTCTCGTTCTTTAGCAATGCTTATTAAATTGAGGTGTACGAGTATTTATAAGTAAATGAATTTACAATACAGTCTATGAAATTATACCTTTAGAAAATATATATATTTGTACATGTACTTTTTAGTTAATGTGTTAGCAATAGTCTCTTCTCCTTTAGACAATGTGGTAGCAATAGTCTCTTATCATATCTTTAGAAAATATACATATTTGTGCATGCATGTACTTTTACGGCTTGTTTGGATAACTTTTTTGGAAGGAAAGGGAGGGGAAGAAGGGGAGGTGAAGGAAGGGAGGGAAAAATAAATTAGTTTCTGATGAGGCTATCACACACCTATCAAAAATAAACCAAACAACTCTAACTAGTGTAGCTAGGGAAGTAAGGATCGAATCCTCAAGGAAGCAATTGAACTCTATTAGTTCTAAAAAGCTTAAACTATGAAAAGGGCCTTGGTTGAGAATTATTGATTAACTAATTGACTACCGATTAACTGCTAATTAACTACGGGAAATGATAGTGATTAAAACTAATATTTAAGGTCTAGGGTTATTCGGGTCACTAAGAACAACTAATGGATTCACTAACAAAGATCGTTCAATCTCACAATTATCATCAAATTAGGGCTCACTAATTCTCTCGAACCTAGACTCCCTCAAAACTCATCTAGCGGCTCTCGCTCATGCCTAGACTAATTCCGATTATTATTCAGTGGTCTAATTGTGGTATTTTTACCTCTCGGCATCAAATTCGACAATTACCAAAATTACAACTAAATTTGCGCAAAATTCAATTGTAAACGAATAAGCCAATAATAAGAATTTGACTACTAATTGTGGAATTGAAACAATCTAAGTTAATTAGTCCATTAATTAATCAAGGCTTCCCTAAACCCTAGAAAATTGACTACTCACTCATGAATATGAAAATCAAAGCAATCATACTTATAAAATTCATAATTAAATTCATGAAATAATTAACAATTAAACTAATTAGCATCAACAAATAAACTAAATTAATTAAACTAATGAAAATAAAAAGCATAAATTAAACTAAGCAAAAAGAATAAAAGTAAAAAGAATTACCAAATTGAAGAACTTGAATTGAATTGAAATTAATTGTTGAGAACAAACCCTAATTCCTAATCTAATTCTCGAGAGAGAAAAAGTGCTTAATTAAACCCTAAGAGAGTAATTCTAAGTTATGAAAAGCATAAAGTCGTAAAGCCTAGGAAGTCGTGCCCTTAATACCCCAAAAATTGGGTTTTTAAAGTCAAAACACGAAGAAAATAAAAGAAACAAAATTTACGGAAAACAAAATTTACGAAGAAAATAAACCCTCCAGAAGCTCTTTAAAGGCTGATTCTGATTAAAATGCGGGCGCATAAGGTTTTTATGCGGGCGCATAGAAGCTCCAAAATTGCTTTTGCTTTATTTTCTTCTTATTTCTTCATAGCTTCTTCATGGCTTGTTTCCATAACTCTTTGGCACGCATCCCCATGCACATATCATTCTTGTTCCGTCCAAGCTTCCTAGCTTCCTTCCAAACCTCAGTTTCCGCTCCTGAAAATACAAAGCATACCAAAACCGAGCATAATAACCGCAAATGATAAAATCAAACCATAAAGCTCTAAAATCACTGGAAATCAACTAAACTTGGTGAAACACTTCAAATTAGCCAAAAAATACCAAACGAGCTAAAATCAAGCCACAATCACAACTATTAGGCATAAAATTGGCCCGAAACAAGGGGGAAAAACACAATAAAAACCGCACATATCAGTTTCCTTTATTTGAATAGGAGAGGAAAGGAAGAGAGAGTGAGGGAGGAGAAGAGACAATGGTGGTGGTAGTGGAAAAGGGTTATGGTGTGAATTCCTTCCAAATTTTTTCAATTTGGAAAGGATTTGTTGCTTAAGAATGGAAGAAAACAAATTCCTTCCATTTTTCTTCCTCCCAATTCCCTCATCTCTCATTTTTGTTATCCAAGTGGAGGAACCTCCTACTTTCCTTTCTCTTCCCTTCCCTTCCCTCCATTTTTATGTAGCCAAACAAGTTATTAGTTACATAATAAAACTTTATTACATTTTATTGTGAACAATTAATCAACAAAAATAAAGTGGATCAATGGTTGTGTACTTACATGTCAATTGAAATGTACGAGATCAATTCTTAATGGCTACATGTTACTTTTATTTTTAATTTTAAATTAGCCTTTTGAGAGCTTATATGGAAACACCTTTTATTATACGATTAGTTTTCTTTCATAATAACAAAAATAATTTAAACAAAAAATACATAATTAATTACATACGTAGCCTTTTATATGTACCAAAAGTACAAATTTATTACTTAAAAAAAATTGCAAATGTCATTTCTTTTTGTCAATATCTCTTCTATATTTTTCATTTATTCTTTTCCTATATATCTTCATTTATATAGTACTCCCTCCGTTCTTTTTTAGTTGCAACATTTCACTTTTCACACTTGCCGAGACACATTTTTAACAATTTATAACCCTAATTATATATTTGTATAAATTATAAAAAATATATATTAATAAAGTGCACATCAACACAAATTAAACGAGATCCATATTGACTATATTTCTCTTTATACATTGATCATAAAATTAAATCAAAGCTTAAGAGATGAATAGTGCACATTTCAAAATGTTGCAACTAAAAAAACGGAAGTAGTATAATATTTCCCTTCAAAACTTCCACGATTTCTTATATACTCCGGGTAACTTTTTGAGAGCTTTTAGTTTATTAAAGGTTAAGCCATGCCAATTAAGCTAATTTAGTCTTTCATTAAGAGAGAGCTATTGAAAGGGATTTTTGGCCTCAAGCTCTTTCTAAATATATAATTGAAGTTTATAATTTGAGCGTTTGGTTATTTATACTAGAAATGCTACCATATAACAACTAATACAATTAGCTAACCACCACTAGCAGCTATCACCTAATTTTTATACAAGCCAAGATCAATGTAATATCCAATAGCCTAGTTTTGCACATCATTTATTGAAAAATTTATTAAATTTTGTTGCATAACTCCATGCACGCATTATTATAGTTAGGGGTGTGCATAGGTCCAGAACCAGACCGGACGGGGACCCTGTTGGACCGGAAAACGGAAAACTGGGTTTTCTATGGGTTGTAGACCAAACCAAAAAAATGGTCTAGACCAGACAAGACCTGATTTTTCAGGTCCAGTTCGGTCTTGGACCTGTTGTACCTGATTATTTTTTTTGATAGTTTTTATTTGTAAAAATGCAATTAAAGACCTGTTGGACCTGTTTCCGGCCCTGTAGGACCTGCTGGACCAGATTGTAGACAAGTTGGACCTATTTCTTGCAAATTTCCTTTTAAAAATATAAATATCCCGGTCCTTCCGGTCAGAACCTAAAAATCCAGGTCCAAAGAACCGAAAACCTAAAATGAGTAATTTTTATGGACCGAAAACTGGAATCTCGGGTCCAGTCCGATCCAGGTTATTCAGGTCCAATCCATGTCAATTACAGTCTGGACGGGATTTTGCACACCCCTCATTATAGTTATTATAGAGCGGATTATGTTTTAAATAAGAAGTCAATATAGAAGTTTATACATGGATTTCGTCACTAGTCATGACCTAATAACACCCAGTATATGATATCAAAAAACAATCAATAATTCAACTATTTGCAAGAAAGGATAAGAGAGAAATATAAAAAAATGAATGGGTTTGAAATTTTGAATTGTTTTGTTATGATGACATAGAAAATATAATTTAATAGTAGTTGATAGAACGTGGGTTTAAATAACCTAATGTGTATGATCGCCCTCATCCCCTTAAAAAAAAAAAAATGGCCTAAATTAATGGTGATTTATCATGCAAGATAACAAATAGCTAGATTAGAGTTGTAGTATCAATATATTTCGGTGGTCAATTATACATAGGGCTTTGAGTGCATAACACAAAACTTAAAACATTCACATTTGTGCTATATAAAATATTTTACTCCTTTATAATATAAAAGTAATTAAATTAAATCAAATAGGATGGAATAAGAGGGAATTTTAAAGTTTCCCCCTAAAGTAAGGAAGAATCTGTCCCAAGAGTGATGGAAAGGCATGCCTAAATTATTTGGTACTCTGCAAACAATTGTTTATGTAATTTTATACATACCAAAAATATAGATCAAATAATGTTAAACGTAGGTATCATTAATTAATATACAACGTACCTCATTATCCTCATTTCGATCATTTGTGACTTATGTGAGTTGCGTTTAATTTAAAAATTCAACATATATGTTGTCCTTTGCAATTGATATATAAAAATTAGTCCAAATTAGATACAAACGTTAGTCGATCACTAACTAAACCTATAATCTATTTACAGAGTATAGCTATTTGAAAGGTAAAATATGCATGCATGATGCTTCAATTGTATATAATTCAAACAAAAAACAATAACGTAACAAGTTTTCGGTAAGGCCGTCTTACAGTAAGAACTTCAATTATTTATATATTTTCTTTAAACTATTGGGTTTATTAATTTAATTAATATATGTTTGTTGTCTAACTATCTAGCGGTTTTACTAAATAAGACCATGTTATAAAAGTTTTTATACGACGACATTAATACTTGGTATATTTCACTCATAATCAGTTGATCAATAGATCTTTCAGGGTACGTAGGAAGCATCAATCTTATTGTTGACTATGTGGTATTAATGTAGTATAATAACGTATTAATCATCATTAAATCGTGGTAGGATCATATGATGGGAATATGGGATGTACGTGTTATGTCATGTGTGTGTACAAGCCAAATGGCATGCAAATTGCACATCAGACGTTCTAATCATCTAACTATTGAGGCTTAAATCGCAAACATTTAGTTAGAAGTTGCTCCACGTAACAACAGAAAGGAGTTAACTTAATTTTAGTTTGTTTATATTTGCGGTCCATATATTCATTGATAAAACGATAAGTGATGCTTTAATTTTTTTGGATGGGAATAAGTAATGTTTTTGATTTAGTCATTTAGGGCGTCCATAGTATGGGATTTGTAAGTGATATTTTGAGGTTTGAAAAATAAAACCCTTTATTACGCTGTTGGGGACAGGTCGGTGAGGTGGAGTATAAAAGTTGAGAAGGGTAATATATAGATTGATTTATAGTAAGACTTTTCTAGGAGCACAAAACCATGAAAAATATATAAATGGATGAGTTTTCATAATTTTTTTTTACTTCTTGTGAAATAAATAAAAATACACTAGTACACTACTATTTCAGTTTAGTTTATTTCCTTGTTTTATAACCTTGTACACAACTATTTCTCTCTATACCATAAGGAGATGGTTTGATGAATAATTTAGCAACACAATGGTTACAAATAAATTCATATCAAATTCCACTAAGGTTTAAAATTTTAATTACTAATATTCTATCCAATTTTTTGTATATTTTCTTCATAATATTAGTGAGCGAAAAATTGTCAATCTACAAAAAAAGAAAAAAAAAACTGATATTTTTCTTTCATGTTTTCGTTTTTAAAGTTTTTGAAAATTAAATTGTGAATGCAACAATTAATTCAAAGAAAGTTTTATGAGACAATTACTCATTGAAGGTATAACATGCAAATTCTCTAGAGGTAAGTATTTCCACACTCATCTCCCTCTAACATAAATGATGACCAATAATATTTTTCACATGAGAGGAAGCGGAGTGCGGAATCACCACCTGTCCTCTAGCTACTAATTGCAATTAATATATGGTTGTTAAAAGCAAATTATTTATCTTTCGAATGAGGCCCTAATTGACACTACAAAAAAATATGAACAAAGGTTAATGACTAGAGCTTAAAAGAAATACTCAAATTTATTAATTAGTAATTGATTAAGAATTTACTAATAAGTAATTACAATCTAGTTATTGTGGTTCAAGGCAAAGAGTTTCAAATGAGGCTCCAATTGATACTACAAGGTGCAATCTACAATGTGTGCAAATCAATATTAATAAAAAGTATTTTAAACAACTTTATGACATAATTTTATTAAAAAATTACTCAGATTTATTACACACGCAATTGAGAGAATATTCAGATGTCACATAAAAGATCTAGCAAAAACGATATTTCATAGTTTTATTAAATCTCATATATTCCATGATAATGTATGAAAATATAATCATCATGATTGAAGAGACAAATCCATTCAAATAAGACATATCGAATTATTAATTTCGTCTCCTAGGCTTAAAATACTTCTTGCACCAAATGCTCTTCCCTTCAACAACATAATGTGCTTCCTCTAGGTATTGAAGCACCCTCAAAGCTGTTGCACGTCGAAGAAATACTAATTTTCCAAACAAGGGAGTAAACTCAGGATACTCTCGACGTATATACACCTTTTCCACACAAACTCCAAATAACCTGATTAGATGTTCATAAAATTTCAAAAAAAAAAAAAAATTGATTAGGCATCAATTCTAATAATTAATTAAGTAATTAAATAAATAAACATTGGTACACAAGTAGTCTTATATTTTCATTCCAACCAAAAATAAATTGTATTTCCCATCTTATATGTTGATCGAAATTATTTGTTCTCTATATAAATTGTTTGTCAACTTCTCAAACTTTGTGGAGTTGAGATTTCAAGCATACATGTAACAAAAACTAATTTTATTTTGATTATCATCGAAGTCCATAAAAAGTGTGTAAAGAAATTATACCAGTCAAAAAATTCGCAGATTTGGATTTCAGTAAGAGTAGTTCCCTTTGAGAAAGTGAGATAAACTGTTCTCTCTTCCTTTGTTCCTCGTTCGCATTCTGGGCACCATTCCCTTGCATAAGGATTCAAAGCCGCCATTGGTGCAGTGTATAAGAATGACGATATTCTTGTGATGAAAAGTGTAGGATGAAGGGTGTTTTGTGTCTGAATAATGTTTGGCAGTAAAGCTATAAAAACCTCTTGTATTTATAGATTGATATTTAGGTTTTTCTAGGAGCGAAAAACCATAAAAACATAAATAAATAACTTTTTTTTTATGAATTTTTTTTATTTCTTGTAAAATAAAAATAAAATAAAATAAAATTCTACTACTATTTCATTTTAGTTTATTTCCTCATTTTGTAACCTTGTAACACAACTATTTCTCTCCATACTATACCATAAGGGGATGGTTTTAATGAATAATTTAGCAACACAATGGCTACAAATTCATATCAAATTCCACTAAAACTGAAAATTTTACTTACTAATATTCTATTCACTTCTTTTTGTATATATATATATATTTTTTTTTTTTTTTAGAATATTAGTGAGGGAAAAAATGTCAATTACTAAAAACAAAAATTGGAAAAAAAGTGACCTTTTTCTTTAATATTTTCATTCTTTTCAAATAATTGAAAATTAAATTGTGAAAACGATAGATAAAGTTCGTCGTTTGGTTTTATTCTAATATTTTTACATAATTAATAAAAGTGCAATTATATTTAAGGTTAATATATATATTTTTTTAAATTTTAATTTATACCTCCTCATTTTTGAAAATGTAGAATAAAAATTGCAAATTGGTATACCAAACACACCTTAATTTAAATAGATGTGTTTGATCAAAATGGTAATTATAGTCTCCAAGCAAACATAATAATTGACAGCTCATTCTGACAAAAAAAAAAAATAATAATAAATAATAATTCTCACAACTATCCAATTCACACTAATACATTAAATAAAATCATTAATTAAATCCAAATTCACACTTACAAACAATATACAACTTTCATTTAGAGAACTACCTAAATGGCATCAAATCAGTGCACTGCCTAATGACTTCATAGTTACTTTTGGAAATAAAAAAGTAGTCAGCCACTCACTCAACCATGCGAAAGTTCCAAGTAACTACAATGATTTATATTCCATAAATCACATGAATAATTGTTATTCTTACTAACTAGAAGGTGCAATTGTTAGTACTACAATACCATAGTCATAACTCATGTGATTTATTAATACATGCCATTAAAATTTGACATTATTACTAAATTACCATGAAATTTTTATACCATCACATTCTAACCCATGACATTCAAAACCGATAAAAAGGGCTAGCCTATCACCCACTTCCGCAACCAATTAAACTTAGTTAAGTTTCTTCTTTGTACTCAAAGCAACAAACCTAGCCGGCTGGTCATTCTCCGTTGTGACTCCCTAATTCCCCTATCGACCATAACAAACAAATGAACCATCTCAAATGACCACAAGAGTACAAGACCGCAACCTTTTCAGTTGTCTATGTTTGTTCTTTCTAACTTCAAAGTTCTAACCCCAAACTTTTGGCGGGAAAAAGTGAACCACCATTGAAACCCTCATCACTCACCTTCCTTCTTCCCTAAACAATCATGGAGAGTAACGACTGTAACGAAAACCCCATACTAATTGACGAAGAAGAAGATGAAGATGTATTAATGTTCGAAGAAACAACAACAACAACAAAAGAACCTCCAAAAATCCACAAATTAGAAGAATCAGTAATCAACCGCATTGCTGCAGGCGAAGTGATCCAACGGCCAGTATCCGCCATTAAAGAGCTTGTCGAAAATAGCCTTGATGCTCATTCTACTTCAATCAATGTCGTCGTTAAAGATGGCGGTCTTAAACTCATTCAAGTATCTGATGATGGTCATGGAATTCGGGTATCCAATGATGAAAATTTTGATTAAATTGTGTTTTATTGTTTGATGATGATTTATGATTGATTTGATGGTTAAATTGTTTGGTAGTTTGAGGATTTGGCGATACTATGTGAACGGCATACGACGTCGAAGTTGTCGAAATTCGAGGATTTGCAATCGATTCAGTCGATGGGGTTTCGAGGCGAGGCGTTGGCGAGTATGACTTATGTTGGACATGTGACGGTGACTACCATTACTGAGGGCCAGTTGCATGGTTATAGGTATAATTTGTTGCTGAGCACCAAGTGTTTGATGAAATGTTTGTTAGAGAAATGTTGTAGTTTGTTGTTGGTTTTAATGGCTACTGAGGTTTTTTTTTTTGTTGCGTTGCAGGGTGTCGTATAAAGACGGTGTAATGGAGAATGAGCCTAAACCTTGTGCTGCGGTTAAAGGGACTCAAATTATGGTACATTATCTATCTAACTACTTGGATGAATGCATAGTTTGATTAAGAGTAGGGTTTGTGTTGAATGATTGTTCGTTGCTTCTAAATAAGGGTTGGTTTGGATTTGGCTGCGAATGTGACTGTGCCTTTCATAATGTGGATTCGTTTTAATTATATGTGAATGGCAAAGCTTAAAAATGACTTATAAAGGCGGTTCACCGGTGTTTCAATCGTAACTGATTTAAATTTATTATTATATATTATATACTGAACTTCTGCCTAAGTGCCCTAATGTGTAAAACTATATTTCAAGATGTTGTATCTATGTAATCAACAGACTAGTGGAGGCTAAGTGAATATAGAAGTTACTTAGCTTTGACATTTTGTGCTAGTTTGTTTGAAGAAAAAATGATAACAAGTAAGAAATTTTGGATATTTATATTTCCTTTTGTGATGAATGTAGATTGAAAATCTTTTCTATAATATGACTGCGCGGAAGAAAACACTTCAGAACTCTGGCGATGATTATGCTAAGATTGTTGATTTGCTTAGCCGGTTTGCTATTCATCACATAAACGTGGGATTTTCTTGCAGAAAGGTTAGTTATTGTGCTTTTCCCTACCTTTACCCTTTACAAACCTTTGCAACTGCCATCTGATCACCGAATTCAAACAATCTAAATTTGTGCTTTTGTTTTTCTAGCATGGGGCAGGAAGAGCTGATGTCAACACTGTTGCCACGTCTTCTAGGATCGATGCTATTAGAGCCGTATATGGTGTTTCTGTTGCACGCAATCTAATGCAAATAGAAGTTTCAGATGACGATCCATCTAGCTCAGTATTCAATATGAAGGGTTTCATCTCCAACTCCAATTACGTGGCCAAGAAGATAACTATGGTGCTGTTTATAAATGGTATGATTTAGTGTCATTATACCGTAGGCTATAATTGGATTTTTATTATATTACTGTTCGAAATACACTCCTCTCTCCACTCATTTGTTTTAGATTTTGTGGAAAAAGTAACATGTTTAACTTTTCATATATGAATCCACTTTTGGTTGAATTATTTGCAGCATTCTCTCTTAGTTTCATAACATCACTGACTACTTATTATATCTTCCAGATAGATTGGTTGAGTGCTCTGCTTTGAAAAGGGCTATCGAAATTGTTTATTCTGCAACCCTTCCCAGAGCATCAAAGCCTTTTGTATACATGTCAATTGTACTGCCACCTGAGCATGTTGATGTGAATATACATCCAACAAAAAGAGAGGTATTAATGACATGTTTGATAGCCTATAAGTATATGTACATACTTTTTTTTAGTTGTTTAAGTTTACTGATTGCTTTAAAGTTTGAGCATATTTCATGTAACTTATGTTATACTTGTATGAAATTACGAATCTTTTTGAGATTTACTTTGTTTTCTTTCATGAGAGAACAACTCATGATAGATAACGATGTATTCATTGTCATGTAAACGATATAGTGAAGCTTCTGAATATGGGTGCACTTTTCAAATTGCTAGAATTAGATTATGAATTTTTGTCCATCTAATGACTTTCAGGAACTTTTAATCAGATGCCTGTCTCACAACTTATTATCCATTTTGATGCTTTTTTCACTATAGCTAGATAGATGACACATTCACGTATTGATTGATTGGCAGGTTAGCCTTTTGAACCAGGAAGTTATAATTCAAAAGATACAGTCAAAAGTGGAACTGCAATTGACAAACTCCAACGAGACAAGAATATTTAATGATCAGGTAAAAAAATTCTAGCATATGGCCATATGCTAGTATGCTACAAGAGCTTAAAGTTTATCAATATGCGTCATAAATTAATTTTTCATTTTAGTTTGGCTAAAAAAAGATGCAAAATATTTTTTGTCATTGCCTTGTCCACTTTCTCTTGAGTCTTGACTTGCTCACTTTTTCTTTTATCTGACTGAAGTTATCTTCTGTTGGTCTCATGGGAATCTATTAATTGCATTTTGAGGGATGCTATCTCGCAAAATAGTGAATTCTGACATCTATTTGCAAATTTTATATATTGTGAGAGAATAATCCCTTGGTTTATGACCTCCATCTTTATGTACTTAGCAGCTGCGTTCAGGTAGAACTGTCTGTTTAGTTTTGGTGCATTACTTTATGGTCTTTTGAATGAGGAGGAGGAGAATTGGAGATTATGATTGAGGTATAAGTGGCATCTAAGAAATCTGGAAACTATCATAATTTCATAGTGGTAGCTGTTAGCTGACTATCATGTCTTGTGTTTTAACAGAAGAGGGTGGGGTTATAGAAATCTTTATCAAATATAAAGAAATTTAGGAGTGCAAGACTGAAGTGGAAGTAGTAATTGCTTTCCGAGCCAAACCAGTAACATAAGCTTTGAAATGCACAATTCATTTTGGTAAGATGAATATGAGTTGCATAATTATAAACGATTGTAAGGCTTTGACAACTATAAACCTTTTTAAAGTATCTTATTCTTCTTTTTCTATTTTTAAGGCAATGTAGATTTAGATAGTTTAAAAAGGTACCAACTCTCCACATTTCACATTCTCTCTCAGTCTTGTGTTTGCAATAATTTTATATGTCCCATATTAGTCTTACTTTCCATTAGGAAAGGCCTCTCTAATGTATAATGTAAGAAGTTTGACTTAAGAAGTTAAGGAAATTAGCTAATGGATATGGATTTGGGGGGTGTATGACGTAAGAAGTAATTGATATAACAGAATGATCAAGAGCATGTGGGTTTGTATTAATGATATATACATGTGTTTTTTCTTTTCTATGATCTTATTGCTAGGCTAGGTTTTCCTAGATGGTTAGCTGAACAGGGAATTATAAATTTGTAATATATTAAGTGTTGCCATGTTCTTGATGACCCTTTCGCTCTTTCTTAATTAGTAGGATCTAGGTTATAATATATCTAGTGTTGTCATGCTATTGATTACTCTTTCACTCTCTCTTAGTAGGAAGTTAAATGTTTAGCTCATGTTTGTCATTTTCATTGTGAAGATATTCTGTTCAAACTGTGTTGTTTAACTTTTCAGTCCATTAAACTTTTCATCTCAACAAAAGTAATTAATCACCTCTTAACCACTCTTTTTCGTATGCTTGAGCAGGGGGTGCAATCCTCTCCATCAGTTCTTGTAGACACAATTAATGATTCCCATTCTGAACCTTATGCTTCAGGTAATTACTAATTAATCTTATGATCACATCTGTTATCCCAGCTTTCCATAAAATTAAAGAAACATTGTTAATGAATGTGTACCTTTTGAGAAGGCTATCTAATAATATATATTTTCAAACGCAACCTTGGAACTACCTTATAAGAAGATTTAACTTGGTAGCGCTACCCGTTAATGGAAACCGTTATTGTTGATCAATGAGCCCTATGCATGTGATTATTAAATGTCCCTTATCATCCATCTCATATATTAACCTAGCTCTCATTCAAACTTTTTTTTTCTTCTCTATCACTTATTTCTCCTCCCTAAATACTTCCTCAATCCCCTTTGCATGCACCATGGGGTGTGGGCACATTGTTTTAGGAGGGTAGAAAGTAGAGAGAAACTGTTTCATGAAAAGATGTGGGTTCCACCATGAGTAAAAAAAAGGTAGAGAGAAAAGTTTTGACAAATAAGGAACTGGTACATACAATTAGAGACTTCCCAAAAGGAAAGTGGTGTATACAAGGGGTAGAGCCGTGGAGGGAGTATTTCATAAATCTAACCCTCCTACCACCATTCTTCTTCATCACTCAATTCACAATCCTAAATATTCTTTCATCAATGAAATTTAGTTCTTTAACCAACTTATTTAGCTATCTATATGCATAATAAGGCACGATTGAAGCCAGATCAGAACCCCAAAATTAAGGACACCTTTACTGCAACTTTATTAATAAAAGATAAGAACCCTAATACTTTGTATATGAAGATCAAGTTAGAACAAAGTTCAAAGAAAATTACATATTTAGAGAAGCTTTTTAAGACCCTAAAATATTAGAACTTCTTTGTTTGGATGAAGTAGAATTTTTTTGAGTTAATGGAACATTGTATGTAGTTTTGTTTAGGTAAAGTTTATGTTTATTAGAAGGAAAACTTGAGGAAGAAAGTATAGTCATGCGGGGCCTACTGACCAAATAGTAAACATTTCTGTTAAATGGTAGTTCTACTAAGTGAAAACTTCTAATAAGATGGTTATTTATAAAATGTATAGATTGTATTCCCAAAAAGTAGGCATGTATTATGTAGTTTTTGACAGATTTTACCTAAATTTATTGCTTTGACAATTTAGATGATTACCACTCTCCAGATTCTCTTAAAATGCATTCTAAAACTATAACATGATGCTAAATTCTGCTTTTAATTAATTTGTTGGAACACAATAAATGTGCATTTAGAAAAAAGGAACGAAGGCTTGTTAGTTATGGTTGTAATATATCTCTAAGGAAGATGTTTCTTAAGATCTTAAAAAAATCCTCATATGAGCCATTGAGCATCATACATCAGCCATTAGAAAAGACTTCTATAGCAGTTTTTGACAAACCTTTAGGATACAACCAAGTATCCAATAAAGAAGATGAATTTAAACAACCCTTCCAATCCATTGAACAAGTCACAATCCTTTAATCTTTGGAACAACACCGCAAGACTAGTGATGTAAAGATGCAATTTTAGTCACTTTTTTTATGCCTTATCTCCTAGAAGGTGGAGCCGCAGCATTAAAGTCACAAAAGGTTCCAGTGAAAAAAATGGTTAGAATTGATTCTCTGGATCCTGCCGGAAGGTTGCATGCTTACATGCAAGTTAAGCCCTCTACTCAGTTCGAAAGAAATGGTAGCTTGGATTCTGTAAGGTACTCTATTATATTGATTTTGCATTGTTAAGTTGTTTACTTGCTTTGACAAAGACACAGTTCTTAAATCATCTATGTACCTGTACATTGTGTAGCATATAAAAATATATCTGCTGCTTTAAAAGTGGGGTTGTGTAGTATGTGTAATCTGTATATCCATGACTTTGTGAGATGTAAGAAAACATAGTACTTGCTACTATGCTAGTTTGAGGCTTTGAGTTTTATTAGAGGATATTATGTTATGATCAGATAACACTTGTTTAGTCTTTGTTTTTGGTTTGTAAACAAAACCTTTTGGTTGGAATCTGATAAGTTACTTCCGTTTGACCTGTTTTTTTCCTTCCATTTTGGAGAGTGCATACACAATACGCATCCCTATTCGCCCATTTTCCCCACTCTCTCCATTGTTTCTTTTCTCATCCTTCCTTCTTTGCTGTTCAATATTCATAATCCGACATTTCGTTGGCACTTGTGTTAAAATAGTCACCAATTCTTTCTCATCCACCTGGTGCATGCATGATATGATGACAGTTTTTACGTACAAATTTGTTTTGGAATTTCTTTTGTTTTCGGGTCTATAGTTAAACATTTATTTGGCTTTGTTCTACTCTCTCTGTCCACATGGTGGATATCAGGTTTGCTTTTTCCTTTGTCTGTTGCTGAGATTTCTGAACTTAGGCATCTTCATTAAGGTGCAAAGTACTTTCCAGGTGAAATACCACGGGAGTGTGACAACTGGGAGAAATGAGAGTATCTTGCATTTTTTGGTGCATAAATACTAAAGACATCTCCACAAACTGGGAACTTCTTAAAGACAAACTCATAGAGAGCTTTACAATGGTAACTTTGATGGCTACCCTGGTATACTTCATCCTGACTATCTTGAGATTGGAAACTTTACTGAATTAGTGTGTTTGACGGTGCAAATTGTGGGTTATTTGGAGAAATTTCTACTTGTGTTAAAAAAACTTTAAAAAGCTTGATACTTTGTTTCTATAAGTGAATATTATAGGTCACTTCCTTTTGAGTTACAATCTAACAAAAGCATGTCTTGTGGGGTCTCTGAGTACTTTTCACTTCAGAATATGAACATTTTGAATATTTTTAGAAATTAATAAGATATGTGGGGTGAGCCTCAGTTTGTTGGATATTTTCCCGATTTGCAACTGGCAACCTTTTCAATTGTGGATTTGTGGAAGAATAATAAACTAGGAGTATCACACAAAAGTTGGGCAAAATCATTGTTAACAGCTTTTAGACCTTTCTTCTAACAAACATACTTGGAGTTTACTCCCAAACCTTTGCAAATTACAGACACTTTAAGCTTTACATTAGGAAATATCTTACATGGTCCTAGTCGTGATTTGGGAAACAAGCAGCTAGAAGAAAGGAAGGTGTAAAAATAGATGAAGAGAATGGGGAATAAAAATGAGGGTGCGTGAGGTGATTTGAAAGGTTTAATCTCACAATTGTTTTCACAAACAAACAAGAAATAAAGGTGCTTTAACAAAATATAATCCTAATTTGACTTCTGTTTTTTTCCCTCTCTTGAATCTCTCCAATTTACTTCAGGCAGTTTGGTAGCTGTTGAATGTTTGTAGTTGACTAGAGCTTTCTTGAAATTTCTAAGTTTCTCTGACAAAGAGGGCAAATGATGCTGATCTTGATTTTTGTGCGGAAATGATAAATGTGTTTCAGAAAAGTGAATGCAAAGAGAGAGGATAATGCTAATGCCCCAAACCTTCAACTTTCACCGTGGTGGAAGGAATATTTTGAGAGATCTGCTATGATGATTTTCCTTTGTATTCTCTCCCTTTTTGTGATTTCATTAATGTGCTGTGACTCTGGAAATCCTGCATTAGTTTTTTTACTTATTGGTTGATTTCCTTCTTTTAATGCACTTTCTGAAGTTGTTATATACTTATATGTGTGTGTGGGTGTGGGGCTGTGGGGGGTTAAGGAGTAAGACCCTACAGGGCCAAAACGCCATGCAGATTATCCTGTCTAGGTTTTAAGGCCAGAGTGTCAGACCCTTAGGTACAGGAAAAAAGGGTTAGAAAATTCCTCAACCCATAGAACTGCTGTTATTAGGGATAGAACTTTAGTTTACCAAGTGAAACCCAACATTTATACCAAGAACTGTTTGGTTAGCTGATGTTCAACAATTGGCCAACTGTATGTCCCGAGTATTTCTCATTATTGATCATAATTTTATTAGCACTATTATGTTTTTGTACAATGCTCTGCCATGTTAAAGTAAATTTTACATGTCATTTTGCTTCCTTGACGTTGTGTGACTTGTGTCATCAAGCTTTCTTTTGATTGTTTTACTTCAAAGCATGTCTCAATCTTTTGTTTTCTCTTGTGTGTCTTTGCCATAGACTGGCCTTTTATCTTCTCTTGCTTGAAGCATAATTGCCTGAGCTTGCTATTTTTAGTGTTTTATTCATGCATCTATTAATAGAGAAGGGAAATGATCTCTATAGATCTTCTATTAGACAAAGGAGGAATCCAAAGGAGAGCGCAGATCTTACTAGCATCCAGGAGCTTATTGATGACATTGATAACAACTCCCATTCTGGTGAGCTTTTTCATAATTTGTTTGCCTTTGTAGCAATTATGAATTCTGAGTTCAGCCATTAGTTCTATTAAATTAATTATGTGTTACTCTGACCAGGCCTGCTTGAAATTGTCAGAGACTGCACCTATGTGGGAATGGCAGATGATGATTTTGCTTTGTTACAGCATAAGACTCGTCTTTATCTAGCAAATGTAGTAAACTTGAGGTATTGATTCTCAATTAATTTATGTAATTTGATTGAACCATGAATCTCTTACTCCGTAGTATTTATGACAAAAAGAATACGTAGTTAGTTGCTGTCTGCTCTCCCATTTGGCTTTATAACTATATTGTATATCTAGATTAGAGTGTACATCATATCTCTGTAAAATGAACCAGTAAGCTTGAAATGGAACTTGTCTGTTGATCCATGATATGGGTTATCAGATGAGAATCATTGGACTGATCAGTGGAGTGTTAAGTGCTGGTGTTGACATGGTAGCTGCTACATTTGCATTGAAAAAACAACTCTGTTAGTTCTCCCTTGCAGTCAGTTACATTTCATTTCAGTTTTTTGAGAGGTAATAGGTTTAGCAAGTAAGCATTACCAAATTAAATATTACTTCCCTTAACATCAAATAAAAACCACTAAATATTGCTGCTTAGTTTGTTCAATGGCTAGACTAGCTTTCTTGATCTTCGTTTTCCCTTTTTTGTGTCCAGCAAAGAGCTCATGTATCAGCAAGTTCTGCGTCGATTTGCTCATTTTAATGCTATACAATTAAGTGACCCTGCACCTCTGCCTGAGCTGATAATGCTTGCTCTTAATGAAGAAGATATAGATGGTAGTGAGAATGATGGTCTGAAGACTAAAATTGCTGAGGTAAGTTTCCTTTTTATCCACTTCTGTTGAAAGTCTCGTCTTGTGTGCTTTGACCTAGGCTAGGGTTTGTGGCGCTTTTGTTGTTGAAGGGGGTGGATGCAGGGTGGAAGCAGCCATTATGCATTTGGGAGGTTAGAGTGGTTGTGAGGGATCGGAAAGCACTAATATAGAATACAATCGGTAATTAAGTATAATGGAATATTGGAAAACAATCGCAAGCAAATATGGTGTAATTTGGGTTCCATTTGGTAGGTGTAAACTGTTTTTTACATTTTTCATTGTTTGGTTTAGAGTAAAACTTGGGATGAAATCATGAAAATTCATTTTCCACCCTATTAAAAACATTTATCCCCAAAAATGGAAGGAAAACATTTTACACCCTACATTGAGGTAATTGATTTTCAGTTCAACCAAACAATGGCAATTGCTTAAGAAGGAAAACCATTTTCCATGTCCCAAACAACGGTAATGTTTCATGAAAATGAGTTTTCCAATGTAAAAGAATTTTGATGGAAAGCTATTTTCACTTGAAAATGTTCTACACCCTACCAGCAGAGCCTTGATGATGAATGATGGATTACAACTTACAAGCTCTTAAAGGGTCTTTCCTTATAGCTCTCTGAAGTATTTTTGAATATCCTCTTGTACTCTTAAAAAGAAACATCATGCAGGTGGTTATTATATAGGTCAAAAATTAGGTTAAATCTCAAAATGGTTTGCAACGAAATAGGATATGTGTGTGAGAAAAACCACACCTACGTGGAACAAAAAAAACAGTATGTACTTGCAAATTGACTGAATCACTTAACCATCTCCCTTATCATCCTGCCTTTGAATGGATATATTAAATGTATGAATCAGATTTTCCATATTCATCATCTCTTAACATTTTAATAATTGATCAGTACCCTGCCTCTGTTTTAATAGTTTCACGTGGCTTTGAAGCCATAGGTCATGTGATGTGGCTATTGTTATTCCTTTAACAACCTCTGATAACTGGCTTTTGATGTGGAGTTATTACTGTATTATTTGATCTCCAGATGAACACTGAGCTACTCAAGGGAAAAGCTGAAATGTTGGATGAATATTTCTGCATTTATATAGATCCACACGGGCACCTGTCCAGGCTTCCTGTTATACTTGATCAGTACACACCTGACATGGATCGTGTTCCAGAATTTGTTCTTTCTCTTGGCAATGATGTAATTATCACATAATTATGCTTGTGGAGCCCTCATTGTTTAAAACTGCATTTTTACTTGGTGCTATTTGCAACCCACATGATCACTGTTTGGATTCCATCTCGTGCAGCAGCATAATCCAATTGTTTTTGTCTAATCTTCTTAACCTCAACAATTGTTAGCTGGTTGAGCTAGTTATGCAATATGTTCTGGTGTACTTGTTTAGCCCACTAATTTGTGCTCTTTTCTTAGATTGACTGGGAGGATGAGAAGAATTGCTTCCAAACAATCTCAGCTGCCCTTGCAAATTTTTATGCCATGCATCCTCCAATTCTGCCAAATCCATCAGGTGATGGTTTGCACCACTATAAAAGAAAACCTGCCGTAGCATCTCGTGATGAAGAAATGAACCGATCTGGTACTCATCTCCGTGTGAAGTGGTCTTACTATATAAAATTAGATGTTATGTTAATCAACTTCAAATATGTTCAGAATTTTGCTCTTAACAATGTCTTATGTTTT
This sequence comes from Suaeda aralocaspica, assembly GCA_016808085.1. Taxonomy (NCBI): domain Eukaryota; kingdom Viridiplantae; phylum Streptophyta; class Magnoliopsida; order Caryophyllales; family Amaranthaceae; genus Suaeda; species Suaeda aralocaspica. Next base: position 6,094,800 of record PYUH01000044.1, on the reverse strand, counting down.
CTGTAGATACTAATAAGATTGGGGAAGATGATATTGAGCATGAGTTACTAGTTGAGGCGGAGACAGTCTGGGCACAACGTGAGTGGTCTGTGCAGCACATCCTAATTCCTGCCATGAGGCTCTTTCTGAAACCCCCTAATTCAATGGCTAAAGATGGAACATTTGTGCAGGTAACAGAAGCTTAAAAACCCTTGTTTCATCTTTCCCTGAAGCATAATCAAGATTGCTTTATTACTCCCTATGTCCAAAATTCGTTTTTCACGTCTTCCCTTTTGAGTTGTCATGCACAGTCATGTTTCTAGGATAGTAATGATTTGTTCAGGATAAGGTTTGCTCATTTACCTTAATATTAAATGATGCTGAGATGACATTGTTTTTAAAACTATTATAACTATAATTAAGTATAATTTTGCAAAATTATACACCATATCACATTAGCGTCATGAAAAGTTGTGATTACATATTTACGTGACAGCAAATTTGGCGAAAGGGGTTAAGTTTTCCTTTTTGTGGTTATTCCAGTTGCAATATCATGAAAAAAATTAAGCATTGATCCTGCTATTACAGGTAGCATCGCTGGAGAAGCTTTACAAAATATTTGAAAGATGCTAAAACAGAATAGTTCGAAACTTTTGGCAGTTTTCAGGTATCCCGAAGTAGATTTGGTTGAAGTACATAATATGCTGTATGAATATGCAAATGAGGGCATTTTTTGGTAAGTTGTAAAATATGGTGTCACCTCATCTCACATTCTCACCAATTAGGGCTATTTTTGTGTAGAAATGTGAAGTATTATACGACTTTAGGCTTAACAAATGCTTTAGACTGTTCCATGTCAAAATGTTTTAATCAAGTAATCCACTTATCAGTTGTTTGTTGGCCAAATTCAATTCTACAGTGTTAATTTTAACTTAACTTTAGGAGTTTAGGATTACAGTTTATGTAATGTCTTTATACTGTGGGATATTATGTATTGGTGGGAGCACCAGCACCTAGCTCTCGATGTTCAGTATATATGTTTGATCATAATTACTCATGCCTTTTTGTTGTTCTTGGGTATTGTTTGATGGAAGAACGTCTTATAAATCTCTGATGGATATAATTGGATCTGTAAGATGTTGGCTCTAGTTTGCTAGATCGATTTGCTTATTGACAGGTATGTACCATCACCCAAACCGTAGTTTGTCCAAAAACATAGCCAGTTTGATTCTAGTAGTTTAAAAAACATTAGCAGAAATACATCAATTTGATCAATACATGAAATCTGATGTTTAGAGTCAAAAAAATACTTTACGCATGAGCTGAATTGCTTATCATGGTCACAATTTTTGCCTAAATGCCTAAATAGTACAATGATACTAGTAATAAGTGCTGTCATGCTTACCTCACTAGACGAACCAAAGTAGGCTGCATTTTCTTTTCTTTTCAAGTGATAATACATTATTAAAGTTGTTAGTGTTTTTCCTAAAAAAAAATAGTTGTTAGTGTTTTGTTAGACACTATTACTATTATGTTGGTTTTAATAGGATCTTGTCAAGACTCAAGAGCCAAGACTATGTGAATAACAAATAATTTATGTCCTATATCATAGGCAGTGCTCCATGATTTATAAATATTGACTTCCTATAATGGTAGATCTATAATCAAATAAAAGGTTTGCATCATTGCTCATGACAATTGCCTTCTTTCTTTCGGTGCTAAAGAGCCATAAGAGTAGGGATAAAAATTGATCCTAGGATTTTTTGAAATCAAGAGGAAGATTTTAACCACTTGAATCATATTTCACTCGAATTACGATTAACTTATGCATGAAACAATCATATTATAATGCACGTGACATCTCACAAATGATACATGTATTTTTCTTTTCTAAATAATTATATTTAATATTTTGGTCCACAAACTTATACACAACTAATGAATTCCATTCAACATATATTTAGTGATGCATAGAATTTATCGTGTATAATTTTATAAATGTCAACTTTGTGGAGAGAGTTCTTTGGATAAATTGTATTATTATTATTATTATGTGATTGACCAAGTCTAGTAGTCTACTATGAGCCAATCAAAATATACTTATTTTTCATTTTTCCAAAACAAAATTTCCTATGTTAGTAGTTTAGTAGCCACTCATTTTCAATTTTTCATTCTCCTAGATTGTAACCATTAGTTAGGGGAAAATACCTACTTGATAATATAAATGCATTCAAATTGCACAAGTCTAATATGACTACAGTATAAGTATGTCAACTACTTTCAATAACTACTGTTTTTGGGACTATTGGACAAATTTGAGAAGGTTTGTTTGTTTGAGAGAAGAGAAGTGAATCTGTGAATGGAGTTGAGGATGAGCTTTGGATTTTCATGGGTAGTCAACATCGTCACACTATTTCATTACGGTTGGAATTTCAAACAAGTAATTGACATTTTATACTCATTTTTACTAAACAATTATAATAAAAAGCTACCCCAAATGATATTGAAGACTTCAAGTTGAAGTTTGAAATATAATTCGAGTGTACAATCTTTCTTTTTGTTCCTCATTTTATTTTTTAGGGTATTAATATACATAGCCATTCATCTTTGATGCCACAAAAAAGTATTAAATGTGTAGCCTAACATTAGTAATAAATAATAATAATAATAATAATAAATTAAAAATAAAATAAAAAATAAATTAATATTTCGTAAAAATAAATGACAAAATCATGCTTCGATTAGAATGATACATGCCTAATTAAACTTTATATTTTTAACTCCTTATATTAGCATTAATAACTATGTATATCATTTCCTTTTGTTCATTATTACACAAGATAATTTCCAAGTTTACTTAATTTCTTTTGGAATTACATTCTTAAAAAGACCAAGGTGCAAACAAGGAATAATTAAATAAGTATTGATCTATTATAACATTTTGCAATTGAAATCAAACTACATATACACGGAGGGATTTTTTTTTAATATGCTTCGTTTTAAAATAATGATGATCAAAGTTAGAATGTAAAAAGTCAAAGCATTACTTGGAGTAAAATGGTAATTTATTACATGTACTCCATATGTAAAATTGTAAATGTCTACCGGTCAAGAAGTTGATATAGCTATTTTTTGGCATTATTAATATTACATGCATATATCTTGTCAAAAAAAAAATATTACATGCATATAACATCAAATATTATATTTTTTCAAATCTTATTCTATTCTACTACGACATAGTTAATAACTTAGCTTATATTAATGCTCTTGTTTTGTGCCATGTCATAATACTCTTTTGGTACGCATTTAGGGTCAACTTTCTCCTCAAAAAATATGTTCATACTAAAAAATCTTGCTATGTTGAAGTCCATATATAGTGAGCGTTCCACATTAATAAATGGTGAAAAAGTTAAACGCTTTATAATGTTGAGGAGTTACTTCGATCTCCTACTGCCATATGATTTTAATATAGAATCTTAAAGCCTTAACTCTCCATATAATGAGTGCAGACAAAACTCCTATTTGACATACCGCCACTAAGCTAGTTGACTAAGTTTTTGTTTCAGAATGTGTTGCACATGGAGATCTTGTTATTCATTATTATTACTACTCATCATTAACATGCAAATATTTTTACCAAGGATTGAATTTTTGAAATCTAATCTTAAAATGACAGTGACATTCTTATAAATATACTTGCATCGGTTGTATTACACGTTCTTATATGAATATACCGTCAAACCTCCCATATTTCGTAAGTTCCCAATTTATCTTCACAATTTAAGCTATGTATAAACCACAAATGTGGTAAGCAAAATAGGTCAATGTTAACTAGATATGATACTTCACAAAATCTGCGTCTCCTTCAATAAATCTTACTTATATGTAGATGTTTATATATCATTGTCTAAAGTAATTAAACTTTGGATTAATATAGTTTAACTGCAACATACACAAGACTTAGATAAGCATGATGTCAGAACACGATGCAAATGATACATACATACTCTTTACATTATGTTAAAATCAAATTACGTAGTATTATCGATTAATTAATCAAATAATTGACCACTGGTCTAATTAAACAAGACTTGTTCACAAGTTCACGTTATTTTTTATAGAAAGTTGGTATGGCATCGGCATGTAATATACAGTAACTACTATAAGGATATGTCAAGATATGAAATAATTACAAAGAAAAAGTGAAATGATAAACAACTACTTGTAGGCTCATAGCTATTAGTGGATTATGTAGTCCAAATGCCGGGATTGCATAGTAACACATAAAATAAGGGCCTCTTTACTTCAATTAAAATCTGTTCATTTCACCTCCATTCATTTCAGTTCAACTCTTCTCTTATTTTGCTATTCATTAATCCTTCATAAAAAACTTTCAATTCAATTCATTTCAGTTCCAATCAGTTCAGTTCAATTCAATTCAGCTAAAGTAAACAGGTCCTAAATATGTTGTGAATTATACAAAAGTTTAGAGATACATAGTGAAATAACCGCTAAATAAATTTAGAAGACAATTATATTTGTCCCTACATTTGAATCAAGACTCGAGTCATCTTCTTTAAAATATAACTAAATCTTAGATAATTTCAAGAGAGTGAACTAAATAAAATAAAATTGGAAAACAAATTCCGAATAATAACGCCTCAAGTACTCGCAAAACCAATTATTTAATGCTCTACTCACAAAGACAATAGTGCTAGTGTAGTTTCAATACGCCCACGGTGGTTTATGATTGCCCTAGGGAAAAAAAAGGATGAAATTAAATTAAAGTCGGTCCAAAATGTTTGGTAAGAGTGAGGAATCTTACTACTACGTTAGCGTAAGCATATGCATGAAACCTCATCATCCTTTTCACTCTTCCTCACTATAAATGCTTTGAAATCACTTACAAACATTTTACTTGTATTTTTGTTGGTTTACTTCAACACTCAACATTTGTCATCACTTCTTAGCTACTTAATTATTTCCTTAACATCAACTATATTATTAGATCTTCTTCAATTCTTCTCCCAAAAATAGAGGAACATATACTTTTCTTTTTTTTTTTTTTTTGTGCTCTTTGGAGTAAATTGCACAATTAGTGTCATTAAAGTGTTATTAATTAAGGATTAATTAATAATGGGTAAAGGTAGAAGACCATGTTGCGACAAAGCTGGTGTGAAAAAAGGTCCATGGTCTCAAGCCGAGGATTTTAAGCTCATCTCCTTCATTCAAAACCATGGTCACAATAATTGGCGTGCTCTTCCTAAACTTGCAGGTTTCTTTTAGCCTTTTTCTATTATACATCTTTCTATTTCATGTTTATAGCGAGTTATTTAATTATTCATTCATTCATAGAGCATAATATCTCCAACTCTAATTAGTGGTTATTTATTGTTAGTGTTGATTATGTAGTTATGTACTTTTTCTCGGTTTAGTTTGGTTTAGGTGTTCGTTGAGAAATTATAATGTTGCATTATATTATTTGAATAATCATAATTGGTAGAGACTTTATTTACTCCCTCCGTTCCCTATTTTCCTTTACCAAACAACTTTATTAGGTTTATAATATTTTTTTTATTAAGATGAATCCATACATCACCCACTATTAATTGCAAGTTGTTTCTCTTTTTCATCAATTACCCCAATTTTACCTCACCACTATTATTATATCATATATCAAAATGAGAGGATGAATAGTGAACGACAAGAATAATAGGGAACGGAGGGAGTATATTAAATCTATATTAAGTTTATATTCGTAGAACATAAAGATAATGGAAAAATTGTTTTAGATTTATGAAATCTCAACTTTAGTTTCTCATAATGCTTTAATTTAGATCGATCTTCAAAATAATTAAATTGATCATAGCTAACAAAACCAATCATCATGCATGTTTTTGGACGGTGCGTCATTTATTGACTTTTTCTTTATGCTTTGATCATGTACAGTGCAATGTCATTCTTAAAAATTGTAAAAGTAGTGAAAGCAAAATATAATAATGAAAGTAGTAAAGTAAAATTTTGTTTTTAGCATACAATTATCTTACTTATTATTATTATTATTTTTTTTACTTGTTACGTATATTCAAAAGGGAACTTTCTTATTACTTGCTACATATTTCTTTTGGAGTGTGGGTCTAATGATTTATCTATCACTTTATCCTTTATTTTGTTAAAATTATATGATTTAATCACTTTTATCCTTTTTAATCACCTTAAATGCCTACTTAACTCTTTTTAATTACGTGGTCCCATGATAATGTTGATGTTTCAAAATTATCGTGCCATCTTAAGGGGTAAACTTTTATATTTTTATGCACTTTTCCCACACCAAAGCATATATAGTCACATAGGGTAGAAGAATGTATGTAGGAATTTTGTGGAACACTTTTGATTGAAAATATGAGGGAATTTAGCTTGTGGAGAGGATGAAATAGTCTCAATAGACAAATATGTATTTGTAGGATTGTAATTCTAAATAGCTTTCTATCATGTTTGTCTATTTCATATTGAAAATGTGAAAATCCTTATAGCTTATACAAAAGCAAAATAGTTGTAACATTTTTTTTTCAACGTTTTGATAGTTAGAAATAATCTTATTTAGAATTTTAAAATATCTATCACCTATTCATACTTTATTAATTTCACAAATTTATTGAGCTAAACTATTACTCCCTCGATCCTTTTTTATTATTTCAAATGTGTGAATGGGGTTTAATTTGTGGTGGTGGGTTGATGACGAGTTGCTTAGTCAAACAACTAAACTGACCAATCAAAATGATTGGCTTCAAAGGGACAGATGCTGGTAGGTAAACCAAGTCAAAGAACTTTACAAAGCAATCACTAACTCTCTCTCTCTTTAAAGTTTAAGTTTTAACTTCTATCTATGGTAGAGTAAAACATTCCAACAGTCAACGTCAAAGTTGTTGGATGATTTCCCCACCAAAACTATAATAGAAAAGAGCCTTTATTTAGACCTAAACTCATTGATAGTAACAACTTAGCATATTGTATTTGGTAATGTATGTGTAATTATGCTAAGAAAATAAGGATTAAGACTTAGCCCTAAGAAAATAAGGATTAAGACTTAGCCCTAATAATTAAATCAAATATCGTTGTCATAGTATAAATCTTAAATTAGTTGGTTGATCATATTTTTGGTTTGTTAGCTTGCTTGCTTTTCGTAAACATTATAATGTGTGTATCATCACTAATCATTTTATTCTGGTTGTTAGGTTTAGCACGGTGTGGAAAAAGTTGTCGCTTAAGGTGGGTTAATTACCTTCGGCCAGATTTGAAGCGTGGTGAATTCACTCCTCAAGAAGAAGAAACCATAATCAAGCTACATGAAGAGTTAGGAAACAAGTAAATGTCTAAACCGGCCTGGAGTTTTTACTTTTTACGTGTTAAATGTTGTTCGTTCATGACAATTGATTTACTTATTGTTTAAATGATTGGTCTTCTTATATTTAGGTGGTCCAAGATAGCCTCTCATTTCCCTGGAAGAACAGACAATGAGATTAAAAATGTATGGAACACTCACTTAAAGAAACGTCTCAAAGATAAAGGATGTCACGAGAAATCTACAAAATCATCGTGCAACACATTATCAACAAGTGCATCAACTTCTAATGAGGCTCTTGAAGAAAGTATGAACTTAGATTGCCATGCAAACGTCCCTAATAAGCACCAGACAATCACCAATAATAACAACAACGACAACATCGAGTATTCAAGCTCTTCATCCTCGTCCTATAACTCACAACCCTCGTCCTTAGACCATAAGATTACCGATGACCTAAACCCTAACCCTAACCCACTCGAAAACATTGGTGATCATAAAGATGCCGCGAGCTCTTGCACAGACAAAAAAAGCGAAAACCTATTAGACGAGCTAATTGAAATCCCCTTTGAGCCTAACTTGGACTTATGGGATTTGTTACAAGGTGATAGTGAGGTCCAAGTCAAAGACATTGACACACCAATGTTTGAAAATGATACGATGAAGAATGAAAACACTCTAATGCAAGATGGTGGAAGCTGGTGGTGGTTAGTATACTTGGAAAATGAACTTGGACTTGAATCTACACTACCACAATCTACCAAAGCTACTTCAACTCTTGACTTTTTCTCGGATATTTCTATCTAAATGTCACCTAATTAAATTTTATTAAATTGTAGTTCACCATACTAAAGTTAATATCATATATGTAGTCAAAAAAACAAATTAAGTACAGTCAAAATATAGGTAATTAGTCAAAAAATGTGTGGTAATTAGAGGAAGGATCAAAATTGTTCAACTCCTCATGATTACTAAAGTCTCCATAAAAAAAATTACTAAAGGGAGACATATTATATACATACATATGTTACTTAAGTGATTAAGTTGTATAGCATATATATTTAGTTTATATAAGTCTTTTTCATGCTTGTAAGTACAAGCTAATTAGTGTACCCTCTTAATTATATTGTCAACATTTTACTAATTAGGTGGTGCCATACAATGACCTCACCAAAAGTCATTGTAATTCGCATAGTTTAGTAGTACTGTAGAATTATTTTTCTTTACCTAACAATGGTTTAATAATAATTTTTTTTCTACCTAAAAGATCAATGATGCATTTATTTTTTAAAAAAGTCACTATTTATTATTATTTTTTTCTACCTAAAAGATCAATGATGCCAACTTTAACCTCACCATATAACCCTTGTAACAATAATTTAGCGCCAATTATATTTAGTGGCTAACTTAATTAGTCTATGTTAAGGCTCATACGTTAGCTTAGTGTGTAATTGCAAGTCTAAATTAAATGACATAAAAACACAGTCACTCGATCACTTTATTGCTCTTTGTTTTCACAGTACAACTTCTTACATAATACAAATTGGAAATTATTGTAAGGATTTTGAGAAAAATTGTTTGTTTGTTTGTTTGTTTTTTTTTTTTTTTTTTAAGTTCAATTCTTGTGGTTTGAGTGTCGGCGACAATGTAGCTTTTGGTTGCAATTATGTAGATGGAATGAGGCAAGGACTTTTGTTACATGGTTTTTTCCTCTAAAGGTTAGAGACTTAGAGATGAGGGTGCTAAATCGTAATTAAGGACACTCGATCAAAATGTTATTATAAACACTCCTACATAGGTGAAGAACTCAATTTTCAATGAACTTTTCAAAACTGAAGTGTTTTTAACAATCAGATTAGTATCTTTATCATAGTCCAAGTGCATTATGAGAATTTTTTTAAGTTGATATATGCATGATAGAGTGATAAATCTATTTCACGCTCGGACCTCAAAATTAGACGGTATAAGGTTTCTTTTTACATGGTTATTCTCACAATCTCAGATACAAAGTTAGTCCAATCACTGACTGCCTAACTCATAAATCATATATCCCATCAATATCCTATATTCCTCCCTCTCAAATTAGGGTTTTTGACCTTTTGATTTGCCTCACTCACTCCACGACTCCACCTCTTTTTCTTTATTAGGATATACTACTCCGTAATGATATATTGACATGCGGATTAATGGAGCATGCTGTTTTTCGTCCACTATCCTAGCACTGTTGCACCCGTGCAATGGATAACACATGATAAATTATTGATTAGTTGGTACATTAATGATAGTGATGGCTTGGTGACGTAGTTCAATACGTCAAACACAGTCATAGGCTCTTAAAGAGAGTCATAGCCAACAGTAGAAACTCAGTGGTCTTCTTAACGTTTAACAACTTAGTACCAGTAGATAGATCGATAGAGTATAAAATTTATTCTTGGCCGTTAATTATTAGTTTAATATTAGTAGCTTTTTAGTTGAACTGATTTTCTAGTATAGTATCAGGTTGTTAGCGTCAGTGTAATATCAATGCCACGATTTCAACATAATCTCAGTGACCAATTTTTTCAAAGTAGAATATTAAGAATTGGGTATGGGAGGTCACGTTAATACATGATGGATCTACATTCAAACCCAACAAATTTTCATGTGAGAAGGCATAGTCTCAAGTCCTCTCAACTAAAAGCCTATGAAGTTTTTGATGCTAGGAAGCTACAATAGCAAATGGTGAGAATCAATCTCAAATTTTAGAATTTCCTAAAATCAGAAAGGAAGCTCTAACCATCCGAATTATCCTCACTCTCAGCACACCATCAACCTAGTAAGTGCCTTTGCACATAAAAATTCATTTCTCTATATATGTTGAAAACTATAGACAGAAAGAATTAATATTAGTGCCATGCCAACTAATCCACCCAAATTACATGTTGACAAAGAATTCAGCAACAAATCCACCCAAATTTATATTTTGGCTACTGATAAATTTATATGGATTTATTTATTTATTTGACAGGAAAATAAAATAGGAGTGTACAGTTTACGAGTACTAAAATAGGCAACGGCAATTAATTAGATACATTGAATATTTAATTCCTTCACGTTTTAAGAAAAGAATTAGCTTATGGTGTTATGGACCAAGGCGTCCAAACGCCAATGGCATGTACGGCATATCGACAATACAGCCAATACTAGATATACATTGGATTTGAATAATTGATCTTTGCTTATTGAGATGAGGCTAATTGTTAGCTACTTCATGTCTTCATTTGTAATTGAAATTTACGTTTTAATGATTTAAAATTGAAAAATCTAGTAGAAAATCAGTCTTTCTCTTATGATAAGGATAGTAACAAACAATTATTAAAGTAGTACACAAATTAGATTAACCTTTCAAAAGTTAGGGTTCTAATTGATTTGGAGTTATTCTATTGACTGGGAATGTTTAATTAATTTGTAAAATTTGGGGATTTTTGGGGTCATTCCATTGATATTCAAAATTTGGGGAGAAAAAATTAAGGTTCTAATAAGGATTTTAGGGCTGGTTATGAAAAGAAAGTTGTAAAATTAAAGAGATGAGTAAGAAAACGATGAAGTTTAGTTGAGAAAAGGAAGGTAATGACCTTAATTAGCGAAAGTGGGCCCCACCAAACGGATTTTTTGACGGAATCTGTTAGTGGTACTAATTTTTGTGTTTTTTTTGGAAACATAAGGTACTAATTAAAAAATAAAAACATGAGGTACTAAACTTCAAAAATTGGAAAATAAAAGGTACTAAAATACAAAAAAGCCTAACTATTAACTTATTAGACTTAGGCCTTGTTCTCTTCGTCTTATTTTTACTTATTTTCAGCAAAAAAAATGTTCAGTTCAGCCTTAGTTGATCCTTTAATATAGTATCAATATCACGTGCAAAAATAAGACCACATATTCAAGTCTCATCCAACTTTACTATTTAAGTGATATTATTAAGCGTTGGGTATGACTAGAGTCATATTGCTTCCACATTTCATAGCACAATGGACGTAAATGTGACTATGCAAGGGAGCGATGTAGAAATGTAAATTTCAAAACTTATACTACCTCCATTTCTTATTAGTTGCAACACTTGAATAGTTGAATTTTGTATATCTCACAAATAATAGTCAAGTATTGCAACTAATAAAAAACGAAAATACTACATCGTATTTGGGTCTAAGTCTCAACCATCAACTAATCTTTTGCTTAAGTTATTAGTGGCCAATTGAAAAGACTGGTAAAAAAATGACCAGTTGTGACTTGTGAGGTGTGACAAATTAGTACTTTTACAACAATGATGAGAGGGCCCAAACCCAGCTTCATCAAGCTGAAGTGTGATCAACTGATCATCACATATTCACAAGAACTTAGCATTGAAAGCCAAAAAAAAATTGGGCCAAGTCCAACTCAAAATTAGCCCAACTGAAGTTAAGCCCACTTTTTAAAAATGGTTAAAACTAAAATTAAAAAAACATTTTAGTACCAAGTTGGCAAATGATGACAGAATTATACAAATTTTTTAAAGTTTTTGAAATTTTGATGCAGAAACTCTTTAAATTAAGCATCATCTTTATAATTGTATTCAGTTGAATCTGAAAAAACCCATCATCTAATTTCTCTTACAAAAAAAAAAAAAAAAAAAAGTCATGGATTCAATGATCACACTAATAATCCTTACTATAACAACAATTGTTTTAATAGTTGTAACACTAACAAAATACCAAACATCAAAAAACCAAAACAAAAAACTTCCTCCAGGAAAAACAGGATTTCCCATAATAGGAGAAACACTACCCTATGTTTCAAGCCCTCAAAAATTCATACATGAAAGAATGACCAAACACTCCACAAAGATCTTTAAGACTTCGGTCGCGGGTGGTAAAATGGCTGTTTTATGTGGTCCTCTAGGCAACAAGTTCTTGTTTTCCAATGAGACTAATAAGATGGTCACTTCTTGGTGGCCTAAAACTGTGTCTAAGCACTTGACTTTTCCGTCGTCTCCAATGGTACCGGATGATCACTCATTTCTTAAGCTAGAGTCGATTCAACAGTATGTTGGTGTAATGGATTCCATGGCTAAACACCATTTGGACACCAAGTGGGCCCCACATAGGGAGGTCAAGGTATGGCTCTAAGGATTTAATTATTGTTAATTGCATTATTTTTCTAGAGCAACTTTGTTAATCAATTACTCTAATACGTAGCATGTAACTGAATTCTAATGTTCAAAAGATGTTTGACTTTCAAGCTATGGTATTGATTGAAAGATTAAAAAATCGCAAACAAGTAAATTACTAGGTAAACCAGCTAATGCAATCGGCTAACAAATAAAACAGTAATAAAAGCAGAATATATCACGAGCAATGTAAGGTAATTTTTTTTTTTTTTTTTTAAAAATTTTCCTCGATCTTGAAGGTACATCCACTGTCAAAAGAATTTACCTTTGCTTTGGCATGTCGATTATTCATCAACTATGAAAATCCTGACAAAGTGAGAGAACTAGCGGAGCCCTTCTTTGATGTCGCAAAGGGAATCATGTCAGTTCCATTAAACATTCCTGGTACTCCATTCAACGGAGCTGTAAAAGGCGGTGCAGTCATCAAGGAGAAGCTTTTGAACATCATTAAGCATAGAAGGGAGGAGTTGCAAAATAGTGGGGATCAGTCTAAGGAAGAATTTCATGATTTATTGAGTAGATTGCTTGTTGAGTATGGCGAAAATGGCAAGTTTACACAAGAAAAGGAAATTGCTAATAAGATTATTGGTTACTTGATAGCTAGTTTTTATACTACTAGCACTTGTATCACATTTGTGTTAAGCCATCTTGCTGATCACCCCAAAGTATATGATAAGGTTTTAGAAGGTGATTCTAGCTACATACTACTCCTTAATTCATTTATTCACCGTATTACAGTATAAACTGAAAGGTTTTAGCATAAGTTTTTTCGTGCAAAATTATGTACAACCTTGTTAAGTAATTATATATGGAGTTCAATGTAAACCTGAAGTACCGAAAAATTTATGTGAAGTCATGATGTTTTTTTCCATTGTAGAGCAATTGGAAATTGCGAAATCCAAAAGAGAAGGGGAGCTACTAAATTGGGGAGATATTCAGAAAATGAAATACTCTTGGAATGTAGTATGTGAATCAATGAGGTTAGCACCACCTGCTCAAGCAGCCTTCAAAGAGGTCAATACAGAGTTGACTTATGCAGGCTTCACTATCCCTAAAGGATGGAAGGTATGTACTTAGTAGAACACTACACTTCTATTATAAAACAACATATACACTTTTACTAAACCTTACAATTGAAGACAAGATCTAACCGTGGTATGATACAACTGATTGTACCTTAGAAATTGCGAACAATACAATTTGGTTTTCCTCAGTTGCTCATTCGGACTTGAGTGTTCAAATGAGCAAACGAGGGGAATAATAGTTGATCATTAGTATTGTACAGGGGAACTTTCTTACTTTGGCTAGCAAGATTAAATGAATTGAAGTCATATATCCTAATTACTTGGGTTGCATTGTGATGATTAGGTCTCTTGGTCAGTACATTCAACATATCATGATCCGACATATTTCAACAATCCTGAAAAATTCGATCCATCAAGATTTGAAGGGAACGGACCAGCACCTTATACATTTGTGCCATTCGGGGGAGGTCCTAGGATGTGTGTCGGGAAAGAGTATGCACGAGTTGAAATACTCGCGTTTTTGCACAATGTGGCTACGAAGTTCAGATGGAAGAAGGTGAATCCACAAGAGAAAATTGTTTATACCCCTGAACCAGTTCCTACAGAAGGCATGAGAATGTGCCTACAACCTCTTGAAATATGAAGCCTTGCGCTTTGTGTGTGTATCAGCAACTCATCGTTTGTGTTCGTGTTTGGCTGCTACACATCGTTTTTTTGTGTTCTTATGTATATCTAGTAAGACTAGTATTCTGTTAGAAAGACAAACTTGTATTAATTGGCAGTTATACTGATATAGTATGTGACATGATATATTGAGCAAATGAGCAATAATTTTTGTGTGTTTGTGTTAGAGGGCCACAAGGGCGGGTGTGAATCGATGCTAGAATTTCCTGAAATTAGAAGGAAAACTTTAACCACTTGAACCACCCCTTACTCTCATAAACAAGCAATAATATTACAACTATTTGTTAAGTTTTTATTTTTGTTGTTTCTTTCAAACATGATATGGCTAAGCTTAGCAGTCAATAATGTGGTGTGATCTCATGGAGGTAGCAAATTAAAGGGTGCGTGTTTTCTTGGAATGACATTTTAGTGATTCCAAAATATGAATTCATCAATAAACATTCGTAATTAGTTAATGGTCAATTCAATTAGAAGAATTCCTAGCTAGTATTATAATGATATGTTTAGTTAATCATATCAAAAGTGAGAAGTTTATAGTATCATACTATCATATGATTCAAATAAGATGTAATATGATGTCCTTAATCTATTATATAATGATATCAGGAACTCACATATAGCTTTTTGGTGATATGATATTAATATATAAGTAATTGTAATATAGTATCATACTATCATATGATTCAAATAAGATGTAATATGATGTCCTTAATCTATGATATAATGATATCAGGAACTCACATATAGCTTTTTGGTGATATGATATTAATATATAAGTAATTGTAATATAGTGTACTTTGTTGGTGATATGATATCATTACACTGTTGTTCTGTGAACAAATCGGCAACCCTCATTCAATTAAGGCAATTCATTTGATTCAAATCAATTCGGTTTACAAATACTCTCCTAAACAAGGTAATTTACACACAACTACGGATTATATGGAATGTACTCCATAGCTTTACTTAACTTATCCAATATATATGAACCTTAGAAAATCTATTCATACCATTACGTCAAAACTTCAATAAAATAAGTTGAACAGAACTGATCCTATATGGTCTTCGCCTCTTCGGCTCGTTAAAGACCTAAACTTCAACCTTCATCAAACTAGTTGGATCTTAACTTAAACCATCTTAAATCTTCATAAGCTAGGAAGCCCAAACACAAATTGAGTAATTTTAACCCACTTGAAATCCCCAATCTACCCTTTCCTCTTCCTAAGTCCTAGCACCTTTCATCCTCATTTCCCTCAATTCCACACTATCTTCTTCACTCGACAAAAACCCCATAAAAAAATTCTCAACACCTTCATTCAAATTCAATTAATCCCCAAATTTTATACTTCAACAAAACCCTAAAAAATTTACCCAAAGAGATGGAAAATTTAGACCTAATTTCCGCAAAACCAATAATGGGATTAACCTATTCTCCCAATTACGAAACCCTTTGTACAAAACCAATCTTTGGTCTCCCAATTCTTCCCCAAAAACCATTTGGGTATTCAATTTCTTCAAAACCCAGATCAAAAACTGTTCTTTTTGCATTCTCAAACCCTAATTCTAGGAGAAAATCTTCTCAAATTGAGAAAAAAGATAGTGGGGTTGATTCATCCCAAGAAACTGTTTCTGTTGGGGTTAATCCTCAGCCTTATTCTCCTCCTCCTTCTCAATTGTACGTTTTTTTATTGTAATTTTTTTTTTTGGAATTTTGTTGTTTTTTGTTGTATTGCTTTGATTTTTGAATTGAATTGAGTTTTGGTTGTTTGTTTTTGATGTGTTTGGTGTTTTGTTTCATAGCGGTTCGCCGTTGTTTTGGGTTGGAATTGGTGTTGGGATTTCTGTGGTTTTCTCCTTTGTTTCATCAAGGTTGAAGGTAAATTTTCTAATTTTAAAATTTTGTATGATGAATTTTGAAATAAAATTGTGAGTTTGAACTTTGAGTTTTTTGTTTGAAATTGGTGATTGCTTGTTTTTTCTAGATTGAGGAATAATAATTTGGAAAGATAGAATCAATGTTATGCGACTCCAAAGTGTTGCGGTTTAGGGTTGGTTTGGTAGGGTGCAAAACGTGTCCCCCAAAAACTATTTCCGCATTTGAGATGGTTTGGTTTGCAGTAAAATATTAAAATGGAAAACTTGGGGTGAAAAATCATTTGCCATTACCAAAGTGAGCCTAAGTTATGTTTCATGAATTTGCCATTATCTTTTTGTAAACTTTATGATGCTTTTCTTTGGATGTGTGCATACGTAGCAGCCATATTTGTACTGAAAAACTAGGTTAAAGTTTGTTATTTGGTTTATTCCGCGTAACATGTATCTAGCGTGGTGGTGGCAAGCTTTATGATGCTTTTATATGGATGTGTGCGTACGTAGAGACCATATTCATACCGAAGACACTAGGTTAAAGTTTGTTACTTGGTTTATTCTGTATAACATGTGGTGGCAAGCTATTGAGCTATATAACATGATACTGCTGTAGTGTTTTTAATAATAAAAAATGCTTAAAGAGAGGTTGAGACAATCATTGTTCTTGCGAAATTATTTGCCTTCATGCCAACTGCAAAGGAAAACTAAGAAAATTGCATGCTTATTTGTACTATAAGAGGATATAATAAATAATAATCCCATGTGCTAATTTAATGATTGAGACCATCGATTTGCTAATTATTGACACTACTGATTCCATGACTACTCTGGCATTTTTCAGTCACCAACCAAAACCTATTTGTTATCCCCACCCTCACTCTCACTCTTAGCTAGTCACCACTCTAAAAAGGCACCAGCACATCCGCCGATTGAAGCTTCTGAGCCATACAACCTGAAGTGCTTTAAGTTTAACAAAAGAAAATGAGCTCCAAATTGACTACCATTAACAGAAATTCTCTACTGAGAATGGTGGTGATGGAACTGATGAAATTGGAGTGACAAAAGCTTGCTGTATAACACCCAGTTGTTGTGAAATTGGCTGGAGATTGGGACGATGATAATGAATAACAGGGATGATTGTAGAATTGCAGTGGATAAGAGGAGTCATGGGGTTTTGGGGGAAGGGAAGTGAGATTTATAAGTAATCATATTATGGTAGCTTAATTAGTAAGTTTGATGAGATTGTGGGGATAAAATGATCAAAAACAGATATGTTAACACTATTACAAAGCTTTCCAAAAATGAGAATACAATAGAGTTGAAGAAGAAAATGATGTACTACCCAGGTAATATATTGTTGTAAAGGTTTATTCCCTGAAAGATGGGTCGGCTGTATGAACCAATACTCATTTCGTATAGTCATCCATAAAGGTGCCATCAACTCATAAATTAAAATGGTCTTGAGAAGGTTAGATGTTCACGTGCTTCGATGAATCATGTAGAGGATCTTAGATTCTTCCTATATTCGAGATTTCAAATACGTGTCCGTCTTGTTTTTTTTTGTTAAGGCCTGTTTTTTTCAGCTTAACATCAGCTCCGTTCACCTCACTTCAGCGCAGCTCTTCTTTTATTTTGCTAATCATTAATCCATAATAAAACTTTCAGTTCAGTTCGGCTTCATCAGCTCAGCTTAGCTCCAATCAGTTCAGCTGTTTTCAGCTTAAGTAAACATGCCCTTAGCCGCAACTGTTACAGTTTGGGAAGGTCTATATTGTTTGCAACCCTATTTTATCTTATATTATTTGGTAAGTGTTGTACCATGAATTGAAAATATTCCCCTTATGTACCTAACAACCTTATCACGCTCCACATCTTCAGGACTTCAACCATCCTGTAAGATTATAAAATCCACTAACATCAACCTTTCGTCATCAACAACCCACGACCATGACCACCACCACCATTTCTCCTCATTCTCAAACCATTTCAGATCATCATCATCTCTTTACATATTAAAATTTTAGGTCTTGCTCTTTTAGACTTAATTAATTTCAGAGTTTGTAGTTTCAATTCCGGTTATTGAGGCAATGCTAGATTCTTCAAAATCCAAAATCAAGATCATAGCTTTGAATAAGAAGCAGAATAGCTCTTGGATCTATATAACCCCTATGGGAGAAGGGGCCATCTTTTATTATGCTTTTTAAATTTTTCTTAGGAATTGTGGGCTTTCTTCCACCCATGCAAACATCCACTTCAGTTTTTTTTTTCATTTTTTATTCTTCTCAATACAGTGATCATTATTTATTTTCTTATCTAAAGTCATTGTCTCTTTCCCTTCTTTGGTCTTGGATACAGGCTACACTTCTTGCTGCTTTTGCTTTCCTTTTCTGTATCTCAATTTGGAGAACCTTTTATTTTAGAAATATTGTGCCGTCCCCATAGCCATTGTTTTCGAAGTACTGTTAATGCTTTATTTATGCAAACGCTAGGACCTTTCAATTGTTAAAACACATTGTTTTCGAAACTTTTGGGTATTGTTAAATTTCATTAATAATGAAGCAGTGTTACAACGTGGCATTGCAACTGTGTGTTTATCATTCCTAATTGTAGAACTTATTGTGGCTGAGGAATTTTAGTCTTCATTTACTGAACAACATTATATGCATCAGTTGTATTGCCCAATGGTCCAGTGGTACCTGAGTACTTGCATTTATGTATAACTTGAGCTCTCATTTTATTTTTTACTTAGTTGACATGTGTTTAGATTTTTGTCTACCCTCAACACAGCATATTGATGTCTTTTGTTCTTGACAATATCTTGGTTACTGTTCGACTAGGTGGCAGAAACTATGAGTTTTCATATGTCGATGTTTTTTTAAGAAGCTTTCCTTAGTTTATCATTTGATTAATGTAACCTTCTTTTGCTGTCAGAACTATGCAATGCAACAAGCTATGAAGACTATGATGGGTCAGATGGGTTCTCAAAATAATCAATTTACAAATGCACCTATGACCGGTCCGATGAGCTCACCTTTCCCATTCCCACCTCCATCTACATCAAACTCTAGAACATCTGGTTTTAGTTACCAACCATCGTCTACTTTTGGACTTGGAGCTTCTTCTGCACCAAGGCAGGCTGCCTCTCCTGCTGCTTCTGAAGCTACCGTGTCTGCTGATTTTTCTGCAACTAAAGTAGAATCTTCAGGACCAGCAGTTTCTAAAGATAAATCTGAAATTGAGACTGAAACGAAAAGATCAGGCAAGCTTTTCTTAGTGATTCTTGACTTCCTTTTGTTTTTAAAATTATTAACTTCATAACAAACCGCTTGCACGGTTTCATTGCAAAACCTTTGAGAAAATTCCAGTGACAAATGTTGTCAAGTGTTTCCTTGTTGATTAGTTGGGTTTGACAACATTGATTTTTTGAGAATTCGGCTTCATATCTCTCTGGATGTTGATTTGTATTTGTCGGATTACAACTATGACCTTTTAATTCTTTAGTATGCTGCAAACCTGCAACGTGGATTTGCTGTACAATTAATTTCTAAAGCTAAGTCATGATTATCTTTTCGCTTCTCAGTTCTCATTAAAAAATTCTATATTTATACAGCTTTTGTGGATGTCAATCCTGAAGAAACTTTTCAAAATGCTGCATTTGAGGACTATAATGAGTCATCTTCATCAACCTCATCTGAGACTGCTAAATATGCTGAGGTAGTTTAGAGCAATAATATGTTTAGTACAATCATAAATCATTGGAATATATGTGGTATGTGTAACTTCATATTGTGCAGGTAGTACAAAATGGAGCTGCCTTAAAGGATGGTACTTCAGAACAAGCCCAGTCTGCAAGTAAGTAAAAATTCTGCAAGGCTAATTAATGTGCTGCTCAAATCAATCAATCAATCCTAGCCTTAATCTCAGGAAAATTGGGGTCGGCTACATGAACCAAAATTTAGTGTGCTGCTAAACATGTTTTAATTTCCATTTTCCCCTTTCCATTATAATGGAATGATTTTTATTTTTTGGTCCTTCCAGAAAATGACCGTTCTGGGCTGACTGTGGATCAATTGGAGACACTGATCGAAGATCCAGTTGTGCAGCAAATGATTTATCCGTAATGTTTTTCCCCTTTTTATTTATTAATGTATTGACTAATATACTTTTTTGCTAAAAAAACGAAACAAAAAAAAAAAAAAACTAATATACTTTGTGGCCTTTATGTTAATTCTGCCCACTTATGAGCCATGAAGTCATGATTCATGTACACCCGACCCCGTGTGAGCTCGTTCATTTGATAAATGTATCGTTAACTATTAAGAGTTACGGAAGAAGCTTTTTCTCTCAATAGAGCATGAACTCTTGTTCTTTCCTTTCACCTTCAAGCCTTCAACACTTAAAGACATTGTTCAAAATTTCAGCAGTGTTCCTTTAGGTCATGTACATGTGTAGTATTGACCAAGTGTTTGTTTCACTAATCTTGATGAGCACCAAGTATGGCTTTAGTCTTTGTTTTCGCTCACAACATTGCATCCTGATAGGCTTAAAGTGATTTCCACATCTGTGAATTGATAAAATTTTTCAGTGTGTTTGCATTGTTGAGTTAAAATTTTGAAAGTTTTAAACAATAACAGAAGGAACCATATAGATGACATTTTAGTACAGTATAACTTGAAGTGATATGTTCAGTGACTTGTGATTGTTATATAGCTGTGCCAAAGACCTTACTCGGGCCTTTATTTATGATAGCTGATATAATCTCTTTGGTAATTTTGTGATGTGTGTATTTGATCATCTGGATGTGTACTTCCTTTATCTTTAACAACTATGAGCTTGGTATGCTACAATTTTGAATCAAACAACCATTTTTCATGGTCAAGTGTTTAAGTAATTTTTATGTAAATACGTTTTTTTTCCTTTATTGTAGACATTTGCCAGAGGAGATGAGAAATGCCGAAACCTTCAAATGTAAGCTAGTTCATTTACCTCTTTTTCTGTTTTCAACTCTGTTTAGCATATGAAAGGTTTGCTCTGATAAATGTATTTAAGCTCTTGTAAGTTTTGTTCAGCAAAATAAAAATAAAATCGAAAAATTCACCTAGTTATGCTACGATGAGAAAGGGTTCATATGTTGGAAAGAACAGACCAGAAGTTTTTGCTAAATTTAACGATGCTGTTGTGTTGCTAAGGTAGCTTAATGAAATTTGATGGAACGTGAAAAGCTGAATTTTATTTTTGGAACCATTGCTTCTTTATGTTATTTACTCTATTATTGAAGTTTAAATTAAGGAAAACCTAAAAATGCATTATATCTCATCAAACTATAATCTGTCATAAGTATCATCCAAACAAAACCAACTAGTTTTTTGAATGCTTGATAATACAAAACAATAACAACAAAAGCTTAGTCCCACAATATTTTGGGCTCGATTAGGGATGCTCAGTTTTAGTTCATGTCATAAGATGTGGCTAAGTTTGATGCTGACTGTCACTGACTTTCTGCTACCCTCCTCCTTTATCTAGGCTTGGTACTGGCAGTGGGAAAACCCACTGACGGAGTCAAGGCTTTGATTGATTGATTGACTAGCCATGCTCTGCTATGAGAAATTGCAAAAATCATCCAGATATATTCTCTTTCCATTCCTCCCTATTCATTGAAAAAATATCCTATAGTCCCTATATACTTGATTGCTTTTATCCATCCCCATCTTATTTTGCTTTGTCTTTCTCTTCCTCTTGCCTTTCCTTCCTTTTGCTATTCTTCTGCCACCCTTTTAACAATGTGAATTTATTACTAGTATTCTTAAAGTGAAGGGGTATTAAAATCAACTAGCATCGCAGCAGTGTAATTGCTAAGTTGATTTTTTTTTTTTTTTCACTAGGACTTCTAGGTGACTAGTTGGAGTTCTTTTCAGATGAAGATTAAATTTTTTTATTACTTCACCTTCTAAGCTATGTGCACTGAAATTTGAAATTCTCTAGTGTGCCTCTTAAGGTCCTTATTACGTGCTTAAAAAAATCATGGTCAGACCATTAATGCATATTGAGTTTTGTCTAGGTGATGAAATTTGAGATTCTCTAGTGTGCCTCTTAAGATCCTTAGTATGTGCTTAAAAAACTCATTGTTTGACCATTAATGCTAATTGTGTTTTGCCTAGTTGATAAAGTTTGAAATTCCCTAGTGTGTCTCTTAAGGTCCTTATTAGGGGTGTACATGTTCCGGTTTGGAAACCAGACCAGACTAGACCGTACTTTAGACCAGACCAGACCATAATTTTTTAAACGGTCTGGTCTAGTGCGGTTTGCGGTTAAACCGCAATTCCTGAAAGATTTTATGAAGCATAACTTTATAAGAGCAAAATGCTAATACACAACAAACGATAAGTTTACCTATACAACCAAGTGTAGGTCCACAACAAAAAATGACAATATATCATCCATCAATCAATCATAAAATGGAAAACCATACAGAGTTACAAATTTAAAAGGTTGCATATTTGCTATACCACAAATCTTACAACATAAAATTTGTCTTTAAAACTAAAATAAATAGAAAATTAGTCCAATGTCGATAAAATAAAAGTACAATGATAGGCAAAGTTATTTACGGTTTACGGTCTGGTCTGGTCTAAAAAAAATAAAAAACCAGACTATACCGCAAAAATTACGGTTTAGCTTAAAAAAAACCAGACCATAAATTTTTGGACCACAGACCAGACCCAACCGCAGAAATACGGTTTGGTCCGCGGTTTGGTGCAGTCTAGACCATTCTCTATACAACCCTAGTCCTTATTATGTTCTTAAAAAACACTGTATGTTCAAACCAGAAATGCTTATTGATTCTTGCTTAGTTGATGATTACCATGTTAGTGGATTACCTATTAACATACTAAGATTTAATATTGTGGGCGGAAATGGTGGTTGTGCCTCTTGTGGGGCAAGTGCTGGTGTTTTAATTTTTTTGGTTGAACTTTTCTCCAAATTGCTCCCTCTTTTTTTAAATTTTTTTTAATTTTGCTTTTGTGTGTGTGTGTGGTGGGGGGGGGGGGGGGGNNNNGGGGGGGGGGGGGGGGGGGGGGGCATGCGTATATATATTTACTGAATATACCAACCCAACATTGCAGGGATGCTACAAAATCCAGCATATCGTCAACAATTGCAAGAAATGTTGTGAGTATTCTATTTACCTTTTGTATTTCTGGTCTTTTTTATGTCATAATATTTTTTTTTCTGTGGATAATTTAGCTACCTAGAATTCTAGGTTTGCAATGTTTTCTTGGTTGCGGAATGTTCCAGATACATTAGTATAACATTTCTCTGCAGGACTGTTTGACGTGATAGGGTGATATTTGTAGGTAATCGTTTGTTTGTTTGTTATAATGGATTTTAGTCTCCACTCCCTTTTCATCTTTATTGACCTCACATAGATCATACATAGTGTACAAGGCCCGTAAAGTATGGTCTAGGGACAGGTCCTGCTGTATGCAGCCTCACCTCAATTCAAGGTACAGAAAGTATTTGTTTGACCACTGAATTAGGCACAAATAATCGTTTTAGCTATGAATGAACAAATATTCACTGTTTGAGAGCATTTTAACTTGGACTGAAATTCATGGTGGACGGACCTGTAGCATGTGAATTCTATTGTCTAGGATATATAATGATTTCTTTCTTTTTTTTTTTTTTTGTAGCTAGAGAGGCTAGTTAGTATGTCTGTGTTTTTGCTGTGAGCCTATAATAATTCAACACTTCATTTCCTATATGTCAGGGAATCCTTACCCGGCAGTCTGGCACTATGTAGTCATCTTGACACTTCAATTATCTAGAATTAGTATTATTGTGCAATTATAGGTTATCTAAACAAATTATTCGACATGGCTTTAAATTTGCTTCTAGATCATACTTTTAACTAAATTAGGCTTATCTGCCAAAAACACATGTAAAAGTTTGAAAAACAAGAAATGTCTATTATATATGTTGTGTCTTCGCACTTGTCACTTGCTTTAAGATAGGGTCTTTGTGTCTGAGTAAAACAGGTCTTTCATCGTTGCTAATTATATTTTGCTCGTCATATTTTAGTAAGTCAATGACCTGAGTGGAGCTAGTAAGCATAGCGACAATGCAATGATTCAGTTTTTACAAACAACAGCTAGTCGAGAATAAATCCCATTTAAATTTTGATAGATTTTAAAAGTATGTTAGAACAGTGATTACAATTCTTATAGTTTAGGTGATGATGAAATTTTAAATTTATTATCACAAAAACTGGTATAGCTTAATTTTATATTTGGTGTTAAAGGAAATTAGTACTTGAAAACTGTTGGTCTATGGTGTAGGTTCCAGCGGGCAACTATATTTTATTTGATAATCACCCATACCAATAATCCTTAAGCTTTTATCTTGTTTCAATGAAATTTGATGCTTGCTATTAATACTTTACTACTTCCCCTCCTTTCTCAGGGACAATATGGGTGGAAATGCAGGATTTAACAATCTTAAAAACTTTGATATTAATAGTCCTGAAGTAAAGCAACAGTTTGGTGAGTTTGTTAACCTTGTTTTTTGAAGTCTTTCCTCGAATGAGAGCACCTTTTTGCATTTCTGCTGTTTAGGCTAATAGATTGCTCCTTTATAAAGTCTTTAACTCCAACTCCCGGCTGTGGATCTGATTCAAGCAAGCAAGTTATTAAAGAAACTGCAATCATCTTCACAAAGCTTTTTTATTGTTTTTTTGGGGGGACTAATGTTGGGAGTAAAATTTTGTAGAACAAATTGGACTTACACCAGAAGAAGTTATTTCAAAAATAATGGCTAATCCTGACATTGCCATGGCATTCCAGAATCCCAGAGTTCAGACAGCCATAATGGATGTATGCTCTTCATATTCTACCAACTTCTCTGTTTAGTTTTCTCTCTTATAAAAACTTCTAACTCGTATTGTTATTACAGGTTTCGAATAATCCCATGAATATGGTTAAGTATCAAAATGATGAGGAGGTAAGTTGAAGTTATATTGGGTTGTGGCATTAATTTTGACGGGAAAACTTGCCTTTTTTTTTGTGTGTTTGTTGTGCCCCAAACCTTAAGTGATGTACACAAGTTCAAGTTTGCCTAATTCTACTTCACAACCAGATCTAAAGCATGAATATTGACACATCACAATTTAAATATATCAAACCGTTCTCCTGGTTATTGATATATCTACGCCAAATTTGCCTAATTCTATTTTTTGACTCCTAATATCTACTCGTTCAATAATGTTGGTACTCTTGCACAATTTTTTCAGTTCAAGCCACTTCCTTGAATGATATTACTAGGCTACTTGCCACTTATTTTAATTAGGGCACTGATTGCAAGGAAAACATAGAGGAATGTGTTCATATGGATGATGGTTTTGATGTGGTGTTTTTGGCTTTAGGTTATGTCTGTTTTCAACAAGATACAGCAACTCTTCCCAGAGGCAGGTGGCATGCCGTTCTGATTGGTTTGTCTGTCAAGCTATATTCTGTAGTAAGAAGGTAGAATGTTGGTTCTGCATGCTTCGGTGTCGATTGTTGCTGCAAAATTCAGGATATATGATCGATATTGTAACAAGATGTCAAGGGTTGAAGAGACTAGATCCAGCCCGTGCAAAGTTTTGGTAAATCTCGAGTTAGTATTTCGTTTCATAAGATATTGAATATTGTAGACCGTACCAGATACGAAGTTTTTGCGTCATGGAGTGATCCATGCACTCGTCATATTAATTCAACACTTAACAAATATTTTTTTAGTGTAAATTGTACAGCACATTTTTGCATGGTGGTGAAAATCACTAAAATAAACAGCCTATGATATTTTTGGTTTCTATTTTGTGCATGATCAATCTGTTTGAAGTTTATCACTTTTGCAGTTTTGCATACTAACAGGTGGTAGTTGATGCAAAGCGTAGCAATCTCTGCGAATGCGGATTGATGACCTTGGACATGTTGGCATTACGGCATACCTCCATGAGCTATAGATTAGAAGTGCATTAACATTCCTTGCTATTCTAGTGAAAGTTTAATGCAAAATATAAGTATGAGCTATACAAAAAAAACTTGTTAACCATTCAATAAACTATCTTCGATCCTCCGACCCTAATAGCAAACTGCTGTACAACCCGCTTATAGTCAAAATGCTAAACATAAATGCATGCAATTCATACACTCAAACTAGCTTTTAATTCTTAGTGAGATCAAAATTTGAAAACCTAATTTGTTTTTATTCATCATGTTATATTTATTTTTCTCTTGTTGCAAACAAATTGCAACTTCTTTCAAAATCTAATCATATTATTGTAGGAGTAAAAATGAAATGAGAGTATTTTGTTCAATGACGTATATACATTTATTATGTGGCAGTACGTGTTTTGGGTACGCTTTCCAAAGCGCATGACCTTCGATGGTTTGAAGAACTTTAAGACCATCAATGTAATGCCTAATCAACAATCACTAAACACTAAACAAATTGATTGACTTCACCATTATATATGTTTTATTGGTCCCAATTTGCTTTTAGCTATTGGTTACTTTCCTTCTATTAGTCTCTACAGTTGGTTTTTGATAACAATGTAAGAATATAACGGTCAAAAGCTAATGGGTTGAATTACAAAAGATTAAACTTTTAAATATAAGTGTGACTATTTAAGCTAGATTTAAACGAAGATTTTATGTTAATACCCTTACGCAACTCTAACTATAGTGGAGTTTCATGAAATTTCATTTTTACTAAATTTTATGGCGGTCCAAAAAAGTTTCACAAGGGTACTTTTATAAAATGGCTTATTACTTTTATAGGTTATTTGAATTAAATTCAGTGTAAGTTGGCTTAGATTATTGCACTATTGTGGGAATTAAGTAATGGTCCCAAAATGTAAGATTCCATTACATTGTTATATGGTTTAGATTTTTGGTTGTCAATTCGCCCTTTGGATGATTTGCAATTTCACAGCTAGCTAATGTTGTTGTCGATGTTGATTGTCTTAATTTGATGTGATATAAACACATGTGAATGGTGTCATACGTGTTACTGTATTATTATTGCCCATTGCTTAAGGAGAGGTTTAAAATATGGTCTTTTGCCTAATTACGAGGAAATTATCCGATGCACTTGAGAGTTGAGAGTATGAAGTTTATGGTCATTTTGCCGGTTTATGGACGATCCCTACTATCCTTACGGAGTTACGAGTGAAATGGGGGGTAGTGGGTGCGTCGTGCATTTTACATACATGTTGATAAAATATATGATATTAGTGCTAATGTGACACAAAAGTCACAAGTTTAAATGGTAAACTATTCCTGAGTCTCAATTATTAGTTTAAGCTTTCGGTTGAGTTGATCCTCTAATATATATGTTTATCAGGTGTGCACTTGTGCATGTGTACGTATTGCACCTCCTATTGTTAACTCATTCTTATTGCTCTCAAGTGCATAATAGCCAGTCAATGGGTTTTGATCGAATTGGCGTACCAAGTAATTAAGTATGTAAATTCGATAAATTTTGAATCGAAAAAGGAACCAACATTAGCATTATACTAGCTCCCATATAATTACGATACAACAAAATTTTGAATGAATGTATGGTTCACCTCTTTAAATTATTGTATGTGTAGTGTGTTAATCTCTAAATATTACAACGAGGAAGAGAAGTTAGCCCTACAAGGATATAATGAGAACAAGAATGCAATGTTAATTTGCTAAATGAAAGGTAATGTGGATCTTATGCTTTCGCAACTATTTGCGATAAACTATTTAATCATTTATTATTATGATTACAGTATTATTTATCAAATTTAATTTAATCAAAAGTGAGGTTGACAACAACCACTAATTCTAAGTGTAACACTTATCAGCCTATAAAACAACAAATATGTGAACGTGTATAATAGTGAGACAATTTAGAAGATGGTCCATACAGCGTGCAGTTATATGATGTAATACAGATATTAATTCAACTAACAAGATCTATAATACCATAAAGATGTTTTTAAAAAAAATTAACACTAAATTACAAAAATATATAACATACAAAGTAAATATATACTCTATTACTCATATATTTTTGTAAAATTGTAACATTTGTGCTCTAACATTGTTCTGATGTCTTATCTTGACTGTATCTAAAATTTAATATTATATTTAACGAATTGAAAAATATATATAGGCATGTGATATATTTCTATTTGGCTAAATGTATATGTTACATGTTACGTTTATGATAGAATATGTCTACAGTTTACTATTAAATTGATTTCTAGCATTTTATTATTGAAAGGGTGTAGGGTAGCATATTATATACGTAGCATGGATTGTAAACTACGTAGCATGAAAATTGTTAGAGTTTTTAAAATGGAAATGTTTCAGTTATGATAAGGAAGTGCAAATATTCGAAAACAAGGAAAAAAGGAAACATATAGGAAAATAAATTATTTCAAAAACAATGTAAACAAAAATACCTTACACATAAACATATAATTTTGTATGTTATTACAAATAAGAAAACAAATCTTGAATAAGTGCTAACTACGCTTTAACAATAATTTTATTGCCACCTACATTGACCTTAGTGCTGAGAGTAGAGAAAGCAACTAGCAAAAATTGTATCTAGGAACAAGAATCTAAAAATAGAGAATGTTGTCAAAGAGAGAAACACTAGATTCTTGACAAACACTAATACATGTTAAGAGTATTGTTTTATGGTTAGGGCGCAACACTGACATGTTAAATAATGAGATATTTGCATCAGTAATGTATTTGTGTTGTCCTTGCTTTGGAAATTTTCTAAAGAGGGAAGATAACATTAATTTTAGGCTAGATTTGAGCATGGGGAAACTTGGAATCACCTCCTACACAAGGATAAAGAAAAGGGCGAAAACAAGACATAGCTCATAATAGCCATTTGGAGCTAAAACGAAGGCTATTGTCAGTTATTTTTACAGTGTGCCCCCTATGGTCAAATGACCCCACTAAGTAGCTTTTTTTGGAGTCAAAAAGTTATAATATAAGTCATGAGAGAGCGAAAAGATTAGGGTGACCTATGTTAAAAAATAGTCTATAGAGGAAACATAGCAAATTTTAAAGGTTTGAAATCAAGTGTAAGGCGTCACGGGGATACTTACAACACGTGGGAGAAAGATAAGGTGAAAACAAGACGGATTCTAGGACAATCGTCCGAAAACTGAAAACAAAGACCATAATTCATAGTTTTAGGAGGTTTTGGTGTCCCGAAAAAAAATTGCCGAAATTTTACATGGTGTCTCCAAGGTCAAAAGAGGGTCCTTAGACAGCTTGTTGGAGTTCCAAAAGTCATAAGAAGGTCCTGGGATAGCAAAAAGACAATTGTACCCTTTTTTAGAATCCTCTATAGACAAAACACAACAAGTTTTCAAAGGCTCAAAAGGCCCTTTTTCAGTAAATGAGTGAAATTTGAGGAGAAAACTAGATGAAGCCTCGAAAGACCCTCCAAAAGTCGAAAAAAAAGGCTATAAGTCATGTTTTTAAGAGTTAATTACATGGTCTTGAAAAAGTATTGACCTAAAATTTTACGTGTGATCCTCTCATCCTCAAGTCAATAAAAGATCCCTGAGCAGATGAAATTGGCCAGAAAGTTAATAATACGGAATCATGATAGCAAGAAATACGCTTTTTCGAGGTTTTTCAGCTTTTCGGTGGAATTAAAAAAATGTAACTTTGACACGTGAATATCATAAGGCGTGTACTCAACCTAGGGATATTAGGAAGTGCTTGTATGTAAGTCACAAAGTTTTAGATACACCTAACATTGCACCAAGCTAAGTTTCGTTAAATGGAAAACTTAACATTTCCAGTTTTTAAATGTAGTTTCAAAAACGTTTATGAAGAATTTTCTAAGTGTTTTGGAGTTTCCAAAATTTTAAAATGTCAAAACTCTAAATCCTAAATATTACGATGCTTTATAATATAAAGCCCGTATACTAGAAATCCTCACAAGAAAAAGTGAATTTCATCTCCTCCACTAATTAATGAAGTAGTATATATTCAATATAAAATGTGGAAAATGTATTCATAAATTAGCATAATTAATTTTTTGTTTAAAATTAGTATATAAAAGTGGCTTTATTTTACTAGTACTACTATAGCTCGTATTTTTTTAGGGGGCAAGTTAGGATGATATAACACTATCAACATTGATGGGTGAAAACTGAAAATGACACTCTATTATAAGCCAAGAAGTTTATAAAAAGACAAATAATGAAGAAACTTAAGTTGATGCTATGCAAAAGTAATATTCTTTTATGTTCTGACATCTTCTAATTGACTTCTTAATTTTTAGGAGTAGTTTTAATCTGCCAATAATCCAATATGTTTTAGAATCATCATAAAGTATAATGACTAAAAAGCACATATACCACAATATTGCAATCTTTTTTCCTTGATATGAACAATACATAAAATTCAACAATGATATTGGTTAATTACATTCGGTAATTGATTATTCAAATAATCAAATTTTTAATATTTTGCAAATACATTTTAATTCACTTAGCAATCCGCCAATCATAACAGCAAAATATATATAAAGTTTAAACTTGTATACCACAATTAGCCACGTCCTATAGAATAACAAAATTATTCGTCTAGAAAATTTCCGATATATATATATATATGATCTCTCATATCACCCTACAATATTGCAATTCAATTCGAACCACCTCGAATATACATGAAACCTATGCATCTATCTATTATTATGGTGCATTGCATCAGCTGATAAAACAAAACTATAAGTAGGGTTTGGATCAATAGATTGATACATCAACAAATAAAGTAAGAGTACATAGTAGTAGTACAATTTTATCTGATGTACTAGCTACTTGACTACATGCACACGCTTAATAGTATATGAACATGAACAAAATAACGATAAATAGATATGTACGTAGCAGAAGTAGTAGGACCAACGTCCACTCTGCCTAGGCAGTAGCACAATATATTGTCGGCACAATCCTACAACTCAAGGCTGTCAAGACATGGTGTGTTTGATTAAATGCCTTAGTTATGAGTTATCTATCGCCTTATGGCTTATACTATTATGTTTGGATCGTTACATATATCTTGCTCAATTATTATTTACTTAGATGTATGGGGTTGATGGAAATTGATATGTCATAGCACATTATAATAAGACTCATGCATGTACATTAATTTCAATTATACTAGTATGTCATTCGTTAATGCTTTCGATCACCTTAATTCGTTTGACACGACTAAACGATTTTATATGACTGTTCATACCAATAGAAGTTATAGATAATTAATTGTTACACGGTTTTTAGTTACAAATCGATTGATTAATTATTGTTACTCGATTTTTAATTTACTTAGATATATGAGATGGCAATGGAATCGAGTTTGAAGAATTGTGGTGACATGCATGTGAGTGAATTATTATGAACATTTTGATATGAGAAATTTAGGTGAGTTCGTTTCTTAATTAGCCAATGCAAATCCAAACATACATGTCAATTTCATTCTTATTACCGTACCATATTGTTTTTGAGTTGGGCCTTCATTAGTAATAAAAGCATTTGGTAGCAAAGATGCTTTTGATCACAAGCTTCCATCTCCATCATTCCATCAATATATAAAAATATAAAGCCTTTATTCTCGCATCAATGTGTTACTAAATTGATCAAATTCGTGATTCTAACACATCAAGCACAAGCCTACAACTTATATTTCCTTTACTAAAAGCAAACAAATCTCTCACTATATTACTAGCTTAGCTAGCCTTGTTTGGAGTTAGCGGATTATATTAGCATGTGATTTAACTAGCTAGTTGATTTAATTAAGTGTTTAGTATCTAGATGATAGGTACTTATTTGTTTAAAATGTTCATTAAAGGCATATTAAGTCATTAACATTATTTAGCGTTATAGGAATTTTGTCGTTGTCCTTGCTTTTACATGAAGCTAAATTTTAAAAATTAGTATTTTTAACATTAGCCTTTTGGAGTTAAACCACTCGCTCTTCCAACCCAATCTGCTTTCAACAAACAAACTTTCATATTAGTTTTTCAATTTACCATATGAAAATTCTAATAGAGAGATATAGAAAGGAGACCATTTTTTTAATTAAATTGGTGAGAGTTTAGATTTAGAAGTGAGGATTCTCAAGACGATACAATAATAGAGTTTAGAAAATGCAAAACAAAAAGAGTATATAGACTCATTCGTAACCGTTTATTGCTCTATTTTTTTAATAAAAAAGATAATCACAAAAAGTGTTTTGTACTCGTTTGTTGTTAGTTTTTAAAATTAAATCATGTTATTTATGATACTACATCGTTAGGCTAATTTATTAATCTTTTTGTAAATGTATCATATGAATTTCAAAATCAAAAAAGTGAAAACCACATCGATACAAAACAAGCTTGAAAACCTTTTATTCTTCTAAAAAAAAAAAAAGTTAATTAGGTCATTAATATGAATTTACAAAAAATTAAAATAGTAGGTAGCACGGAAAACCATCTATTCACAATTTGAGATAATAAAATAAAATTTGTTACTTCATCTTCAATTATGATTCTTAACACCAAAAATAAATACAAATCTATTAGACTTGATAATGAATCTTTTTGGGGTCAATGTCTTAATCAAAGGCCCCTCAAACTCTAGTACTTCACCAAATGTCCAAATGCAACTATTTAGACGTTATCCCTTTTTTACCATTTAATTACTACGTTCCCAATTTCCCATTCATGTATTTTTGTCTCCCAAATCATTCTTTTTCTAGTCTTTCATCTTCTCCTTCTTCTAACTCAGTGTGACACTATATATTATTCTGTACTTAAACTATTCTTTACTATTTCCTTGCATTTTGAATAATCTCATTATTATTATTTTATCAATTATTTCTTATGATTCCTTCTTCTCCTACACTTGAGGAATATAATATCATGTATTTACTAAGAAATTAAGCTACTTCAAGTATGTGAATGCAGTCTTTTACCATCAAGGTACTACACTACTCTTTTCTTTGTTGTGTTTTAGCTCTCTTTTTTATTATGTTTACAAATTTACAATACATTAGCGAAATAGTACTTAAATATTTATTCCGTCTTAAGTTTGATTATTCTTATACACTTGGCCGAGTCTATTCTTTTCAACTAATCCTTGTAACTTTATAAATTCATACAACAAGTTAATTAATATGTAGCATTTAGTTAATTTAGCAAAAATAAGGTCAACATACTCCTAACTTAAACGACTCAAACAGGCAAAAAATAAGTTGAAACAAACATACCTTTATCTAATATTGATATAATAATATTCATTATCATTGATGGAAATATGATTAAAATTGAAATTAGTGGTTAAAAGTTGTTATCTTTTTAGCTTGAATTTTAGGCCTACTCTCCTCTACTAATCAATCAAAACCTACATGGAGTAATTTAGAAAGCAAGTACAAACCCATACAAATTTGTACCTTGTTACTAATTTTTTTTATTTTAGTCATGATTAATATTGATTGGAAATGGCCCCCATATGAGTGGCTTCGAAGAAAGCTTTCAACTTTTCCCTTATTTCAACTACACCCCATACAAATTAATAAGAATAGTGACATTTTAACACCCTTTTGATTTGTATTACTATTTTTACTGCTTGTTTGTACTAATTATGTGTTCGTTAAGGTTACAGTGACTGATAATTAGTCCATGAAATCTTTTTCCGTGTGAAATCATGAGTGGAATTTTTTCTTAGAATTCATGTGTTTTTACTGTAACCCAATAGTTTCTAAAATTGACAAGCATTAGTAGGTATTTGTGTACGAACAATAAAACGAATATAATACCCTCTAAAATATCGTGAAATATTTTAAGTAATGTTACTCATATTCGATAATTGACCCGATCCAAACCTTGGCCCGATCCAAACCTTGGATCGGGAAGGCTTTCATACTAATTCGGACACTTAGTCATTAGCATTGATACAAAATGGAATGAAGTATAGAATTAGTTCATTAATTAAGATTGATAGTGAAATTACTAGAGTAAAATTAAATTCTAATCCTTTAAAAAATTAAAACTAACCTTTTTTTTTTTTTTTTGGATTCTTTTTCTTAGGTACTGAAGAAGTTGGTTATGGAACCACTGAAACCCAAATTTGAAGTATACATCACCTCAAAAAATGTCCTATTTTTTACCTTACTAAACAAAAAACATACAATATAATCATTATTTCATTTGTTTTCTTACCACAAAAATGACAATTATCACCTCATATGAATTCATGCATCTTCTTCTTTTCATATTTTGTTATTTCCCGCCAAATTTAGCATCATCAACGGTTGAAAAAACTGTCCTTCTTGAGTTCAAGTCTCACCTTAAAGACCCAACAAACTACCTTGAATCATGGACAACTTCAAACTCTCCATGTGACTTCACTGGGGTGACTTGTGACCAACAAACTGCAAGAGTGAATGGTATTTTGCTTAGAAATGTTTCATTAGGAGGCGAAATTTCGCCTTCATTGTGCAAGTTGCAAGGCCTTGAATTTCTTGTTCTTCCTATAAACTCCATTTCTGGGAATATCCCACTTCAGCTGACAGAATGCAGTAGCCTTAAAGTTTTGAATCTTACCATTAATAAGTTAGTGGGGAAAATTCCTGATTTTTCGAGTTTAAGGCATTTGGAGAAGCTTGATTTAACTGGGAATTTTTTCAGAGGAGAGTTTCCTAGTTGGGTTGGTGGTTTGAGAGGATTAGTGTCTTTGGGTCTAGGAAACAATTTTTTCGATGAAGGAAGAATCCCGGAAAATATTGGTGATTTGAAGAACTTAACTTGGTTGTATTTATCCAACTGTAAGAGGGTAGGAGAGATCCCAGAATCAATGTTTGGGCTTAAAGAGCTGAAGACATTTGATCTGTCAAGAAATCGGTTGTCTGGGGTGCTGTCTAAATCAATTTCCGAGCTGAGAAAGCTCACGAAAATCGAGCTTTTTGCTAACAATTTGACAGGGGAAATCCCTTCAGAAATAGCAAACCTTACACTGCTGCAGGAATTTGATATATCAGCAAATCATTTCTATGGGAAGTTGCCTCCTGAAATCGCAAACTTGAAGAACTTGACAGTTTTTCAGCTGTATGAGAATGAGTTTACAGGAGAAATTCCGGGTGGTTTTGCTGATCTGCACAATCTCATAGGCTTCTCCGTTTATAGAAACAACTTTTCAGGTGAATTCCCTGCAGGTTTCGGGAAGTTCTCTCCATTGACAAGCGTAGACATCTCTGAAAACAAGTTCACTGGCTTATTTCCTAGCTTCTTGTGCGAAAGCAAAAGCCTGCAGTACTTGCTTGCTCTAGACAATCAGTTTTCAGGAGAATTTCCTGCTTCTTATGCAGAATGTAAATCACTTTTGAGGTTCAGAATCAATCAGAACCGTCTATCAGGGCAGCTTCCGGATGGCATATGGGCAATGCCTGGTGTGGATATAATGGATCTCAGTGACAATGATTTTTCTGGTCATATATCTCCTGAAATAGGGAATTCAGGTTCTCTGAGTCAATTACTTTTGGAAAATAACAGGTTTTCAGGGGTGCTTCCACAAGAGCTTGGTAAACTTACTCGACTAGAGCGCCTTTATTTGAGTAATAATTCATTTTCCGGTGAGATTCCAACTCAATTTGGAGACTTGAGACAGCTATCATCATTACAGCTCCAAGGAAATTCCCTCACTGGATCAATTCCAACGGAGATAGGCGAGTGCACGAGGCTTGCTGACTTAAATGTGGCTGGGAATTTGTTAGATGGTAGTATTCCTACAACATTGGTTCAAATGACCTCATTGAATTCTCTCAACCTTTCGAGGAATAGGCTTAAGGGTTCCATTCCAAGCAATCTCGGAAAATTGAAATTGAGCTTGATAGATGTATCTGAAAACGAGCTATCAGGAAGTGTTCCTCTGGATTTGTTACAGATTGGGAGCAAGGATTCCTTTCAAGGGAACAAAGGGCTGTGTACTGACACAAGTACAAAAACTTTTGTGAACTTTGGGATTGGAGTATGCAATGGTGAACAAAGTCATAAAAAAAACATATCGAATCAAGTCTTCATAGCTTGTGGTGTCTTGTCTTTCATTGTTTTCATCTTATCTGTAGTTTTGCTCATGAACTACAGGAATTACAAGGTCTCAAACTCTAGCTCCGATGATGATCTTGAAGGAGGTAATATTGAACCAAAATGGAAAGTTGAATCTTTCCATTATTTGGAGTTTGATATAGACGAAATCTGTCACTTGGAAGAAAAAAATTTGATAGGAAGTGGAGGCACGGGAAAGGTTTATCGTTTGGAGCTTAAGAAGAATGGTGGAACAGTGGCTGTAAAGCAACTATGGAAGGGGACATCCTTTAAGGTCATATCAACAGAAATGAATATCCTAGGAAACATTAGACATCGGAACATATTAAAGCTTTACACATGCTTACTTAGGGGAAACACAGCTTTTCTAATCTTCGAGTACATGGAAAATGGAAACTTGTTTCAAGCACTGCACCAAGAGATTAAGGATGGAGAGCCAAAACTAGATTGGAATAAGAGATACAAAATCGCTGTAGGAGTTGCAAAGGGTTTGTGCTATTTGCATCATAATTGTTCCCCACCCATCATTCACCGGGATATAAAGTCAACCAACATTTTGCTGAATCAAGACTATGAGCCTAAAATTGCTGATTTTGGTATTGCTAAGGCCACTGATAATTCTCCAGAGGCGTCTAAGTTGAGCAATTTTGCTGGTACTTATGGTTACATCGCTCCTGGTATGTTCTTACTCTTCTGAGATTAACTGTATATTATTTTAGAACTCTCGGAATCTCATGTTGCATGAAAGTAGATCATTTTTTACTAAGCTAGCTAGTTAGTAGTCCTACATTTACATTTCAAAGTAACATGTTACATGTATGATTTAACCTCCCCTATCTAATTACCATGTTTTATTTTTCTATGTCAATGTAGAGCTCGCATATACATGTAGGGTCACAGAAAAAAGCGATGTGTACAGTTTTGGCGTAGTACTTCTTGAACTGCTAACAGGAAAGGGACCAATAGAAGAGCAATACGGAGAAGGCAGGGACATTGTTCATTGGGTGTTGAAAAGCCTAAACGACAACACGAGTAAGATCCTAGTCCTCGATCCAAAAGTGGCATCGGAATGTAACAAAGGTGACATGTTGAAAGTCTTAAGGATAGCCACTCTATGCATTACAAAGCTTCCCTCTCTACGTCCTACCATGAGAGACGTGGTCAATATGCTCGTCGATGCTGATCCTTATGCTTTCAAGTCACGGGATGATCACACAGAAAAACTTCACAAGGTTTTGTATTAGCTAGCTAGTAATTTACCTACCTCCGTTTTCTCTGTTTTGTTTTATGAATATATATTTGCAAATGCATTGCATACTTAGGTTAAACCACTTGTGATAAATCAATTTACAAGTGATTAAAGATTTCAATGTAGTACCTAGTGTAAGAGACTATATAGTAACTAGTAAGGTGAAATCTGCATTTTTTTTCTATAATGAAAGCTGTATTTATGTAATCAAAAAACTGCAGTACATTTCTGCAGTAACCAATGCGGGCCAAAAACCCCAATCCTACCTGGATTGGACTGTGGGTCATGCTCCGAAGTTCCATAAGTTCTTGGCTTAACTTCATTTCATAAGATCCTATTTCATCCGTTTCAATTTGTTGGTTATGCTTTGACCATTTTTATCTCATAAAAGGATTCCAAACGTAATGAATAAAGTGAAACAAATTGAGTACTTTATTAGGTTTACAGACTATACATTTTTGTATTTGATTTAATTAAACAAACATACAAATAAACGTACAAACAAATAAATACACTAAAACAATTTGAAGGACTCTAGGACAACCTCATAATACATTGTTTCACGTTTTAGCTTTGATTCACATTTTCTTGTAAATTGATGACTTAAATACCAAAAATAATATTACAATTGTTCCAATTTTAGTTGATTTTCTTCCATATATACATTTACTTATTATTATTATTATTATTATTATTATTATTATTATTATTATTATTATTATATTCAACTTAATTTTGGCATAATTATTCGACTTCTTGCTAACTTGTCGTTGAACAAAGATTAAAGTGCAGTGTTGCACTTAATTACTTGACTGTAAACGAATGAAGTAATGATTAAATGATATGAAAGAAGGGCAGATCATAAAACTATGAAATTATTGACATATATTTTATATATATTGTATATATAAGAAAATTTATGTAATATATACTTGCCCAAGGTTTTTATTGCAATCCCAATAATTTCCATTTCATCAAATGAACCAACAATTATCATTGCTTAGTGTTGTACGTACGTAACACATGCATATATAATTATTTGAAATTAAGGAAAATACATTTATGTTTGATGTATTTTAACAATCAAAGACACATATACAAAGTTTATCAGGAAGCCCTGTAGCCGCTTGACAAGAGCCCGAAACATTAGATTTCCCAGCAAACTCCGATTGGCACTTAGCCAAACAACAATCATCATCACAATTTTCGCGGTTGCAAGCGCCTAAGGTTTCATGGCATTTCGCCGGTGGTGGTGGTGGAGTGCATTTAAAGTAACATGTACATAATGGTGGATGAAGTGTAGAATCACATCTTCCATCATATGTTGGATTTATTTTCTTACACCTTTGGTCACAATCATCCTTACATTCACCTATTCCACTCGAACATATATCATCTCCCTTCACCATCATATTTCCTGCATGCATCAATTAAATGTAGATCATATATTATAATATTCATATATATTAGAGTCAATCATAAATTAATTGAACAGTTATATTATTTCATATATATATTATAATATTCATATATATAATATTTTTTTTACTTGTTATATTATTTTTTATACGGTTTTCAATACTCAACTTTGACCGTTAATGACACGTTCAGACGAATCTAATAATATTTCGTATGACTACTTCACATATTATATACTTTTCGAAAAAGATGGATATAGTTTATTAAATTTGACTCCCAAAATAAAAATACAGCAAGTATTTTGTAAGGGGTAATATACAGTGAGACCAACAAGCAACGCATGATATAATATATATATATATACGAAGTATAAAATTAGTACGAAAAAACAGGAAAAAAAAAATGTTAATGAAATCTAAATCATAAAAAATTAGTAAGATTTGATTTTTAAATTCCAAACATGCAAGGTAAAATAGTATGTTAATGGCATATAAAATCTTTTAGATATCTGATATGGGTAAAAGGAATTGAAGGCGACGAGAACAAAATTGTGTTAACATGCAGGGTACAAGAGCTTTGAACCACTTTGATTGTTTGAGAAAATTGTCTATCAACCATAGCAACAAAAGACATAAACATTTGAAACACTTCTAACTTATCAATCAACAAATAAATCCAAACTGCTCTCGAAAAATCATCAACAATTGTTAAAAAATACCGAGCGCCACACGACGAATCATGTCGATATGGCCCCCATAAATCACAATGAATTTTCTCAAATATTCTAGAAGCTCTATTATCACTTAAAGGAAATTGATGTCGAGGATGCTTAGCTCGCATACAAACTTCACACCCTTTATCTAAATGACCTTTATTATTAACATGGGGAATCGACTTAACTACTTGCTCCGAAGGATGCCCAAGTCGACGATGCCACAATTCCATATTTGATGTTGCTGCAACAGTAGACACAAAGTTCGGTTTGCTAAAATAGTAGAGTCCGTCTCTCCTAATTCCCATTCCAATCAGCTCCTTCGTTTGGTCCTGTATAGCACAAACATGAGAATCAAATTGGACAATAGTCAGTAAATCATCATTAAGGCGAGAAACTGAAATTAAATTGCAACTCAAACTCGGGACAAAAAGTACTCCAGAGAGAGTAATTTTGTCCGACAATCGGATGGAGCCCACCAAAGTGGCTACTACTTTTGCACCATTGGGCAAGCCCACAGGACATTCAAACTTCTGTACATCGAATAACCAAGAGCTTTCGCCTGTAACATGATGAGTCGCTCCAGTATCAATAATCCAAGAAGTGGAATCAAACTCACCATTCAACCTATTGTCGGGAATCTTAGCGTTACCAATGATGCCCGAGATGGCTTTCCACTGTTCAGGTGTAAACAATTGACTTGAGGCAGAGACATTAGATGTCAATGACGAAGGAGATGAGCCTGCTGTAGCATTAGCACGAACTTGTCCACGCCCTTGCCCTGTTGTGGGCTTTTTGCTAGTAGGCCAAGAATCTGGATATCCTATAAGCTCGTAACAATGGCTCTCCGGATGGCCCTTTTTCTTACAATGATCGCACACCATGGTTGACCAACAACTTGAGGCTTCATGACCCGTTCGTTTACACAAAGAACACACTGGCCTATCAGACCCACGTCCTCTACCACGAGCAGACCCCGTACGTTCAGAACTTGTATGATTAGAACTTGTACGAATAGCAAACCCAATCGCCTCTGGAGGTTTGGAGTCAGCTTCTTGTTTCGATGTGCGAACACGCTCCTCCTGAGTCACCAATTGGTAGGCTCGATCAAGAGTAGGAAGAGGATCTTGTGACAATATATTGGTGCGTAAGGCAGAGTAATAGTCCGGATTTAGTCCCATTAAAAAATCATGTAATCTGGATTGAGCACGTCGTTCCTCGTGTAGTCGTCCAGCAGAACATGAAGAACAACAAGAGCAAGAAATTAAAGGTAGATGATGGTCTAGTTCTTGCCATAATGAATGTAACTTGCCATAATACACAGAAACAGACATTGATTTAGGCTGCTCACACTTTGCTATTGAAGATCGAAGTTGTTGAATACGAGGCCCGTTTGTTTGAGCAAAACGTTGCTTGAGGTGATCCCAAAATTTCTTAGCCTCCCGGAATTTCGACAACGAGGATTTAATGTCGGGGTCAATGGTGTTTGTGATCCAGGAAATAAGCATGGCATTTATAGCTGTCCAATCGGACTTTGTACAAGGAGGTGAAGGAGCAACAATGGTGCCATCCAAGAACTCGAACTTGCGTCGGGCCTCTAATGCAGTTTGAATGTCGGCTGCCCATTCTTCATAATTATCAGCCTTTAAACGAGTAGGGGTTATGAAATCTCCCGGTCTGTCTTGCGATCCGAGGTAATACGGTGAGTTGGGACCAATTTTTGATAGTGGTGGCGGCTCTGGTTGATCCTCGCCAGCCATGGAGAATTTGTGAGGGAAGTTTAATTAGCTCTGATACCATGAAAAGAGGTGAAAGACCGAATGTCCTCTCATTCATGTTTCCAAGGCCATATATAATACAATATTTAATACCTAACTATAGATAAACATGGGAAGTTAGGCAAAATATGTAAAGAATATAATATATCCCTCAAGATTTTCCTAAATATATGCCGTAACAAGGAGGGTGAGAATAGAGGGGACTACTCTCAAAATACAATGTAGATCGTACAGAACGAATAATGTCAATTGAAAGCATAGGTACTCACTGCAAATTCAGTAATCCTGAGTACTAGCTATACTGGAAACCGGGACTACTATGACCACCTGAAGAGTAGATGACAGAGGAAACAAGATAACAGGATAAATAGATATACGTACTACAAAGGTAGTAGGACAACACAGTCCACGTGCTGCCTAGGCGTAGCACAATATAGGTGTCGGCACACTCCTACAACTCAAGGCTGTCAGACATGGGTGGTCTTTGATTAAATCTTATTTATGAGAGTATCTATCGCCTTATTGCTTATACTATTAGTTTAGGATCGTTACATATATCTTTGCTTTTTTTCAATTAATTTTTACTTAGATTGTATGTGGGTTGATGGAAATTGATTGTCATCCACGCCCATTATAACACGACTCCTCATGCATGATAAGCAGTTAATTATTCAGATTATGATAGAGTCATCATTAATGTAACTTTCGAATCACCGTTAATTCCTATTTGACAACGACTAAAAACGTTTTATATGACTTGTTCATACCAATCAGAAGTTTAGATACTTAATTGTACAAGAGACAAGGCACAAAACACCAACAAACAAAAGACCAACAAACAACCGGTTTTAGGAAACGCCTAGATTTAGTGGAGTACATAAGTCGATTTGATTAATAGTTGTCTCGATTTAATTCTTAGATATGGTGGCATGGAATCGGAGTTTGAAGATTGTGGTGACATGCATGTGAGTGAATTATTATGAACATTTTGATATGAGAAATTTAGGTGAGTTCGTTTCTAATTAGCCAGTCAAATCCAAACATACATGTCAATTTCTTCTTATTACCGTACCATATTGTTTTTGAGTTGGGCCTTCATTAGTAATAAAAGCTTTGGTACAAAGATGCTTTTGAATCACACTTCCTCTCCATCATTCCATCAATATATAAATATAAAGCCTTTATTCTCCATCAATGTGTTACTAAATTGATCAATTCGTGATTCTAACACATCAAGCACAAGCCTACAACTTATATTTCCTTTACTAAAAGCAAACAAATCTCTCACTATATTACTAGCCTTAGCTAGCCTTGTTTGGAGTTAGCGGATTATATAGCATGTGATTAACTAGCTAGTTGATTTAATTAAGTGTTAGTATGCTAGGATGAAGGTACTTATTTGTAAAATGTTCATTAAAGGCATATTAAGTCATTAACATTATTTAGCGTTATAGGAATTTGTCGTTGGTTCCTTGCTTTATACATGAACGCTAAATTTAAAAATTAGTATTTTTTAACATTAGCCTTTTGAGAGTTAACACACCCACTCCTCTTCCGCCCCCAACTCAATCTGCTTTCAACAACACACATATCAAGTTATTAGAATTTTTCAATGAACCAGAAATTCTAATAGAGAGTATATAGAAAGGAGACCATTTTTTTAATTAAATTGGTGAGAGTTTAGATTTAGAAGTGAGGATGCTCACAGACACTACAATAATAGAGTTAGTAAAAATGCAAAACAAAACAAGAGTATAAAGAGACGCATGTCGTAACCCGTTAGCATGCATTATTTTTAATAAAAAGATAATCACAAAAAGTGTTTTGTACCTCCGTATGTGAGTGTTTTAAAATCTGTTAACCTCGGTTATTGTACACTGACTACAAGACCGTAGGCAAGTGATTAAGTCTGATAAATGGATCTATAATTCAAAATCAAACAGTAACACATCGATCACAAACAAATAAAGGTAGTCGGAAAAATAAAATGTAAAGTAGGAGGGTCATAAAAAAAAAGAAAAAGGAAGTAGATCACGAAAACATCTAGTCAATTCAACAATGGAGATAAAAATAAAATATTTGTACTTCATCTCAATATGACCACACCAAAAATAAATACAAATCTTAGATGATAAGAATCTTTTTGGGGTCAATGTCTTAATCAAAGGCCCCTCAAACTCTAGTACTTCACCAAATGTCCAAATGCAACTATTAGACGTTTCCCTTTTTTACCATTTAATTACTACGTTCCAATTTCCCATTCATGATTTTTGTCCCCAACATTCTTCTAGTCTTCATCTTCTCCTTCTTCTACTCAGTGTGACACTATATTATATTCTGTAAACTAAATTCTTTACTATTCCTTGCTTTTTGAATATCTCATTATTATTATTTTATCAATTATTTCTATGATCTCTTCTCCTACTTGAGGAATATAATATCATGTATTTACTAAGAAATTAAGCTACTTCAAGTATGTGAATGCAGTCTTTACCATCAAGGTACTACACTACTCTTCTTGTTGTGTTTTAGCTCCTTTTTATTATATACAAATACACAATACAGCGATAACTTAAATATTTATTCCGTTTAAGTTTGATTATTCTTATACACTTGGCCGAGTCACTTTCAACTAATCCTTGAAACTTAAAACACAACAAGTTAATTAATAGAGCATTTAGTAATTAGCAAAAAAAGGTCAACATACCCTAACTTAAACGACTCAACAGGCAAAAAAAGTGAAACAAACAACACATAATAATAATAAATCATTATCATGAGAATAGATAAATGAAATTATGGTAAAATGTGTATCTTTTTATGCTTGATTTTAGGCTACCTCCTCTACAACAATCAAAACCTACAGGGAGTAATAGAAAGCAAGTACAAACCCAACAAATTTGACCGTTACATTTTTATAGATCATGATTAATAGATGGAAATGGCCCCCATATGAGTGGCTTCGAAGAAAGCTTCACTCCCACAACTACACCCCAACAAATAATAAAATGACATTTTAAACACCCTTTTGTTATTACTATATGCTTGCTTGACTATATAGTGTTCGTTAAGGTTACAGTGACGTGATAATAGTCCATGAATCTTTTTCCGTGTGAAATCATGAGTGGAATTTTTCTAGAACAGGTTTACTACCCAAAGTCAAAAGACAAGCTAGTAGGTATTTGTGTACAACAATAAAACGAAAAAACCCCTAAAACGGGAATATTTAAGTAAGTACCAATCGAATTGGACCCGACCAAA
This sequence comes from Suaeda aralocaspica, assembly GCA_016808085.1. Taxonomy (NCBI): domain Eukaryota; kingdom Viridiplantae; phylum Streptophyta; class Magnoliopsida; order Caryophyllales; family Amaranthaceae; genus Suaeda; species Suaeda aralocaspica. The sequence continues at coordinate 6,050,158 of PYUH01000044.1, read as the reverse complement.
CCTGGCCCGATCCAAACCTTGGATCGGGAAGGCTTTCATACTAATTCGGACACTTAGTCATTAGCATTGATACAAAATGAGATGAAGTATAGAATTAGTCATTAATTAAGATTGATAGTGAAATTACTAGAGTAAAATAAATTCTAATCCTTTAAAAAATTAAAACTAACCTTTTTTTTTTTTTTTTTGGATCTTTTTCTTAGGTACTGAAGAAGTTGGTTATGGAACCACTGAAACCCAAATTGAAGTATACATCACCTCAAAAAATGTCCTATTTTTACCTTACTAAACAAAAACAAACAATATATACATTATTTCATTTGTTTTCTTACCACAAAAATGACAATTATCACCTCATATGAATCATATGCATCTTCTTCTTTTCATATTTTGTTATTTCCCGCCAAATTAGCATCATCAACGGTTGAAAAAACTGTCCTCTTGAGTTAAGTCCTCACCTTAAAGACCCAACAAACTACCTTGAATCATGGACAACTTCAAACTCTCCATGTGACTTCACTGGGGTGACTTGTGACCAACAAACTGCAGAGTGAATGGTATTTTGCTTAGAAATGTTTCATAGGAGGCGAAATTTCGCCTTCTTTGTGCAAGTTGCAAGGCCTTGAATTTCTTGTTCTTCCTATAAACTCCATTTCTGGGAATATCCCACTTCAGCTGACAGAATGCAGTAGCCTTAAAGTTTGAATCTTACCATTAATAAGTTAGTGGGGAAATTCCTGATTTTTCGAGTTTAAGGCATTTGGAGAAGCTTGATTTAACTGGGAATTTTTCAGAGGAGAGTTTCCTAGTTGGGTTGGTGGTTTGAGGATTAGTGTCTTTGGGTCTAGGAAACAATTTTTGATGAAGGAAGAATCCCGGAAATATTTGTGATTTGAAAACTTAACTTGGTTGTATTTATCCAACTGTAAGAGGGTAGGAGAGATCCCAGAATCAATGTTTGGGCTTAAGAGCTGAAGACATTGATCTGTCAAGAAATCGGTTGTCTGGGTGCTGTCTAAATCAATTTCCGACTGAGAAAGCTCACGAAACGAGCTTTTTGCTAACAATTTGACAGGGGAAATCCCTTCAGAAATAGCAAACCTTACACTGCTGCGAATTTGATATTCAGCAAATCATTCTATGGGAAGTTGCCTCCTGAAATGCAAACTTGAAGAACTTGACAGTTTTTCAGCTGTATGAGATGAGTTTACAGGAGAAATTCCGGTGGTGTTTTGCTGATCTGCACAATCTCATAGCTCTCCGTTTATAGAAACAACTTTCAGGTGAATTCCCTGCAGTTTTCGGGAAGTTCTCTCCATTGACAAGCGTAGACATCTCTGAAAACAAGTTCACTGGCTATTTCTAGCTTCTTGTGCGAAAGCAAAAGCCTGCAGTACTTGCTTGCTCTAGACAATCAGTTTTCAGAGAATTTCCTGCTTCTTATGCAGAATGTAATCACTTTTGAGGTTCAGAATCAATCAGAACCGTCTATCAGGGCAGCTTCCGGATGGCATATGGGCAATGCCTGGTGTGGATTAATGGATCTCTGACAATGATTTTTCTGGTCATATATCTCCTGAAATAGGGAATTCAGGTTCTCTGAGTCAATTACTTTTGGAAAATAACAGGTTTTCAGGGGTGCTTCCACAAGACTTGGTAAACTTACTCACTAGAGCGCCTTTATTTGAGTAATAATTCATTTTCCGGTGAGATTACAACTCAATTTGGAGACTTGAGACAGCTATCATCATTACAGCTCCAAGGAAATTCCCTCACTGGATCAATTCCAACGGAGATAGGCGAGTGCACGAGGCTTGCTGACTTAATGTGGCGGGGAATTTGTTAGATGGTAGTATTCCTACAACATTGGTTCAAATGACCTCATTGAATCTCTCTCAACCTTTCGAGGAATAGGCTTAAGGGTTCCATTCCAAGCAATCTCGGAAAATTGAAATTGAGCTTGATAGATGTATCTGAAAACGAGCTATCAGAAGTGTCCTCTGGATTTGTTACAGATTGGGACGAAGGATTCCTTTCAAGGGAACAAAGGCTGTGTACTGCCACAAGTACAAAAACTTTTGTAACTTGGGATTGGAGTATGCAATGGTGAACAAAGTCATAAAAAAAACATATCGAATCAAGTCTTCATAGCTTGTGGTGTCTTGTCTTTCATTGTTTCATCTTATCTGTAGTTTTGCTCATGAACTACAGAATTACAGGTCTCAAACTCTAGCTCCGATGATGATCTTGAAGGAGGTAAATTGAACCAAAATGGAAAGTTGAATCTTTCCATTATTTGGAGTTTGATATAGACGAAATCTGTCCCTTGGAAGAAAAATTTGATAGGAAGTGGAGCACGGGAAAGGTTTATCGTTTGGAGCTTAAGAAGAATGGTGGAACAGTGGCTGTAAAGCAACTATGGAAGGGGACATCCTTTAAGGTCATATCAACAGAAATGAATATCCTAGAAACATTAGACATCGGAACATATTAAAGCTTTACACATGCTTACTTAGGGAAACACAGCTTTTCTAATCTTCGAGTACATGGAAAATGGAAACTTGTTTCAAGCACTGCACCAAGAGATTAAGGATGAGAGCCAAAACTAGATTGGATAAGAGATACAAATCGCTGTAGGATTGCAAAGGGTTTGTGCTATTTGCATCATAATTGTTCCCCACCCATCATTCACCGGGATATAGTCAACCAACATTTTGCTGAATCAAGACTATGAGCCTAAATTGCTGATTTGGTATTGCTAGCCACTGATAATTCTCCAGAGGCTTCTAAGTTGAGCAATTTTGCTGGTACTTATGGTTCACTCGCTCCTGGTAGTTTTCTCCTCCTGAGATTAACTGTATATTATTTTAGAACTCTCGAATCTCATGTTGCATAAGTAGATCATTTTTTCTAGCTAGCTAGTTAGTAGTCCTACTTACATTCAAGTAACATTTTACATGTATGATTTAACCTCCCCTATCTAATTACCATGTTTTTATTTTTCTATGTCAATGTAGCTCGCATATACATGTAGGGTCACAAGAAAAAAGCGATGTGTACATTTTTGGCGTAGTACTCTTCGAACTGCTAACAGGAAAGGACCATAGAAGAGCAATACGGAGAGGCAGGGACATTGTTCATTGGGTTTTGAAAAGCCTAAACGACAAACACGAGAAATCCTAGTCCTCGATCCAAAGTGGCATCGGAATGTAACAAGTGACATGTTGAAAGTCTTAAGGATAGCCACCTATGCATTACAAGCTTCCCTCTCTACGTCCTACCATGAGAGACGTGGTCAATATGCTCGTCGATGCTGATCCTTATGCTTTCAAGTCACGGGATGATCACACAGAAAAACTTCACAAGGTTTGTATAGCTAGCTAGTAATTTACCTACCTCCGTTTTCTCTGTTTTGTTTTATATAATATATTGCAATTGCATTGCTACTTAGGTTAAACCAGTTGATAAATCAATTTACAAGTGATAAAGATTTCAATGTAGTACCTAGTGTAAGAGACTATATAGTAACTAGTAAGGGAAATCTGCATTTTTTTTCTATAATGAAAGCTGTATTTATGTAATCAAAAAACGGCAGTACATTTCTGCAGTAACCAATGCGGGCCAAAAACCCCAACCTACCTGGATTGGACATGGGTCATGCTCCGAAGTTCCATAAGTTCTTGGCTTAACTTCATTTCATAAATCCTATTTCATCCGTTTCAATTTGTTGGTTATGCTTGACCATTTTATCTCATAAAAGGAGTTCCAAACGTAATGAATAAAGTGACACAATTGAGTACTTATTAGGTTTAAGACTATACATTTTGTATTTGATTTAATTAACAACATACAAATAAACGTACAAACAATAAATACACTAAAACAATTGGAAGACTCTAGGACAACCTCATAATCACTGTGTTCACGTTTTAGCTTTGATTCACATTTTTTCTTGTAAATTGATGACTTAAATTCAAAATATATTAAAATTTTCCAATTTTGATTGATTTTCTTCCATATAGTACTTGTCGTTGAACAAAGATTAAAGTGCAGTGGTGCACTTAATTACTTGACTGTAAACGAATGAAGTAATGATTAAATGATATAAAGAAGGGCAGATCATAAAACTATGAAATTATTGACATATATTTATATATTGTATATATGAAATTATGTAATATATACTTGCCCACAGGTTTTTATTGCAATCCCAATAATTTCCATTTCATCAAATGAACCAACAATTATCATTGCTAGTGTTGTACGTACGTACACATGCATATATAATTATTTGAAATTAAGGAAAATACTTTATGTTTGATGTATTTTAACAATCAAAGACACATATACAAATTTTATCAGGAAGCCCTGAGCCGCTTGACAAGAGCCCGAAACATTAGATTTCCCAGCAAACTCCGATTGGCACTTAGCCAAACAACAATCATCATCACAATTTTCGCGGTTGCAAGCGCCTAAGTTTCATGGCATTTCGCCGGTGGTGGTGTGGGTGCATTTAAAGTAACATGTACATAATGGTGGATGAAGTGTAGAATCACATCTTCCATCATAGTTGGATTTTTTTCTTACACCTTTGGTCACAATCATCCTTACATTCCCCTATTCCACTCGAACATATATCATCTCCCTTCACCATCATATTCCTGCATGCATCATTAATGTAAATCATATATTATAATATTCATTATATTAGAGTCAATCATAATAATTAATTAACAGTTATATTATTCATATATATATTATAATTTTCATATATATATATTTTTTTACTTGTTATATATTTTTTATACGGTTTTCAATACTCAACTGACCGTTAATGACACTTCAACGAATCTAATAATATTCATATGACTACTTCACATAATTACTTTTCGAAAAGATGGATATAGTTTATTAAATTTGACTCCCAAAATAAAAATACAGCAAGTATTTTGTAAGGGGTAATATACAGTGAGACCAAACAGCAACGCATGATATATAATATATATATATATATATAAAATTATACGAAGTAATAATAGTACGAAAAAACAGGAAAAAAAAATGTTATGAAATCTAAATCATAAAAATTAGTGAATTTGATTTTTAAATTCCAAACATGCAAGGTAAAATAGTATGTTAATGGCATATAAATCTTTTAGATATCTGATATGGGTAAAGAATTGAAGGCGATAGAACAAAATTGTGTTACACTGCAGGTGAAAAGTAAGTTAAGGACAATGAACTTTTAGATACCTGATATGAGCGAAAGGAAGTTGATGAGAACAAAATTACGTAAAAAAAATTGAGCCATTTTCCCAAATTTGATGCAAACATATGTTACTCCTTATTATATTTGGAATCACATTTGTTAGTCTATTATATAGTCAAATAAGTGAATTGTTTTCCATGTACTTGTAGCACATAGCTCTTTGTGAAAGCATAATTTAGGAAGGTATAGAAATTTTTTGAAAATCTAGAAATACCTAATATATATATATTATATATAAAAAATTTGGGAAGATTTGTTATACAACTATTTTATAAAAACATTTTTTTTATTGTTCGTGCCATTTTTTGACATACTTATATCGACTATCTGTCCACAAGCCTATTTTATATGGACTTCAGGTCGTGTTTATTCAGCTTAAAAATCTCTAGTGTCAGTTTACTACTTCTTTTTTTTGCTACTCATTAATCCTCATAAAAAACTTTCAACTCAGTTCAGTTTAGTCTTTCTTTTATTTTGCTACTCAATAATCTTCATAGAAAAACTTTTAGTCCAGTTCAGCTCCAATCAGTTCATTTAGTTTAAGTTTTTTTTTCACTGAAATAAAGTAGTAAACAGACCCTTCAATCAATTTAATTTATTTGTACGAGTGAAAGTCATAGCGAAAGTGGTTTAAGGTGAGTTTTATCGACAAATTGTTGAAGAAAGTTACAAGTAATCGAGAGAAGGGAGAGACGTGTTGTTCATTGGGTGTTGAAAAGCCTACACCAACACGAGTAGACCCTAGTCCTCGCCCAAAAGTTGTATCAAAATGCAACAAAGGTTTACGCGATCATGGAAGTAGTCACTCTATGTCTGTATGCATTGCAAAGCTTCCATCTCTTCGTAATCACCATGAGAGTTGTGATCAATATGCTCGCGTTGGGCTACTTCCTAATAAAGAGGTATTAAGCATCAACTGCCTTTCACTCGCTACGTCCTTAATGTGGGATGACTTGAGATGAATATTCCCATAAGGCTTTGTACTAGTGTATTGAGCATTTACTACATAAATACGCTCATTCATTGCTAATTCTTTAATGTGGACTTGAGATAAATATCCCAACACTCGTCGCCGATCCTTGTGCTTTCAAGTTTGGCATGAGCCGATGATCACATTGAAAACTTCACTAGCTCTTGTTACCATAAAGGATTTAATAAAGTGTTTGTGTTGCACTTAATTACTTAATTATTGTTACACTAAGTAAATACAAATAATCGATTAGTTTGTCGGGGGGGGGGGGGGGGGGGGGGGGGGGGGGGGGGTGTGGGGGGGGGGGGGGGGGGGGGGTGTGATGGGGGGGGGGTGGGGGGGTGTGGGGGGGGGGGGGGGGTTT
>PYUH01000044.1:6009255-6043530 GCA_016808085.1 Suaeda aralocaspica | reverse complement strand
TAAGTTAATACAAATAATCGATTAGTTTCGCGCGAATTCATGATTGAAGTGAACTGGATGCCTATGTGACTATACGGCTATGTTTCACTATAAAAGTAAAGTAGGCGGGGGGGGGGGGGGGGGGGGGGGCATTGGTCCTTAGCCAAATATTGGTGTCCTTTACCAAATTATTAAATCGGTCCATGTTCCCGTTTTAGCTAATTTTCTTCCTTAAATATACATTATTGTACTTATGATTATTCCACATTTATAGTAATACTTTATTATTACTACTAGGAACGCAATATATTCAACTTATTTTGACGAAAAATTGAATTTAATTTTTTAAAATAATAATTAAGTGTAGTGTTGCACATAGGGCCTGTTTATTTAGCTTAAAAACCGTTCACTTCAGTTCAGCTCTTTCTTATTTTGCTATTCATTAATCTTATTAAAAAAAACTTTCAGTCAGCTCAATTCAGTTCATTCAACTATTTTCAGCTGAAGAAACAGACCCTTTATGACTTGACTGATTGGGTGAAGTACATATCAATAGTTCTGGAGTATAATGATTGATATATGATGATAAAAAAATAGATAATAAAAAAAATTCAAATAACATATCCACGAAATGTAATAAACAATTTAATACTTGTCCTAGGTTTTCATTGCAATCTTAATTTCATTTCTTCAAACTAATTAGCAAACAAATAACTATATGTTGTTAACAATGCATGAAGAAAATACATTTTTTTTCCATGATGAGCTAGAGGATGCAATGATAGTTTTTTTTTTAACAATCAAACTCACATGTACAAATTTTATCAGGAAGCCCTGGAGCTGTTGACAAGACCCTGAAACATGAGATTTCTTAGCATACAATAATTGGACACTAAACAAACAACAATCATCATCACAATTTTCGCGGTTGCAAAAAACTAAGGTTCATGGCATCTCGACGGAGGTGGTGGTGGAGTGCACTTAAAGTAGCAGTTCATAATGGTGGATGAATTGAATAATCACAATTTCCTTCATATTCAGGGTTCACTTTTTTACACCTTTGCTCACAATCATCACCCGAACATGGACCTATTCCTAACGAACATAATTTATATCCTCCACTATCATATTTCCTGAATCAATGAAATGAAGATGGTATATATTAGAGTCAACTTAATTGATTGAACAATAATATTTTAGTTTAGGTATTTTAATTTGAGTGTGTGTATATTTATATGTGCGTCTTTTTATGTAACAATCATTATTATATATGTCATTAACTAATATTTTCTGTAATTAATTTGTGGTGGAGGGACCATAAATCACGTGCAAACATATATATTAGAAAAACATATAGATTGTCCTTTTTTTCTTCTAAAAACAACATTGCTCAAAGCCTCAAACCAAACAAAGACTAAAACTTTATACAAAACTAAGAATTCGATATGAATTACATAGTATTATAATGAAATCAGCAACTTGAGGATAGGATACAAATGGGTAATGAACCCGCCTCAGATCTGTTCACGGTATATATTTTAAAATTTTGGACCCAACGGATCAGAGTGGATCTGGATCCTACCTTGAAGAAATAGGTGTGGGTATAAGTCTAGTGATACTAGATCCGTTCACCCATTTAATCATTTTTTGAAGTTATTTTTTTTATAAAAATATACATAAAAAAATAATATAGAGTAGATGAAACAACCTCATCTTAGTACCTATAATTTGAATTATTATGATCTTTCGGTTTGCTCAATTGTATCTCTTTATATTATATTTGAAATTCGATACAGACATTTATGGTTTGAAATTGTAATATTGTAATTGGATTAATTGTATGTGATAAATTGACTTGAGATTTAAAGCATTAGACTTGAACTTCCTTGGAGAAGTGACTCTAGTAATTACTTTGCTAAATTTGAGATTGTATAAAAGTAGCAGGATTCATTTTAGTTCTGATTTGAATTCGGATATGTGGAACTGGATCCTTCCTTCCATACCGACGGATCTGGGGCGAATCTAGATCCATATCAGAGAAGTGGATCTAGATTTGAATTATTTGGACCCTGTGCAGATCGACGTTGTCATCCTTACTTGGGGAGTAAAATCAAAAGATAAGGCAAGATAGAATCTAAAACAATCCGTACAAAAAAAAAAAAAAAAAGTAAAGTTTCAATGAAATGTATATCATAGAATTTTAAAATTTGATTCTAAATTCCACACATACAAGGTAAATAGTAATTAATGACAAATGAAATCTTTTAGATATCTATTATGAACAAAAGGATCGAATAAAGGCCATGAGAACATAATTGTGTAAAAATCGTGCAGGGCAAAATAGTAAGTTTAGGATAAAAATTTTAGATACCTGTATGAACAAAAGGAAGGCGATGAGAACAAAATTATGTAAACAAAATTGAGTCATTTTTCCCAAATTTTGGTGCAAAATATTGTTACTTCTTATTATAATTTGGAATTACTATTTGTTAGTCTATTTATATAGTAAATAAGTGAATTGTTTTCCATGTGACTTGAAACTCATAACACTTTGTGAATAACATAAATTAGGGAAGCAATTAGGAAATTTGTGAACCTCTATGTAAGAGAATAGAGAAATTTATTATACAATATCTTAAAATTTTAACAATTTGGCCGGTCTAACATTTTATCTAATTATTAAATAGTCTTATCATATTCCCTGCATTAATATAGATCGTACAAAGATGTACCAATTTTAAATTCAAATTATTTGAAAAATAATAGTACTTCCTCCGTTTCCTTTTGTTTAATACATTTTGACTTGCACATATGTCAATGCACTTATTTGACTTTAATATATCTTGTTGTATATATGTAAAAATTATAATAATTGAAATTAAAATGTATGCTTTGAGACCAATTAAAGACCTCACATGACTAATTTGTTTTATAAATTGAAAATAATTTACAAGATTCTTCTATCTTATGAATAGTGTCGAGATTCCAAACGTATCAAACATTCAGGAACGGATGAAGTATTATTTTATTATATTTAGTATCCATAGCATAGGATCTTCTTTCATTAGTATCCATTTTATCTAATAAGTAAATGGTCTACCAAACTATTAATATCGTTTGTTACATGGATTAAAAAATTATGGATTGGAGGTCGTGCCCCAACCTAGGCTGTGCCAAAACCTGTTTCAAAATTTTGGTCTGATTTCTGTTCCAAAAATCTTAATATTCGGTTTAGTTTTTTGGAATTAGGAAAAACTAGACCGGATAATTAATTTTTAAACCGGAAATCGAATCGGAAACAGAATGAGTTTAAAAAAAAATTGGATTTCGGTTTTTAAGGATATAAAATTGGTTTTGTCGGAAAATTTGGTTCATAATTTGGATCCAGAATTCCGAATTTCCGATCCGAATTTTTCGGATAAAATGGAACCAATTTTAGGTTCCAAAATCCGAATTTCTGAATTTTACTATAAAAAAAGATTCCGAATCTAATTTTGCAAACCCGGGGGGGGGGGGGGGGGGCATTGGTCCTTAGCCAAATATATTGGTGTCCTTTACCAAATTATATTAAATCGGTCCATGTTCCCGTTTTAGCTAATTTTCTTCCTTAAATATACATTATTGTACTTATGATTATTTCCACATTTATAGTAATACTTTATTATTACTACTAGGAACGCAATATATTCAACTTTATTTTGACGAAAAAAATTGAATTTAATTTTTTAAAATAATAATTAAGTGTAGTGTTGCACATAGGGCCTGTTTACTTTAGCTTAAAACCCGTTCACTTCAGTTCAGCTCTTTTCTTATTTTGCTATTCATTAATCTTTTATTAAAAAAAACTTTCAGTTCAGCTCAATTCAGTTCATTTCAACTATTTTCAGCTGAAGTAAACAGACCCTTAATGACTTGACTGATTGGGTGAAGTACATATCAATAGTTCTGGAGTATAATGATTGAATATATGATGATAAAACAATAGATAATAAAAAAAAATTCAAATAACATATCCACGAAATGTAATAAAACAATTATTTAATACTTGTCCTAGGTTTTCATTGCAATCTTAATTTCCATTTCTTCAAACTAATTAGCAAACAATAACTATATGTTGTTATACCACATGCATGAAGAAAATACATTTTTTTTTCCATGATGTAGCTAGAGGATGCAATGATAGTTTTTTTTTTAACAATCAAACTCACATGTACAAATTTTATCAGGAAGCCCTGGAGCTGCTTGACAAGACCCTGAAACATGAGATTTCTTAGCATACAATAATTGGCACTTAACCAAACAACAATCATCATCACAATTTTCGCGGTTGCAAAAACCTAAGGTTCCATGGCATCTCGACGGAGGTGGTGGTGGAGTGCACTTAAAGTAGCATGTACATAATGGTGGATGAATTGAATAATCACAATTTCCTTCATATTCAGGGTTCACTTTTTTACACCTTTGCTCACAATCATCACCCGAACATGGACCTATTCCTAACGAACATAATTTATATCCCTCCACTATCATATTTCCTGAATCAATGAAATGAAGATGGTATATATTAGAGTCAACTTAAATTGATTGAACAATAATATTTTAGTTTTAGGTATTTTAATTTGAGTGTGTGTATATTTATATGTGCGTCTTTTTATGTAACAAATCATTATTATATATGTCATTAACTAATATTTTTCTTGTAATTAATTTGTGGTGGAGGGACCATAAATCACGTGCAAACATATATATTATGAAAAACATATAGATTTGTCCTTTTTTTTTCTTCTAAAAACAACATTGCTCAAAGCCTCAAACCAAACAAAGACTAAAACTTTATTTACAAAACTAAGAATTCGATATGAATTACATAGTATTATAATGAAATCATGCAACTTGAGGATAGGATACAAATGGGTAATGAACCCGCCTCAGATCTGTTTTCACGGATATATATTTTAAAATTTTGGACCCAACGGATCCAGAGTGGATCTGGATCCTACCTTGAAGAAATAGGTGTGGGTATAAGTCTAGTGATACTCAGATCCGTTCACCCATTTAATCATTTTTTGAAGTTATTTTTTTTATAAAAATATACATAAAAAAAATAATATAGAGTAGATGAAACAACCTCATCTTAGTACCTATAATTTGAATTATTATGATCTTTCGGTTTGCTCAATTGTATCTCTTTATATTATTATTTGAAATTCGATACAGACATATAATTGTGTTTGAAATTGTAATATTGTATACTTGGATTAATTGTATGTGATAAATTTGACTTGAGATTTAAAGCATTAGACTTGAACTTCCTTGGAGAAGTGACTCTAGTAATTACTTTGCTAAATTTCTGAGATTGTTTATAAAAGTAGCAGGATTCATTTTAGTTCTGATTTGAATTCGGATATGTGGAACTGGATCCTTCCTTTCCATACCCGACGGATCTGGGGCGAATCTAGATCCATATCAGAGAAGTGGATCTAGATTTGAATTTATTTGGACCCTGTGCAGATCCGACCCGTTGTCATCCTTACTTGGGGAGTAAAATCAAAAGATAAGGCAAGATAGAATCTATAAAACAATCCGTACAAAAAAAAAAAAAAAAAAGTAAAGTTTCAATGAAATGTATATCATAGAATTTTAAAATTTGATTTCTAAATTCCACACATACAAGGTAAAATAGTAAATTAATGACAAATGAAATCTTTTAGATATCTATTATGAACAAAAGGATCGAATTAAAGGCCATGAGAACATAATTGTGTAAAAATCGTGCAGGGCAAAATAGTAAGTTAAGGATAAATAATTTTAGATACCTGATATGAACAAAAGGAAGGCGATGAGAACAAAATTATGTAAACAAAATTGAGTCATTTTTCCCAAATTTTGGTGCAAATATATGTTACTTCTTATTATAATTTGGAATTACTATTTGTTAGTCTATTTATATAGTCAAATAAGTGAATTGTTTTCCATGTGACTTGAAACTCATAACACTTTGTGAATAACATAAATTAGGGAAGCAATTAGGAAATTTGTGAACCTCTATGTAAGAGAATAAGAGAAATTTATTATCACATATCTTAAAATTTTAACAATTTGGCCGGTCTAACATTTTATCTAATTATTAAATAGTCTTATCATATTCCCTGCATTAATATAGATCGTACAAAGATGTACCAATTTTAAATTCAAATTATTTGAAAAATAACTAAGTACTTCCTCCGTTTCCTTTTGTTTAATACATTTTGACTTGCACATATGTCAATGCACTTATTTGACTTTAAATATATCTTGTTGTATATATGTAAAAATTATAATAATTGAATATTAATAATGTATGCTTTGAGACCAATTAAAAAAGACCTCACATGACTATATTATGTTTTATAAATTGAAAATAATTTACAAGATTCTTCTATCTTATGAATAGTGTCGAGATTCCAAACGTATCAAACATTCAGGAACGGATGAAGTATTATTTTATTATATTTAGTATCCATAGCATAGGATCTTCTTTCATTAGTATCCATTTTATCTAATAAGTAAATGGTCTTACCAAACTATTAATATTCGTATTGTTTTACATGGATTTAAAAAAATTATGGATTGGAGGTCGTGCCCCAACCTAGGGCTGTGCCAAAACCTGTTTCAAAATTTTTGGTCTGATTTCTGTTCCAAAAATCTTAATATTCGGTTTAGTTTTTTGGAATTAGGAAAAACTAGACCGGATAATTAATTTTTAAACCGGAAATCGAATCGGAAACAGAATGAGTTTAAAAAAAAATTGGATTTCGGTTTTTAAGGATATAAAATTAGGTTTTGTCGGAAAATTTGGTTCATAATTTGGATCCAGAATTCCGAATTTTCCGATCCGAATTTTTCGGATAAAATGGAACCAAAATTTTAGGTTCCAAAATCCGAATTTCTGAATTTTACTATAAAAAAAGATTCCGATATCTAATTTTGCAAACCCATATCCCACCCCCATCACCTGCACGACTCACACCCTTTGACTCTCTAATCACTTTTCTTGTTACCACGTACTTATGCCCTCTAAATTTGCTCATTTGATCTCATGGGAGTAAATTAAACACAAGGGAGTAATTGATACCTTGTATTGAGAAAGTATAGACCCAGAGTTGAGCTAGCCTAGTGGAGGATATTTTAAATAATATCACAAGTTTTCTTTTTTCAAGTTATAAATGGTCGTTTTCAAGTCACAGTAGTTATTTTTTTAGATCATAATTTTTTTATCAAATCAAAGTACATGTTTTTTAAGCAACAAAATTAATTTTAGGTATTTTAGATTCAAGCCAGAAATATACATTTTCAAGTTGATACCAATAATTTTCAACTCAAAAAAAAGGCTTTTACCACTCACATAGTCACATACCTTGTATAAGTGGTAATGAGAAATGAATAACCCCCAACATACATTGTGGCAAAACTGTAAAATTTCCCTACCTTGTAAAAAATAAAATAAAATAACAAAAGAAGTAGAGAAAAAGCAAAAACCAATAAAATTGCTAACCAAAATCCCAAAAGCACTTGCAAAAATTATGAGGGTGTACTTGTAAAGTTGTAAGTACCATATTACCCTGTTAGATGCGAAACTTGCATCTTACGGTTAGACACTAAGAATTTTCCGTGTTAGTGTTTTTGTTCGTTGAATTATTTCTCAATGTCCTATAACGTTTTCTTTAAAATGAAAATAGGTCCAACAAAAGAGGTATGATATTGCTAGAAAATAAAAAATAAGGAAAACGGAAAGAATTAAAATAAGAAAAATAAATTACCATCTGTAGCAAACTTGTTATACTCTTAGAAAAAAAAAAAATAATAATAATAATAATAAACTTATTATAACAAATTACACTTCATAGTTAATTAATACCTGAAATAATTAGAAGGAAGACATAGAGAAAAAAATTATGTAAAAAATATTGATTCATTTTTCCTATGAATGGCTCTTCCATGATAAAGTTATGGTGTAATTGCGTCCCTTTATATATTTTTGACGTGTAAATTCATATTGTTTTTCTATTATTCTCTTGATTTAATGACTTTGTAACACAAAAGCTTGAGTTACTTTTTGTGTTACTCTCATTTGTACGTTGTTGGCTAATGGCTATATTAAATGGGATTAATTTCCCTTGATTTCGTAACGTGGAGCTAAGTGGGTTATTACTCTTTGGATTTTATATACTCTTTAATACAAATTTAGTCAATTTTTTTTGTGTTTGGGATCTACAGGGACGGTAATTAATGAAATTCGATCTCAGGAATACTTGAAATACATAAGGGAGTTTTAACCACTCAAACTACCCCTCACTCTCAAATTTACCCGATCTTTGGATTAGCTTCCTACTTTAACGTGTCTTTTGAATGTCTCATACGGAGTTGTTACATATTTAGTCGATATGCTCTAAATATATTTTGGGTCTCTTGCTCAAGGGAGGGGAGTAGACACTTACAAAAATTACATGGTTGAACATTATTTATCTAGCTCCCACAAAATAAAGAATCAAACACTGCATGTACTCCTTATTTTGGGCATAAGTTTATATGACTCCATACCTTTACTTAAGAGTGTCTTTATGTAGAGGTGGTGTGTTAATCTTTGTTAATAATTCAGCAAATACAATGTACACCTCGGACTTTGGTTGCATCGAATTATCATTTTCAAATCAATAGTCCTAATTGTCATGATACACTAAGTCTTCCTTACTATCAAATCCATTTCAATGGTGGCCTTTAAGACACCCTTTATTTCGACATGTGTGTGTATGCTTTAATTAGGAGATACTATTTCAAAATATAATCTCATCAAATCAAACTAACATTAAATAATTCATTAGTCTCGTGAGTTTTTTTCTTCCCGGTTTAATTTGAACTTCTTTAACAGTTTTAACTTAAAGGGTCTGAAGTTAAACCAATAATTCCTGACAAAATATATGGGTCCATTGTATATGCATTGTCTTTAATGTCAGGTCATTTACTTGGTCAAACAAAAATATCACCTCTTGCTTAAGATTTATGTAAAGATGTTCAAAATCTGGGATGTGGTTGGAATAAGAAATGATATTACGGTGGTATGGGTTTGGAATTTTATTCTTCTTATCACTTGTTTGGTTAATTATTAGTTAGATTTGGATTTTTTTAATTTGATAACTAGAGGTATGTGTATGAGGCAAATCCACCTCTCCGGCTCTCCCCTTGGGTTTCTAAAACCCTTACCTTGTGGGTTGGAGGTATCAGTATCAATTTTATAAGTTTGCGAAACAAACACAAGGTATAAATTTTAATCATTCTGAACTCATACCTCATTTCATAAAAGTTCGAACCAAACGCCTCTTTAAAGATTTTCTCCCGTTTCCAACAACCCAACCCAACCTACTACTATTTTAGTCATACAGGCACCAAGGAAAGTTTTTTGCAGCATTTTATCCGGGACCCAAAAATTCAAAAATAGTGAATAGTAGCATTTGATTGAGGCCTCCAAAGCAACCTTCCCGGACCCCGTCTTATTTTTGCCCCTTTTTTTTTTTTTTACAAAATGCTATGGACCACCACAGGACTCCACACGATTGATTTCGGCCCGTAAAAACATGTTTTCATCCTTCTTATGACCTTTTTCGAAGAACGAAAAAACATATATTTCCATGATCCTATTATGGCCTTTGGTTTACCCATTATTTTATGAGTTTCCGGGGTCACGAAAAAAGAATTGCCAAAACCTTTTAAGGTGCCCGTATGGTCAAAATAAGAACCCAAACCAGGTGAGTTGGGGTGAAAAGGCCATAAGAAGGATGATAACAAGGTTTTAGATAGTTTTTCGGAGGAAAATGTTTTTCCCTTCTCCGGAAAAAGTTATAAGAGGGATGATGATAGGTCTTTAGGGGCCAACACTGATCTTGAAGAGTTATGTGGTGGTCAATAGCACGTGGTAAAAAAACAAGGTAAAAAACGATGGGGTGCGATGGAGCCCCTCCGCAGGCCTCAACCAAAGGCTACTATCCATTATTTTTTGAGGTTTCTCGAACCTGAAGAAAGAAATTGCCAAAAATTTTCCAGGGTGCCTATACAGTCAAAATTTCCATCCAGACCAGACAATTTAAGGTGAAAAGGCCATAAGAAGGATGATAGCTAGGTTTTTAAACGGTTCCAGAAGAGGTTGTTTTTCCTTCTCGAGAGCCCGAAATTGATTGTGAGGAGTCAGGTGGTGTTCCATAACAATTGGTAAAAAAACCAGGTGAGAAAATGACCGAACCCGGTGCAGCCCCTTCGGAAGCCTCAACCAAAGACTATTATCCACTATTTTTGGCCGAGGTTCCGTGATCCCGGAAAAAAATGCCAAAAATTTTACGGGGTGCCCATATAGTCAAAATGTCCACCTAGATGAGGCAATTAGGGGTAAAAGGCCATAAGAGGGGTGATAACTAGGTTTTAAACGAATCCAGAAGAGCTTGTTTATATCCGGAATAGGCTATAAGAGGGATGATTACAGGTGTTTAGAGGGGGAACCAATCGTGAGGATTCAGGTGGTAGTCCATAACACGTGATAAAAAAACGGGGCAAAAAAACTACGGAGCGCGGTGTAGCCCGTCCAGAGGTCTTAATAAAAGATTATTATCCACTGTTTGTTGGGGTTTCGAGGTTCCATAAAAAAAAAACCAAAAATTTTCCGAGGTACCCGTATGGTCAAATTACGAACCCAGTTCAGGCATCCGGGTTGAAAAGTTCATAAGAAGGTTAATAGCTAGGTTTTAAACGGTTTCCTTGAGAGACTATTTTTCCCTTCTTTAGAAAAGGCCATAAGAGGGATTCTTACAGGTTTTTCAAGGCCAAATCCGATTGGGAGAATCTTGGGTGGTCCATAGCACGTGGTAAAAAAAATAGGGTAAAAAAACTACGGAGCCCAGCGCTGCCCGTCCAGAGGCCTTAATCAAAGATTATTATCCACTGTTTGTTGGGGTTCTAAGGCTTCGAAAAAAAATTGCAAAAAATATTCTGGGGTGCTTGTATGATCAAAATACAAATCTAGACCCGTATGCCCATATTTTGACCATACTGGCACGCGGAAAAGCGCTTGACAACTTTTTTTCGGGATTACGGAAACTCAAGAAACAATGGATTATAGCCTTTATTAATTAAGGCCTTCGGAAGGGGAATAGCCCCGTATTATTTTCGTCCTGTTTTTTTTACCAAGTGTTATAAGGAATACCACAAGTCAGCCCCTCAAACCAATTTTCATCTCTCTTATAGCCTTTTCCGAAAATGGAAAAACAACTATTTTTGAGACCCTCTAAAAACCGGTTATCGTCCCTTTTAATATCTATTCACCCAAATCGTTGAGTGTGGGTTTATATCTTAACCATAAGGGCACCCCGAAAAGTTTTTGACAACTTTTTTTCTAGAACCACGGAAACTCAAAACCTGTGGATAATAGTCTTTGATTGAGCAAAACTGCTATTTTCGGTATCCTCTAAAACTTTATTATCATCCCTCTTTAAGCTTGTTCACTCCAAATCCCTGGGTCTGGTTTCATATTTTAACTATACGGGCACCCCGAAATGATTTGGGCAATTTTTTTCGATACCTTAGAAACTCAAAAAATATTAGATAATAGTCTTTGATTGAGGCCTTCAGAAAGCCTTCCCAAGCTCCGTCTTATTTTCGGTTTCTTTTTTTACCATGTGCTATGGACCACCACAAGACTTTTCACGATCAGTTTCGACTCCATAAAACCCGTTTTCATCCCTCTTATGACTTTTTTGAAGGGGAAAATCAACTATTTCGAAAGTTTTGGAAAAGGATAGTGGAGAATTTACGTGAAATTGAAAAAATAGAAAGGAAAAAAAAGAAAAAAGGATTTTGTTGAGCGCGTGCGATGTGCATGATGTAGTGCGTGTGGAGTTTTTGTGATGACATCACTTCTGGTCTTACCACAGATCGTCTCATACAAAACATGCCTATACACTATTTTTTTTTTTGAGTGCTAGAGAGCCATAAGGATAAGGTGAGAACCGATTCCAGAATCTTCTGGAATCAAGAGAAAGGCTTGAACCACTTTACCCCTCGCTCTCATGTCTATACAATAACAAAATTCAAATAAAAAAATTCATAAATTACAAGTCACTAGTCTTATGGTAAGAATAAGTAGCAACCATTAAAGCACTAAAGGAGTGATGAATTATTGTGGATTTGTAAAAGCTCATATTGTCATATGTCAACTAAGTAATTCATATGGAACTCTTTGTCAAAAGTAAATTAATATGAAAAAAATGAATTGGTCAAAAAATCCATGAAATAAAAGAGTTCAGTAACAAATTTTATTCTATAACTTCAAGCTTTAAAATTTTGAACTTATCAAGGCCATATAGCGGTTGATGGTTGAGCCTGTGTGGGCCCATCTGCCACAACCACCGTTGGATTAACTTGAAAATTAGAATTAGAACATTGCCAATAACATCTACATTCGCTAGTAGTATCGTTACAAGCTCCTTCTCCTACATTATCATGTCTCTCTGAACGAGTCAACTTACACTTGCTACATTCTTCTTCTAACACTTCAAAGCATATAATCCCTTCTGTTTTTTCACCCATATGTCCTGCATATTATAAAATTATCTCACTTTCAAGATACGGTAACAAAATATTGGTTTGAATTTGTATAAATAGTTGCGACTTTTGAGTCGCTAGTCTAACAATCTCATGATCAACCAATCTTGTAGAAGTATGTTACGGTACACACATGAAGAAATAAAATCCTAATTAAGGGGTACACATTTTTAAATTTATTACGCAACTTTGTAGCTTAATATAGATATGATATTAGCTACTCAACATTGTATTTACGTGGTGGACTAATTAATCTATGTATAATAGCCTAAAAGGACATTGTTATTATTAATAAGTCTTATATTGAATGAAGATGGATGCGAGTTTATAATTATTAGCTCACTTCAAGTAGCAAATTATAGACGAAGTAGTCAAATTTCAAACTTTGTGTATATTAAATCATGATTCAACAACAATAACAGTAGAAATGTATATATTCCTCTATAGTTTACCAATGTATCACTTAATTTGACAAAACCCTTGTTATAAAATAAACTTATCTGAGGATATTACAATGACTTCACACAACATTTCCGACTAATGAAATGAAATAGGGAGTAATAAACTAATAACCAAATAAATAAATTTACCTATTACAAGAAGAAGAATAGGAAGACACAAAACCCACTTATTGTTGACCATTTTTCACCTTCAAAAAAATATTATTTATTTCTTTTAGAGAGACTTTTTTTGATGCACTAGAAGATGTTTGGAGATTGCTTATAAAGTCAATAATGATGTTATTTATAAGGAAGTTCAAGAGTTTATTATTATTAGGAAAAATACATACAACTAATCCCAACTATGGGCGTTCACCTAATAAAAGACTGAACTTTGATTAATCCAAAAATGGACCCAACTTTCATACCCATTTTCCATTTTTGGACCCTCTTAAATTTTAACTTGTAAAATCAAGTAAATCTTGTTAATTATCCGGTTTTTGCTTAAGCATGACCACCCGAAACCACCACCAGAACCATCCCTTCCACCCGAAACCTCCAAATGCTAAGAAAAAATCGAATAATTAACAAGATTTACTTGATTTTACTGGCTAAAATTCAGGAGGGTCCAAAATTGAAAAATAAGCATGAAAGTTGGGTCCATTTTTGGATTAATCAAAGTTCTGTCTTTTATTAGGTGAACGCCCATAGTTGAGATTATTTTTATGAATTTTTCATTATTATTATTATTATTATTATTAGTGTTTGCTAGGATCCACTAGTGCGAATAATGAAATTCGATTTCATGATTATCTGAAATCGAAAGGGAAACTTTAACCACTCCCTCTCAGGATGTTCAAGATATGAAATTACATAAATATCAAAATAAATAATGTGAGGTGGGAAAGCAACGACGACTTCAGCTTATAAATATTGCATTGTCTAAAAATGTTGATATTAGCTCTAAGGGCATATCATTTATTAACGTTAATTATAAATATGATGAATTGGTAATGTTGGTTGAGTCAGTGAGTATATAAATAGACATTACGGCAACTTTTAGATAATCTAATATCTGATTCATTGAAATTTGCGCTATTCGATCACCTAGTTTTCGTGTTCTTATTTGTCTTTCTTAAAATGATTCCGATTTTTATTTGGGAAAATGCTATAGTCTTAAACGTTATGTATAAGGTGCTTAAAATAAAAATATTTTTTCAATTGAAGTATTAATTACATTAGTGTTTGTGTAATTTTTGTTTACTTTCACAAATTATTACCAATTATAAAATATATTAAATGCTTATACTTAGCCCTTACAGCGATGTATAGCATTCTGCTGAAGCTCACATGTGACTATGTGAGTGTCCGACATTGATGAATTGAGAGAAAGCTACCACTTTATAAAGTTGAGGAGCTACTCCCCTTATTGCCGAATGGTTTTAAGGTGGAGGAAAAACAGGTTCTTGCCACTAAGCCATGTAGTTATAAATGAAAGCTTTTACATAACAAACATATATAAACTATAATACCTTCTTGTGTGGACTTCAAAATTTTTGGGCCCTGGGCGTGGGCCCTGCTCGCCCCACCCCAGGGCTGGCCCTGACTAAATGACACATGTGAGGGGAACTGTTGACAGATCCACTTCGACCCACGAAAAATCACACATGTGAGGGGGAGTGTCGAAGCCCACATGTGAGTGTCCCACATATATAAATTGGGAGAGATTACCACTTCATAAGGTTAAGGAGTTACTCTCCTTATTGCCATTTTATTTTAAAGTGGAACCTCTAAGGCTTTGTAAGATAGGAGGGTTGACCAGTAAATCTCTGTGGTATGTAATTTTGCATATTACAATGACATTTTGGGTTAATATGTNTTTTTGGACCCTCTTAAATTTTAACTTGTAAAATCAAGTAAATCTTGTTAATTATCCGGTTTTTGCTTAAGCATGACCACCCGAAACCACCACCAGAACCATCCCTTCCACCCGAAACCTCCAAATGCTAAGAAAAAATCGAATAATTAACAAGATTTACTTGATTTTACTGGCTAAAATTCAGGAGGGTCCAAAATTGAAAAATAAGCATGAAAGTTGGGTCCATTTTTGGATTAATCAAAGTTCTGTCTTTTATTAGGTGAACGCCCATAGTTGAGATTATTTTTATGAATTTTTCATTATTATTATTATTATTATTATTAGTGTTTGCTAGGATCCACTAGTGCGAATAATGAAATTCGATTTCATGATTATCTGAAATCGAAAGGGAAACTTTAACCACTCCCTCTCAGGATGTTCAAGATATGAAATTACATAAATATCAAAATAAATAATGTGAGGTGGGAAAGCAACGACGACTTCAGCTTATAAATATTGCATTGTCTAAAAATGTTGATATTAGCTCTAAGGGCATATCATTTATTAACGTTAATTATAAATATGATGAATTGGTAATGTTGGTTGAGTCAGTGAGTATATAAATAGACATTACGGCAACTTTTAGATAATCTAATATCTGATTCATTGAAATTTGCGCTATTCGATCACCTAGTTTTCGTGTTCTTATTTGTCTTTCTTAAAATGATTCCGATTTTTATTTGGGAAAATGCTATAGTCTTAAACGTTATGTATAAGGTGCTTAAAATAAAAATATTTTTTCAATTGAAGTATTAATTACATTAGTGTTTGTGTAATTTTTGTTTACTTTCACAAATTATTACCAATTATAAAATATATTAAATGCTTATACTTAGCCCTTACAGCGATGTATAGCATTCTGCTGAAGCTCACATGTGACTATGTGAGTGTCCGACATTGATGAATTGAGAGAAAGCTACCACTTTATAAAGTTGAGGAGCTACTCCCCTTATTGCCGAATGGTTTTAAGGTGGAGGAAAAACAGGTTCTTGCCACTAAGCCATGTAGTTATAAATGAAAGCTTTTACATAACAAACATATATAAACTATAATACCTTCTTGTGTGGACTTCAAAATTTTTGGGCCCTGGGCGTGGGCCCTGCTCGCCCCACCCCAGGGCTGGCCCTGACTAAATGACACATGTGAGGGGAACTGTTGACAGATCCACTTCGACCCACGAAAAATCACACATGTGAGGGGGAGTGTCGAAGCCCACATGTGAGTGTCCCACATATATAAATTGGGAGAGATTACCACTTCATAAGGTTAAGGAGTTACTCTCCTTATTGCCATTTTATTTTAAAGTGGAACCTCTAAGGCTTTGTAAGATAGGAGGGTTGACCAGTAAATCTCTGTGGTATGTAATTTTGCATATTACAATGACATTTTGGGTTAATATGTTAGAAAGTCAGGGGTAAAGTCGTCTTTTTATATGCACTTTAAGTGATATTATGGTAATAAAGTTTTCCACTTATTTACGAAAATGCCATGTAATTTGCTATTTATGCATATTACAGTGATTGATTAGATATTTCCCGTAATTAGATTTGGATGCCGCTCAGACACATTCCCTTTTATTTCTTTCTTTTTCAACACATTTTAGTAGACAGGAGAACATGATTTATTCATTGGCCGTCAGATTTGTTTCAATTTCATTTTTATTCCTAGTTACCTTATATTCAACAAGTACATTTTCAGTTATTACTTATTCCATTGTACATTTGTACTCCGATTTGTAGAATTGTAGTTGTTCTCATAGTTGATGGTTGAGATTGAGGAATTGGTTTTATACTCTATCACGCCTCCTTACATGAGAGCTCATTGAGCTTAAAGTGTGGATACAACATGGACCCTCTCATACACAGCGCTTAATAATTCCACCCTTCTTAGAAGGGAGGGGTAGATGAGATTCGAACCTGTGACCTTTGTGTCACGTTGGCTCTGATACCATATTAGATGACCAACTCAACTAAAAGCTTAAGCTGATGGTTAAGGCCCGAGAATTGATTTTATACTCTATTATTATTGACAAATTGCACAATTTTTAATTTGTATACACACGACGACTAAAGTGATACTCCGTATTTAATTAACCATGGTGTTTTAGAAATTAAGACTATATGTCAAACGTTCAGTACTTTGCTTTAGTTCAAAAAATGTCATCCCTTGTTAAGTCTAATATTAATTTATTTATTTTTCCCGTGAACAAGGCTATAATTAAGTTTAATATAGGTAGTTGGTACTCATACATTGTTCTCTTGTTGTTTTTTTCATTATCTTATGTATAGAAATAAACTCATGAGTTAACAATATCATTTTCATTAAGTTTAATATAGGTAGTTGGTACACCATGTTGGATATTTGGTACATTGTTTTTAAGTGAAAGATCATTTAACCATGGTCTATCGGTCTATGAATTAACAATATCATTTTGATTACACTTGTATACATACCAATTCATCAAAGAAAATCTATTATTTTGAGACAAATTTAGAGAATTGGATTCTTCAAAATTCAATAATTCCAACGAAATCCAAAATTATATTTTATTACTTAAATACCACTAATATAAATTGTGTTTAGTGGGTATATGGATTAATTTCAACTTTCACACCCTTTGGAATTTTTAAAATTTTTTTTCCTAGATTTATTTTTAGTGAATTACCTTTTGTTTGAAAATATGTCACAGGGATTTTAAATGTCCATACTGCATACTCATTTATCTTGTGTTGAATGTGTACTTTTTTAATTAGTTATGCCAAATGTATATATTCTTATCTCTTTCCTAAAAAAAAAATTACCTCAGTTATAGGATATTTTACGGTACACCCATTACATGTAATTTTTGTTTTAAAAAGTAATTAAGTAGCTCAATATGAAAACAAATTAATTGGTCAAAAGAGTCATAAAATAAAAGAATTAAGTAAACTTTATAAATAATGTGTTATCAATCTTATTATATTACAATTTTTGACATGATAATGAAACTAGCCTACCATCCAACATTATTATTACTCCGCATTATTATTGAAAATAAACATCAGAAATCAAAATTTTAATATGATCTCATGTTACATCATAGGCCCACCTCAATGTTGTTGGCGCAAATCAACGGTGGACGTTTGAGCTTGTGTGGTCCCGGGTGCATCATTTAGCATACGATCATTTGATTGAGTATGATAATCAGAGGCTTTATTATAAGTGTCACATTGCCAATAACATCTACATTCCCCTGTAGCATTGTTACAAGCCCCTTCACCTGACTCTGGGTGTGCTTGTGTACAAGTTTCAATACACTTGCCACATTCTATTTCTATTATTTCGAAGCATATAAACCCTTCTGTTTGTCCAATCATATATCCTGCACATTACCAAAAAAATCCGTCGATTTATATATATATTTTTTAATTTTTCGTGGTGAGATAGTCTGATGGAAATATTTTGAAACATCAAATAACCGTAACATTTCAAATAAACTAAACTTGTATGAAATTTAAAAATCATCACTTGTAAAGTTATTCATAGAGTTGACTAAGCAAGTAAGCACTAAGCATGCTTCACAACAAGAAAAACCTTATTTAACAACTTAAGGTGACCAAACAAAAAAATAGTACGGAGTAGCTAAATTAAAGATTTGCGATTGATGGAGACCATAGTCGCAATATTAATGACTAAGCATTTACACAATTTTGTCTAATGAAATGCTTACGCTGCAAAAAACTAAATAACTAGTACGTAAATAATAAAATAAATTTAATTTACCCATAGCAAGAAGAAGAACAGGAAGACACAAAACCCAATTATTGTGGACCATTTTTTTTGACGTAAGAACTTTTTTTCTTTTAAAATAAAAATTTATGATACGGAGTACAATAGATGGTGTTTGGTGAATGGTGATTGCTCTTAAAGTCAATGGTGATGTTATTTATAGTGAAAAATTCATGATATGAGGTTGATTAATCACCATAAATAAATGATACGAGGTGATAAACTAAGCTCATATGTGCCTTAAAAGTAATTATTGGCATATTTATCCTTTTTGTCTAATGCATTATTTGGGGTCAAATATTTGTAATATTATTATTATTTACGGAAAAACAAGATAATAAAAGATGATAATAATTGAGACAGACAATTGATGAAACAAAAACAAGTGATAGATTATTGCAATACTCTAATTACATATCTATTGATGGTTAAAAAAATCATATTGAGCGTGACAAGAATAATAATATATATTAAGCATAAATGACACAAATCATACTAAATAGTGAAAATTTAATATTGGTAAAAACATTTTTTAAACTACCTTGGAATTTTGGATCCACCATTTTTATAATTATTTTTTTGAGTGTGTAACATGTTCTTTTACCATATAAAAAAGATTAAAAAAGTCCTTATTTTTGGACTTTTTAGTACACCAACAATTGGTGATTTATTATTGGGGTTCAATTGAGGCATCCTTTTCAATTACATTAAGTTTTACTCCATATTAATATTAATAGCTTCATATAAATTTTCTTTTATTCCAATTCAATTCCCATGCTTTGCCAAGAGATTCAAAACATAGTTAAAAAGGATTTTCATATGGGGGGTACGAAGGAAAGGTGAGTTAGTAACGGCCCAAACGTAAGCTACATCACACTATATATACATGTCATGGAACGAACCGGGCAAAAAAGGGTGACAACAAGTGTGCTTGGGTCTAGCCCCATACCACAAGGTCAAGTACAATAAGTGCAAACCATATACATAAACAATAAAACACTCTAAAAATTTAACATGAACGAGATAAAAGTAGTTTTAACATATGTAAAGAAAATAACATCAAAGTCCCTTGCATTATTTTCTACATCTTCTTTATCCAGTTAAATGGATACAAGACAATGCCGCAATGAGATTCAAACCTCTAAACTCTGTACACACAATATATGTCATGTATGCCCTCAATCGAAACTACTACTCCTAATAGTATAATTCCATGCATGTCTTAATTATACTTTTTATAGTATTAACACCAAACATAACAATAATCATATTAATCAATTCAATTGTAGTACATACTTTAGTAGTAGCAAATTAAATAAACAACATCATGCATGACACGAGTGATCAAATTTAGTAACTCGTGCACATACCAACTCAACCGAGTTTCTTAATATAACACACCGAGTAACTTTGATGTTGACGCGGTGCGTTAGTGTGTAGTCCTCAATTAAGTCCTCTTTGTGAACATTTCAAACCATTTGACTTAGTCATTTACCAACTATTATTATTATTATTATTATTATTATTTTATATTTTTTTTCTTCCAATAATTCCATTTTTCCAATACTAAACTATTCTATTCAATTTCTTTTCTCATTACGCGTTATATGTGACTATAAGATTTCTAATATTTTCATTTTACTCTTCATTTTATTCTTGTATGTAGCTTAACAATGATCCCACCATTTCTATGGCTTTCACATTTAAATTTTCAACTTTTTCCCTCATTTTAGTCTTTTGTTTCCTCTCATTTCCTCAATTCTATTCCCTTTCCTCCGTTTCCATTTCCACTACCTCTAACCAAACACTAGTTTGTGCATTGATACCTTCATCTAACCTACAAACATTCATAAACTGTACTAGTTTCCCTAGTGGAATTCAAATCCCTTTCCCTAATGTTTCATACTCTAGGATTGTAGGAGGAAAGGGATTCCTTTGTGCATTGAGATCACAATCCCTTGAATCATCCATTTCAGTGATGGAATGCTGGAGGTTCTTAGCTAATGGGAATAACATGTCACGTAAGAGAATATACCGTGGTCCGGTATTAAGTGAACTTGATGCAGGGGAGTCTCATGTTTGTGGGATAGTAAATGGGACTAATAAAATCAATTGTTGGCTATGGAGGGATATCAGGGAATGGGAATCCAATACCGCGGAAAATGTTACTAGCATTGCTGTTGGTGGTAGCTTTGTATGTGAATTAGATACAAATGGTAGCATAATTTGCTTAGGAAATGATATTAATGTTGTGGGAAAAGAGCCTAAAAGTGATCAATATAGTGTTATTGCAGCGGGATCACGTCATGCTTGTGCTATATCTTTGGATGGAAGCTTACATTGTTGGGGAAATAGGGTAGGAAATAATCAACCAACAGGAGAGCTTATGGCTTTAGCATTAGGAGATGATAGAAGTTGCGCGATCCTTGTCAATGAGACGGTTGTTTGTTGGGGTAGTGGTGATTTTAGGATGCCAATAGCGTTGCAAGAGGCAAGGTTTATAGGAATTATAGCAAAAGAGAGTGTTTTTTGTGGTGTTATTGCTTCAAATTTTTCGTTAGTGTGTTGGGGGAATGACATTCTTGATGGGAGTCAAGTGATTTTTGCTAATGTGATGCCCGGATCATGTACTAGTTCTTGCCCATCATGTGGTACTTTACCAGGGAGTAGTAACTATTGTGGTGCAGGGTTGATAATATGCCAGCCTTGTGCGCCGATTGTGGCACCATCTCCTCTGTCTCCTGACTCTGAATTGGCTCCAATGCAACAGCCTTCGAAGAATGGTAATCAGTGGACACCTCGAATGATTGCCTTTCTAGTAGTAGGGTGTATAGGTTCTGTTTCATTAGTTGCATCAGTTACTTTCTTCTTGTGTAGATATTATCGTAGTAGTGGAGGAAGTCGGGTGCACGATTCAGGACCTATGGATATAGTTGAGAACCCTCAAAAACCACAAGAAGAGGCACCGCCACCAACGCTACAAAAACGATTAAGCCACATGTATAGCATGGGCAATGGAGGCCACCTAGAAGAGTTTTCCCTTGAGGTCTTACAAAAATTGACTGATAATTTTTCCCAAGAGTATAAGATTGGAAAAGGTAGTTTTGGATCAGTCTATCATGCAACATTAGAAGATGGGAGAGAGGTGGCAATTAAGCGAGCAGAAGTTGTCGCGGCTAGTGGATTGGGAACTAATAAGCGCAAGGAAGAGGACAAGGATGTAGCGTTCATGGCAGAGCTTGAGTTTCTTTCAAGGCTCAACCACAAACACCTAGTAAGTTTACTGGGATTTTATGAAGACACGAATGAGCGAGTGCTTGTATACGAGTATATGAGTAATTTCACCCTGCATGACCATCTTCATAAGTTGAAGGGGTCATCTCCACTCGCGACATGGCAGCATCGTCTCCAAGTGGCCCTTGATGCAGCTAGGGGAATCGACTACCTACACACATATGCAATGCCACCCATCATTCATCGAGACATTAAGTCATCAAACATATTACTTGATAGTAATTGGACAGCAAAGGTATCGGATTTTGGACTGTCTTTGATGGGTCCTCAAGACGAAGAGTCCCATCTCTCGCTTTGGGCAGCTGGTACGTTGGGATATGTCGATCCTCAATATTACAGACTACACATGCTAACTACAAAGAGTGACGTTTATAGTTTCGGAGTAGTACTCTTGGAACTACTTAGCGGGTACAAAGCTATACATACCAATGAAGAAGGAATACCACGAAACGTAGTGGATTTTGTTATACCATACATTATGAGAGGAGAAATCCATAGGGTGTTAGACCCCCATGTGCCACCTCCAACACCAGTTGAGATAGACGCAGTACGCTTCATAGGATACCTCGCGGTGGATTGTGTCAGCCTAGAGGGTCGAAATCGGCCTACCATGTCCGAGGTTGTTAGTTGCTTAGAAAGAGCCTTGCAAGCTTGTATGGTTCATCCTGCACTATCACCATCTTCAACATTGTCCTCAAGGTGACTAATGACTGCTTGAATAGTCCATGAAAGCTAAAGACAATTATTTTTTAGAAACAGTTTTTCAATTTTTTTTTATGATGAGGATGACATTTCCACGTTTTTGTCAATTGTATTCATTTGTTTGTAAACTTTGTAAATTATTTCAAACGGCAAGAAAATTTTCCATCCTCTAAAAAGAAAAAAAAACAGAAAAAACAAGGAAAAAAAAAAAAGAACCTTCTATATATTCGAATTGTCCAAACATGAGAAAAACAAGAAAATTGACAGGTGCACCTAATATATGGTGGCAGAAAATTTTTTTCAATGTAGAACGCACTGTAGGATAAACAATCAATAGACTTTGTTTAAAACTCAAATAACTTTGACTTCGACCATAGACTAAAGTCAACACTTTGATTTTAAAATCCTTAATTAATTAGTCCATGGTTCAGAAATGTTCTACACTTCTTAGAATCTTTAAAGTAATCCACATTAGAAAAGTCAAAAGTCAAGAGTTTCCTTTCATCACCACATCATCGTCAAAAGACAAAGTTGGACTATAGAATTTGTAAATACTCTAAGCTGTTATATGCAGAGTACGAAGTATCATTCAACTAGACCTGAGGATTAATCTTTGTTCTATCTTCATTTTCGCCATAAACAAGACATTGATACTTCTCCTAGCTAATGTCTTCTTCTTTCTCAATATCAATGTCTTGTTTTCTTCTTACTCAAAGTCTCTTGTTTATGAGGGCCTTCAATGGCATGTTGATATAGCGGAAACGTTATAAAATGGAGCTTGTGGATGGAGCTGGCAGTCTTACTACTAGTGATCACATTAGACACAAGTATAATTGCAATGGTGAGTGAAATGGTAGACTTCAATTATTGAAGTGAATCTTGAATGTGAAACAGCAGGGCAACAAGCTTCTAATGAAAGATATGTGTGATGCATCCTTGCAACTTCTCTGTGGAACACAGCACCAAAGAGATGGCCAAAGGCTGAACTGATGTGGGATATCTCAAACGATGGCGTATACTCGATTGCCAAAGTGCAGTAGCTTTGTCAAAGGGAGCTAGTGAGCTAACTATATGGCTGAACTTTAATCGGTTTTGCACGATATGTAATCTGCATCGAGTATATTAACCTGGTGTGGATAGAAATCCAAATGAATTAGCCCATCACCTGTACTTCTAGACATTTGTCTTTACATTAATGAAATTGCTCTAGATTTATTTCAAAAACTAAATCAAAAACTAAATTGCAAATGTATTGCTCTAGAATTATTTCAAAAACTAAATTGCAAATGAATTGCTCTATATTTATTTCAAAAACTAAATTGCTCTACATTAATCAAAAATTGCTCTAGATTCAGTACTACTGGAGGAATATGTTCATTTATATGTTTTTCTTGGTATGGCTTTTTTAATTATAGATTATGGATGTTTTCAACATGATACATCAACTCCTCCTAGGGATGGCTGGGGGTTTGCCTGTCAAGCTGTATTCTGTTGTTGGAAGACAGAAGTACGGGACATCGGTTCTATATGCTTGGGGGCAAACCGCTGCGCAAAGCTTCAAATATTTGATCAATACCTAAAGTGTCAAGGATTGAAGAGAGTAAATCTAGTCCTGTCATCCTGCCTGTGCAGATTGCAGAGTTTTAGTAAATTATGAGTTAGTATTTTGTTTCAATGTTTCATGGCTGTGATTTGTGGATATCATTGTAAACATTCACTCAATTATTCAATTCTTATATTCGTAATTGAATTTTTTGTTCCATTTTATTGCTGTAGATGTAAAGTAATTTGTGGACTAGGGGGTATTGGATTTTGTTCAATGTAGTAGAAATTGGTCTTATAATTTATTTATTTATTTTAGAAAGCAAATTGGTCTTAAATATTCACCCACTTCATAAATTATTAGACGCGTCACTTCCTAAAATAGACTTGTCATTACTGGAAATGACTTGTTTGTGGTTCTTAAGAAACGACGACAAAAGCTAAGTAGCTAACTAAGGGGCTGTTTACTTCAGCTGAAAACAGCTGAACTGAATTAAATTGAACTAATTGGAGCTGAGCTGAACTGAAAGTTCTATATGAAGGATTAATGAGTAGCAAAATAGGAGAAGAGCTGAGCTAATATTAAGCTGAAGTACACAGACAATTAAAGGGCACTCCCATGCAGATGATAAAAATATATAATGCCATAAGGCCTTTGAGCTATATTCTTCGTTTCTGTCATTTGTTACAACAAAACTAATTGCAAACAAGAGCAGTTTTCACAAAATCTGCAAGAATGCATCTATATGTACTGAATAAAAACTCTTTCCTACAAAAGAATTACCAATAATTAAAACAATTACGAACCAATGAATGCCTAAACACGTGGTATTTCCGGCATGTAGGGGGTGGGTGTTGTATATGCTGCCTTGCTACAAGTATAAATCTAGGCAGCCACGGATTCTGAATCAGTCTTTTGTTCCAGAACCTTAGATAGTGCCTTGTCAATTTGAGCAAACACCTCTTCCTTTTTAGCACTGCCATCAACCTGCATGCAAGAAACAACTCCTGACTAAAAATAATTCATGTCCTAAAGTCTTTAAGTGACTCATGAATCACTGTAACATTTGAAAAAATAAAAACAAAAATCCTTGCACATAATTCTGGGTTGCACATAACAATTTAAAATTGAGTACTGAAAAGTTCAAAAATTTCAACTTTGGCCCATAAAATCATGATCAGAGCACAAAAAGGTTACTGTTGGTCAATTGCGTGCCTGCCACTTTAGCCATTTGTTCAGATCATGTTGATATCAAAATTAAACCATAAAGTTGTGTTTCTCGTATTCTTCTCATAGAAAAAGAGGTAATCCCTATTCAGCCAGTTACCTGAATCGAGACATTTTTTGCTATTTAAACATGTGAAGATAAGAGCATGAAAGAGTTAGCAATCAACAGTGAGCAGCATTGATATTTACCCATCAATTCCCTATTCGTATCCTTTCTTCTTATCCCTCTTTATTCCATCCCTCATACCAAAAGCCCCAAAGGATTAGTAGAATAATCAAGTATGACGGAGCCACTCAAGATCAATGCTGTTATTTCCAAACCAGAGGTGGGTGTCTTAACAAAGGGGTAAAATGCATTGGCAGTCTAGCAGATACAATCTCTCAAAAGATTCCATCCTCAACTGAGTACCTCATATCCATTGCATGGGGAATCACCTACTAGTGTGCATCACTGATAATCTACTATGTTTGGATAGCAAGCCAGGAGGGAAAGGGTAGCTTTAATTTCCCTCCAAATTGGGAGGGATGTTATTTCTTAAAGGATGAAATATGGCTCCCTCTTCCCTCCCTTTCCTTCCCCATCACTTTATACAAACCAGGGAATACGTCCCCCTTCTTTTCTCTTCCCTTCCTTTCCTTCCACTCCCGGTTAACCAAACAAAGGGAAGCTCCTAGCCACTTTGATTAAGGATCGAGGGAAATAAAGGATTAAGCTCCCTGCCACTTTGATTAAGGATCGCCCTAATACAATGACACTAACACATTGTTTGGATAAAAAGCTAGTGGAGGAAGGGAAGGGAAATAAGAGGAAGGGAGGGGAAAGAAAGAAAGGGAAAATTGGAGCTCTAATTTCCCTCCAAATCTCTCCAAACTAGGAGGAATGAAGAAGGTTCATAAAGGAAGGGAAAAGGATTCCTCCCTCTCCCTCCCTTTCTTTCTCTAGTCATTTATCCAAACAATGAAAATTTATGAAACACGGAAATTTCTACGATCTATTAATCAATCAATGAAAGCCTTAATCTCAAAATTGGGATCGGCTATATGAACCAAAATTAATCATTCCATGCGGTCATCCATATAAATTATCCTCCTCCATCTCCTGCGATCGAGAACCTCATTCTCTTATATATCTAAAAGTTTCGTATCCTTTCTAAACCCTTCCCACCAAGTCATTTTCAATCTCCCTCTACCTCGCTTAAGATCTCCAATTCTCAATGATCCCACCCTTCCACTCGTCGCACCGAGGCTCCCTCATGTCTCCGTCTCACAAGTCCGAACCAACGCAAGCAATTTTCCCTTAATTTAAACTGGACATGTTTTTGCAAATTATTTTAAAATCGAAAATGTTTCTCATATGAGGAAACTTAATGTGAATAAAGCATTTCAGAAACTTTGTGACTTACATACAAGTGTTTCCTAATGTCCCCAAATTGGATAACATACTTAGAGTCCTCACAGGACTCCAATTATATTTTTTTCGAATTTTCCCAAAACCTCGAGAAAGGGGTATTCCTTGCTCTCCCGATACCGAATTGTTAGATTTCTAGTCGTTTTCAACTGTTTGGGGACCTTCCCTCGAAATGAGTGCTAACATGTAAGATTTTAGGCCAATATTTTTTTCGGAACCTCGTAACACCCAAAAAAAGTGAATTATAGCCTTTGTTTTTTACTTTTGGAGGGCCTTCTGGTACTCTATCTCGTTTTCCCCAAATTATACCCACTTGCTTCTGGATAACTTTGGTGGCCCGACTTAATACTTTAAAGGAAGTTCGGAAAGGAGCATAGTAGTCTTTTTCTTCAACCCAAGGCTTTCTTATGACCTTTCGAACCCCGATAAGTTGTCCAAGGGCCTTCTTTTGACCCAGAGGAACCATGTAAAAATTTTGGCAATTATTATTTTTGAGACCCCAAAATTTATGAAAACAATGAATATAGCCTTTGTTTTTGGCTTCTAGAGAATTGTCCCATGTTCTGTCGTTTTCGCCATGTATTTCTCCCACATGTTGCAGGTAATCCAAGGATGTTCCACGCTCTATTTTAGCCTGAAAAAAATTGTTACCTATCCTCTTAAGACAATTTTTGAAAAGAGGCATACTAGTCCTTTTGCTCTCCCGTAACTCGTCTTATTACATTCCGAACCCCGAAGAGCTGCAGTGGGGCCCTCTTTTGACCATAGCAGCGCACTGTGAAACTTTCAGCTATTTTTTTAGGAACCGATTACCCAAAAAAATGTGAATTGAGGCTTTTTTTTCATCTTGTTTTCACTATATATTACATTCAATTTCAGCCTCTAAAAAAAACTTATTATCTTCCATGTTTGTCTTTTCGCTCTCTCAAGACTCGTCTTATGAGTTATAACCTTTTGAACCCCAAAGAGTTGCACAGGCCCCTCTTTTAACCATAGAGGCGCATTGTAATGTTTTTGGTATATATATATTTTTGGGAATCCAAAACCCTTGAAAGGTGTGTATTATAGCCTTCGGTATCAACTTCTAGAAGTTTTCTCCGACTCCATCTTTCTTTTTGCCCTATATTTCTCCCAGGTGTTGTAGGTGACCCAAAAACGTCCTACGCATAATTTCAACCTTTAAAAACTTGTTGTCTTCTCGCTTTAAAAAAACTATGAAGAACATACTTGTCCTTTTGCTCTTCTGAGAATCGTCTTATAACCTTTTGAACCCCGAAGGGCTGCTAGGAGCACCTTATTTGACCATAGGAGCACACTAGCGTTTTGGTTTTTAAAAATTGACTTTTTTTATCTAGCAAATAATGTATTTCTTCAAAATCTAAAAATATAACTGTCGAAATTCATTCAATTATATTATGCTCATATTTATTTGACACATAGATTTTCATTTAAGTTTAATACCTTTCATAAACTATAGATTGGAGTAATTTATTTTTTCATCGTTAATTTTGTGCGTCTTCAAATATTAATCATGACTCAAATAATATTAAGAGATATGGATCAAAATCATGAATTGTAATCATAAAAACTTATTATATATAATTAAAGTCATATAAAATAGTACTTTGCATATGATACTTGATTTTCAAACAAAATTATTGGGTAAAATTTACTGTATAGCACTAAATCTAACCAATTTGCAACATCAAAGAGTCGTATCCATTTTATTTAATGCAAAGTATATTCATATGAGATCTTGTTAGATTCTAATAAAATATCTTTACAATATTAGTTTTCATCTTATAATATTTATCTAATCAATTTATTTTTAATATTATTCTATAAATTTTCTAATGTGGTGTATAAAACTTTTTTATTGTCTGATTAATCAATGTGGCGTGAGAATTATTTAAATAAAAAAGAAACTATTTATTTGAGATATGATTAGTTTAGAAAGGATAAAAACTTACGTGGCGCTTCCAATGTTCTCCAATAATTCTACTTTATTATGTGAAGTGTAAAATTTTCGACAATTTTTTTCCCAGGACAGTAGAATCCACGTAAATGTGAATTATAGCCTTCATTTTTGGCTTCTAGAGGTATGTCTTGGGCTTCGTCTAGTTATCACCCTATATTTCCTCCCACGTGTTGTAAATTAACCCCCGAACATCCAAGGCTTAGTTTCAACCACTAAAAACTAATTATTTTCCCTTTTTAGTTAATTTTCAAAAAAGGGCATACTTGTCTTTTAGCTCTCTTAGGACTTGTCTAATGACCTTTTGAACTCCGAAGAGTTGTTAGGGACCCTCTTTTAAGCTTTAATAGTAGGAGAGCAATGTAAATTGTCGGCAATTTTTTTTCGGACCTCGAAACTACCACAAAGTGTAATTATGGGTGATCGTAGGACGACCAACGCTCGATGTAATTCTCAAAAGAATTGTTATTTTTCCTTCATTAGAAAATTTTAAAAGTAAGGACGCCAATATACTTAGTTGTAAAAGCTCGCGCCTAGGTGCAGGCACAAAGCGCAAAAAAGCACTTCATGAGGTAAAAGCGCAAGGGGGTACGAGTGGCGCACAAAAGCGGCGCCTAGGCGTGCGTTTTCTTGAAGCGCAAAGGCGCAAAAGCCCACACTTTTGGGGTTTGCCGAATTTTAAAATTTGATTTAATCATATGATTAGCACATGCTATTTTAAAGGGTTTATCTTTAGATTTAGGAGAGAGAGAGAGGTACTCATCATTTAAAAATTTATTTTGAAATACAGAGAGAGAGGGAGAAAGAGTGAAAATAAAAACCCTAGATCTACAACTAACCTCGCCGGAGCTACTCCCTTGTTATATGTACTGCCACGTCGGATTCAAGACCGTCTTTTTTTTCCTTCCTTTTTTAGAGGAGTTTTTCTTTGTTCTCTTTTCCTCTTTCTTTTTTCACTTTCTTTCCTCTATTTCGTGCTGTTTTTCTTCTTTTTTTTTGTTTTGTTTTTTGCCGTTTGATTTCTCTTTTTTTTTTCCTGTGCGTTTGTTGTTCTATTATTTGTTTGTTTTTTTTTTTGGTTTCTTTTTTCTTCTTTGAGTTACTTGCTAACAAAACCAAAAAAAAAAAAAAGGAGCTTGACCCACGAGAAGCTCGCCCAGGCGCAAAGCAGAAAGCCCACCCCCTTCTGCGCTTCCGGTCGCTTCTCGCTTTTTAAAACTAAGCTAATATATGAAAATGCAAAGATCCCATTTAACATGCCAAAGTGTTGAGCCCGAATTCAAATACACTATAAACATGTTCTCCGTCTTCTCCGACAACCATTATTTGACAAAAATCTAGTGTTTCTCTATATTAAGGTATTCTCTATTCTTAGATCCCTTTTCCTAAACACAATGTGTTAGCTGCTTTCACTATTGTCAACATTCAGGTCGATACAAAAGTCAATAAATTTATTGTTGATGAGTACTTAATGTTCAATTCAAATTTTATTTTCTTGTTTATAATACCATATAAAATTAATTTTATGTGAAAGATAGTGTCAAGCTCTTCCGATCTTCGCAGACCCTTACTGCTACCCCACACAATATCCCTTACGTAATGCCCTTTCCAAATTATCAAACACCTCAAAACTTGTTTTCAGTTTGAAATAAGCAATTTCATAATCTTATATGATTAAGGCAACTTGGAAAACTAAAGAACCATAAGAGACATACCAGGTATTTAAATACAAAAAAAATAACCCACTCAATATGCAACCTACCTTCATAGAGTTAAACCAGCCATAATGCACCTCAAAGCCTATTCCCAATCTCCCACTAAATGCCACAAAGCAACCCACAACCCCACACAATAGAAGTATTGTTTCTCTTTTATCAAACCTTTTCCAAAAACTATCTTCCTCATTAAATAATCCCATCACCTTTCTTAAGCCATTCCACCCAACTCACCCCCAAATCCCTTTTTCCTAGTTTTCAGTGATCAACTAAGGGAAGGGTAAACCAGATTAACAGACTGAACTAGATAAAACTAAACAATTATTCTTTTGTATTGTGTAGTATTTGCTAATTACAAGTAATTGATACAGGATACCTTCGTGTTTGGTTGACATAGAGAACTATAACCTCCATGCAATAAAACCAAAGTTAATTGGTCCTACTTTCAAAGAACCTTCAAAATATATATTTTTTTTCCACAAAGTAAAGTAAAGAAAAAATAAAAAAAGCAATGTTACTCAAATTCTCAATAGTTTCCTTTGAAATATGAATTTCTTGTTAATGGCTTTTGATGAGCAGCTTTCACTCTAATCTTTAAACAAAAAAAATTAAAAATTAAAACCCGAGAGACTAAGGTGACTTTTTATCAAATATAGGTTGACCTTTTAACAATAACCTTTACAAAGATATAATTTAATCAGAGTTAACAGAATAAGGTAATCATCACCAAAATATCAGGCGACTATAGTCATTTGCACCAAGTCTTCAACCACACTAAGACAGAAATACGTTTTAGGCATAGAATACGAACATCTAAAGAAAAGAAGTGTCTCCAAATCCCCCTCTATCATCACGAAAACATATTGACAACGATAAAGGCATGAAATCAGACAATCAGTAGTATCCGCAAAAGGCTTGTCAATGGCAGCCCCTTTCCACAGAACATATAATAAGGAACCATTGCAACAAGCTTGCTTAATTTTCAAGTAACTGTTTATACCATAAATTCACCTAAGACTCTTCACTTCGATTTTTCCACATAAATATCACAAAAAAATGATAGAGATGGCCATCTTATATACACTCTCAAAACATATTCAAATTATTGAATGTGAGAGAGTAGAAATTATACAAGTACCCATAATCTAGTCAACAAATGGTCACGAAAAGACATATTTCACAATTTTCCTGTTCTGAAACGACATGTGTACTTTTAAGGAGAATAAAGAACTTGTTCACAGTCGCGATTGCTAACAGTTGCGTTGTAGCGGGAACGGTTTGTAACAGCGTAACAGAACATTTCGCAGCCATTGCGTTGTGAATATTTTTCAAATAATCCAAATTACAAAATAAACGAAACAAACCAAATTATCAAACAATAAAATAAAAGCATTACTTAGCACATACAACCATCACTTAGCACATAATAAGGTAACATAAGAGAAAATGTGAGGCAATGACAGGAGAAAGACGAAGGTATAAGTACCTTAGCAATTATGTTTTCGTACATGGAAAGCACTGCCTCCACATTTTGGTGGTAAGTTTGCAAACGCAATTTTACCTGAACAATACTCAACGAAAATAAAAGGCCAAGTTAATAACAAACCTGCCTATATAGAGTGCTAAATAACAACAAAAGAATTAAGGAAAATTGTTCTGCGAGACAGCAAGGTCAAAGTATAATCATGAAAATACCTTTTCCTCAGTATCATCAAAGCGCTGAGTAAGCCTGGAAGCAACTTCATCATTCTCGGGAGGGGAATACTTCATGTGGTATATTTTACCAGTATCAGGATCTAGCCTTCGTCCAACAACCCTCTCAACAAGTAATTCTTCAGGGACCTGCAGATATATTTTTAAAAATACAGGTAAAGATAAAGAATGCCAATTTTTCCATACACTTTCACCAAATTAAGCCAATCAAATTACCAAAATAACATAGAATATATAGATTAGTAACTGAAGCATATCACTAAGGTCTGCACACTTTCACCAAATAAAGCCAATCAAATTACCAAAATAACATAGAATATATAGATTAGTAAACTGAAGCATATCACTAAGGTCTGCACGGTCTACAGCAGTACGGCTCACCATTTCCCAAATACTACTTTCACTAAACTTAAAGGACATCAAGAACCCTACAGTATCATGTTTATAAAGTATAGAAAAGAATAAAAGAATGAAAGAAGGATAATTGTGGGCGAGGGGGTGATCCCAAT
Source organism: Suaeda aralocaspica (assembly GCA_016808085.1). Lineage (NCBI taxonomy): Eukaryota > Viridiplantae > Streptophyta > Magnoliopsida > Caryophyllales > Amaranthaceae > Suaeda > Suaeda aralocaspica. Next base: position 6,010,715 of record PYUH01000044.1, on the reverse strand, counting down.
TAGATGGCTAAAGGATTGTTATGAAAGGTATAACAGACTGTTTCTCCTGTTTCACTCTCTGGCCATGGTTTTCCCATCAGTCCAAGAATTTAGTTTATACAATATTCACAAGAGCATTTCCCCAATTTTCAGAGACTAATGTTAAAGGCAACGGCTAGTGAAAGATCTGCCAATTTAGGGCTGTGAGTTCAATACCTTATCCGTAAGGACTGATAGGGCACAGTGGCACACCACACATGTTCTTATAGACGAATTAGGCACAGGATGATAATCTTTTTTCTTTACAAAAATAAATAGATGATTGGTGAAAAAAAAAAGGCAAACAAATGATTTTTTTAAAATAAATAAATAGATAATAATAATAATAATAATGATAATAATAATGATGATGATAATAATAATAATAATCTCTTAAAGTACATCCTAATGGATAATCTAGTTGCTAGAGAACACAAAAATGAGGGAGGTTGATGATAAGCAAAACCTTACATCCAAAAGAATAAATAAGTCAGGCTGGAACCCAAAGTCCTTGAGAGCAGTTGCTTGGGATAAACTCCTTGGATATCCGTCCAAAAGCCAGCCATTCTCTTGTGAATCAGGCTGCATCAAACGATCTTTGACCATCTACAGCATAAAAAAAATATGTCAACAAAATGTCAAAAAGAAAATTTGATAATTGCAAACCAAAGTTTGTACAATTTACCATAACAACTATTTCATCTGGAACGAGTTGTCCTTTGTTCATGTATTCCTTGGCTCGTTTTCCATTTTCACTGCCAGATGCGATCTCTGCTCGAAGCAAATCTCCAGCAGCAATATGCACCAAACCATACTGCATATATGAGGATTTCCTGATTCATTTGTATTCTTCAGGGACAATCCCATAAAGATAAATTCATAGAAGCCTAGAAGGTACTATAAACTAACTTATTCAATTAGAACAGCAAAAACTGCCTACGAGAGTCAAAAGGACATAATAAAATACTAGCAAAAGCAGTAAGCTACTTTACATAAAGGAGGAAAACATAGAGTATCATGATAGAATTGCTACACTTTTGCGCTTATTTCAGTAAAAGAATCAAGCATCAATACAATCGAGAATTGTATACACATCAATATGTTAACATTCACAACGCAACAGTGGTATTGAACATCTAACTAATACAAAGCATTGATCATCACACATTCTTCAAACCGAAAACCAGCAAATAATAGCAGTATCAACAAAAAATTACCAAACCGAAAACACTTCATGTACTTCATCAAAAAGGATAAAAAACGAGACTTACTTTCGCAGTTATAAGCTCACACTGTGTCCCTTTGCCAGACGCGGGAGCACCGGATATCATAATCCTCAATGGCTTTGTATTATCAGCGGATGCCATTACCTACAAAAGTAAAATAAGCAATTGCAAGAAATACTCGAAAACGGAGAAAAAACAACACCCCCTCCCCCCCCC
>PYUH01000044.1:5998450-6008575 GCA_016808085.1 Suaeda aralocaspica | reverse complement strand
AGGGGTGTTGTTTTTTCTCCGTTTTCGAGTATTTCTTGCAATTGCTTATTTTACTTTTGTAGGTAATGGCATCCGCTGATAATACAAAGCCATTGAGGATTCCCCCCCCCCCCCCCCCCCCCCTCGCTCAATCTTCCATCCTAACATTCCGTTAATCTGAACATGATCATCCACATTACTCGAACAGTGACATTAAACTAACTACAGTAACAACAATCTTCTACATCAAATAAAAAAAAACTTCATTTACACAAAATCGAAATTCGAAAAGAAAATGAAAAAGAAAAACTTCAACTACAAGCATAAGTCCATGACACATGAATTACAATGCACCTCATTAATCAAATTAAAAAAAAAATTAAAAAAAAATCAGCAATTAAAGTACATGAATAAATGAAAACAAAAATCGAAGGAAGAATTACCACAAATTTGGAACAACGATGATGATGAACGTGAGAATGAATTCCAGTAGCGGATTGATCGAAGCGAAGAGAGAGAGAAGAAAGAGGATTGAATGAAAATGAAGAGAATTTAGAAGAGAGAGTGGAGGAAGAGGAAGAAGAAGAAGGAGGAAGAGAAGGAGGAGAGAGAATGACGGAATTAGGGTTTGCGAAAACTTGGGAATACGAAGAGTACGACATTGGTGTGGTGATTAAGGGAGGTTTCTCTCTAACTTCTCCGTTTTCTTCGTCGGCGTTTTTCTCTCTCTAAAATTACGCGATGATTGTTTTTTTTTTTTGAAGAGAGTTGAGGTTGTGGATGATGTGGTCAGGGGATAATAAGAAGGGCCGGATATTGTGGGCCCAATGTTGTAATGAAATTATGGCCATATGATTACCTTACTATATCGGCCCACTGTTGATTTTGTCCGAACAATTGCTGGTTTATGGAGGTCGAATACAGATATGTTATTAACATAGGTGATTGTTACATCTATGGATCTGTATCACATAGTACAGTAGGAGGGTAAGGTGGAGTGGAATCTGCGGGATCACAACCACAGCTAGTTTGGGTCTGGATAATGTTTCACATTCTAAGCTTTAGAAGCCAAAGTCGCCGAAAATCTGTGGCGCATTGTTGGTTATGACTTATGAGGCTTGGACACGTTGAGTAACGGGATTCCTATTTGACGTCCAACTTTATTAGTGACATCTAATTTTTAACACCATTTTTCACATTTGCCCTGTTGTATTAAAAATAAATAAAAATAACAAAAATTCTTCCACTATAAATTGCCCCTCCTCCTCTCTAACCACCAACGCCGGAAATTTATGGTTGGCCACTAGAATACCGTAGGCGGTGGACTGAAAAATAAAAATGTCGAATGAAGACGGAGAGGTAAATTTAGTTAGCGTTTACATTTAATGCTTGTATAGTGAAACAAGCACATTTTTAAGGAGCTTATTTAATGGAACTGGCGTATTTTCAAGGCGTTGATTCCATGAACAGGTGTAATTTGAAGGCGTTGGTTTCAATATACTGCATATATATATACATATTTGTTTGTATTTATATGTAGTAATGTATTAATAAATACGTATAAATATAAACGAATTACGTTTAAATACATATAAATACAAACAAATTTGTAGTGAGAGAAAGTTTTTTTTTTTATTACAAGGGCAAATGTGGAAAAGGGTGTTGAAAGTTGGACGTCAACCTAGTAAAAGGTGGACGTCAAATAACAACTCAGGTTGGATTGGTTTATTTAGGGGGAAATGTCTCTTTTTCGATGTTACAAATTGTTTAAACAGAGTGATCTAACATTATACATGTTTAATTGTCTGTGCCCTTTGTTGATTTTTTGGTGTTAGGGAGCCACAAGGATGGGGATAAGAATCGATCTTGGGACCTTCTAGGAATAGGAGAGAAGCTCTAACCAACTGAACTATCCCTCACTCTCTTATGCTCTTTGTTGATGACTGAATTGTTACTTGGTTAAATAAGAGTATGATATAGCTTGTATTACCATTGGTTTCTACTACAACGGCCTTGACCTATATATACTGATTTATAGATAAAAAAAATTTCACCATCAATAGGTGCCGATTTGCAATTTAATGTGAAATACTCAATTAGAGTAGTTGAATTTATTGGAATTTAATTTATGTATTGTTGTGGTGACTCATTTTTGCTAATTAAATGCTACTACAATTGAAAAGAACAAAGATACACATTACACAACATACAGCTATATATGTTAATTATAACATACAAATAAATAATTTGACATCATCTCATTTCGTCACCTATATATAAGTACTAAGTGATCATTCCTTCCTTTTATATTAACCTTATAATTCACATCATGCAAACAAGAAGTGGTAGTAGGTGAACGAAACAAACTTGAGTGGATTTAAACATGATGATTATACATAAATTAAAAGGAACTTTTCCAATCAATTTTATTATAAGTGGAATACAGTTTGGATTCCTAAAACATCTAATATCTAAGTATAACAAGTTAGCAACCACATTGAATTCCTTCCAATATACAACATAAATATATAGTGTTGTTACCTCAAAACTTCTTTACCCAATAAAAATAAACAACTAATAATTAACCATATGAAGTGTTATCATTACTTATTAACTTAGGCCACAATTCACAAATCAACCTATAATTTTAGCCGAGTCAGCAAGAACTACCTTTTCTTCACTATATATTTCAAGCCCAATGCACATATGCAACAACTGCATTATTTACTAGCTGAAAAAAATAAACAGTTTAAAGGCATATTATTCTCACTTGAAGCAACCTTCAACCTGAAAGCTTAATTACTTAGCTTCATATCAATACTACATCATCAGAACTTCTGCACTAATGAATCTTGATGACGTTGAGCGCGTTCGGACAGGTACCGTACTTCTTATTACACTTCCTTGACCTTTTTTTAATTTCAAACATACTCCATCTGTCTCATAATGTAAAATTAGATGTACCCACGGAATAGTACTTGTTGTCAATATTTGTTTGTAAGTAATTTGAGACAGAGGAGTCATTTATCAATCAATTTAATTTCCGTTAGCTTAGTTTGATTGTATATCCCAAATCCTGAAAACGAAAGATAACTAACAAAAGTAACAAGTAGTTACTCTTTGTTTCTGATAAATTGAGCAGTAAAAAATTTCATGCAGTTTGTTCTTCTTACCTACGACCATTGAATTGAAGTTTAGGCTTCATCCCAATTTGAGAGGTTAGTATACTCAGGTAAACAGTGTTAGTAGAATGACATTGTCTAAAAGAGTTCTTACTAATAATAATTAACTGTTTAATTCTATCACCAATGAAACAGTTTTCTAAATAAATCTGCTAGATTTTAGGTCTCTTGCAAATGCAGAAGCTAAGTGTGATCAAGTAAATAGTAAATGGAACAATCAATGACTAGTTATTGTTCATTTGCTTAATCTTGTAGTGCTCCAACTAACTTTGCTTATCTAGTCATCACCTTTAACTATAATCAGGCGCGCGTTGATGATTACGTGTATGATGATTCTTGCCAAGAGGTTGTAATCGAGCTCCAAACTCAACCATAATACAGTACAACAATCATGTATAACACTTATTCTCAATTCGATTTAATAATATGCCATTAGATCAAACACTACCAATGTTAGAGCTAGCTTGGCACGTCGCTTTATTAGCTCGACTGTTTGAGTGTGGTCCAACTGAAGCCTGCACACAAATACACAACCCTGAAAACTGACAAAGGTACAAAGTAAAAACATATTATTGAACCATAGTAGTGGGAAACTTTGAGCTAAAGAAAGCTGTAAAGTGATCACTAAGTAGTGAAAAAGAATGCTCATAATTAATTGCCCTTAAGCAACCTCTTCTTTGTTTTATCTACTAACTACTTTTTATGTACTCGATCTCTGCTCTTATTATTGGTAGTTTCATACTATTGAATATTTCTTCTAACTTCCAAAAAAGTGACAGATAATTAAAGAAATTAAACACTTTTTCTTTTTTTTGGAAACAGAACCATACACTAATTTTGATCATATCATTAAATCTTTTTTTTTTCTCCAAATTCATGGTTTGAAATCTAAACTACTATGTACTATAAAGAATACTTAAATGGTTTGATCATACGTGTTATGAACGATCTGGTTCAGGGACAGTATGGACAGCAACTGCACACGCGGTTACAGCAGTAATAGGATCAGGAGTGCTAGCAGTGCCATGGAGTGTTGCTCAGATGGGTTGGATCTATGGTCCGATTTCCCTATTTGGTTTTGCAGTCATTACTTACATCACTGCTTGTTTACTCTGTGACTGTTATCGAACTCCTGACCCTGTCAAGGGCCAAAGGAATCACTCTTACATAGATGCTGTCCGATCTACCTTAGGTGATTACATTCACCTCTTACTATATAATTGTTAACTATGCCTTAAGTTTTACTGAAATACAATGCTTTAATGAATTAATCAGGGAAAAAGGAGGTGTTAATTTGTGCAATTGCGCAGTATTCTTTGTTATGGGGAACAATGGTTGGTTATGCAATCACAGCAGCAACAAGCATGTTGTAAGTACAGTCTTCTTATGCATATATATTCATACATCCAACTTAATTATTTTTAATCAACCATATTAACAAAGATTAAATGTAATTCACTTATTTTATATTAAAGGTCTATAAGAAGGGCAAATTGCTACCACAAAAAAGGACAAGATGCTGTTGATTGTGAACCATCAGGCAACTCTTTCCTACTAATTTTCGGAGCCATAAACATTGTTCTTTCTCAATTTCCTAACCTCGAAAAAGTTACATTCCTCTCTGTGATTGCGGCCACAATGTCAATGTGTTACTCGTTTGTGGCACTATATCTATGTGTTGCTAAATTCGTGTCTCATCCCGTACCTAAAGGCACCTTAAGTGGTGTAGAGGTAGGGATAAATGGCATTACTATGAACACTAAGCTTTGGCAGTCATTCCAAGCTCTTGGCAACATTGCCTTCTCTTACACCTATGCTCAATTGCTCATTGAAATTGAGGTAAATATTTATACTACTAATTTCTTGGCATTTATTTTTTTTTTCTGATAGAGATAGAATACTGAAATCGAAAGTTTTTTTTCGATTTCAGGATACATTGAAATCTCCACCAGCTGAGAATAAAACAATGAAGAGAGCAACACTATGTAGCATTGCACTTACAACAGCGTTCTATGTTTCCTTGGGTTGTATGGGATACCTTGCCTTCGGCAATGATGCTCCAGGAAATGTTCTGACCGCCTTCCGTGAACCCTTTTGGCTAGTTGACCTTGCCAATATTGGGGTTGTTATACATTTAACAGCAGCATTCCAGGTAACAATTTTGCACAAGAAAAAAAGGACTAAATTAAATTTTACTTCACATGATTTCTACATCAGCATTTTTTTTCATGGGTTTATTAGTATTATTATTGCCCCTCACTCCCTTAGGGTCATCACTTTGTATTCAAACTTCAAACACTGAAATTGCATGGTGTATGACTTGTTCAGGTATTTGGGCAACCCATATTTGCAACCTACGAGAGATGGCTAGCCGTGAGGTGGCCAACAGCAACATTCGTCCATAACACATACACCATACAGCTACCAGGATGCAAGTCATTGCACTTACAATTCAACCTCTGCAGGCTTCTCTTAAGGCCCCTAGTCGTGGTTGTGACCGTGTTCACGGCCATGATGTTTCCTTTCTTCAACGCCGTGCTAGGACTAATGGGATCAATAGCATTTTTCCCATTGACAGTTTACTTACCAGTCAGAATGTACATGACTCAGGTTACCCTTAAGAAGGGAGGGCTCAAGTGGTGCTCACTACAAGGCTTGTGTTTGGTTGCTTTGTTTGTTTCTCTAATTTCTGCTGTGGGTTCTGTTGCTGATATTAGTGACCGATTTAAGCATGCTAAGTTCTTTAGTGCAAATCTATAGTTGGTTTGTTATTTAATTTGCTACTTTATTTTTGAATTTAAGTTAATTTGCTTTTAATTTAGTTTAGTAACCTTGTCTCCAAGTAAGTTGACTGCCTAGTGTTAGAAAAAGTGATTGTAAATTTTTATTTTAAATGTTTTTATCATCCCAAAATATAAACCCGTTGACTTCGTTTTTACAACTACAGTACTTGTTTCAGATTAATGAATTCACATAATTTGAATAGAATGCCTAGCTATAATCATGAAAATTGCTCTTAGAATATTGTGATCTCATTTTGTAACTTCGTACTCAATTGAAAATGACAATTACCAAATTTAAATTTAGAAATTAAACATATAACAAAAAGATACGAAGTATGAAACTATATGTTGCTCTGCAGGCATGATATTTTTATTTTTTTATGTAGATTTTGATTTTAAAACAACTACGTCTATATGGAGGATTGAAGTTGCTAGATTTGCCGAACATGCCTTGAGGCAACTACCAGTACACTATATTGTTGCTGAAAGAACCATGAACAGAGAAACATTGTTAACTTTATTCCACAAAAGGTTAAGAACCTTGCTCTCTACCAACATTACATACTTTATTTTCTCATTAATCAGTAATATATGTTTGCTTCATTTTTGTAAAAATTTCTTACATCAATATTATTATAATTACATTTTTCCCCACTTAATCTTCCATTTTTATTTAAAATTTGAGTTTTTTATACATAATAAATTACTTTGATTAAAACTACTAAAAGAGTTTTTTTTCCACCAAAGAAAAGTCCATGATTTGCTCTAATCGGAGTCATCTGTGAAAATAATTATGAGTAGTTACTGATTTACAAAGAAAATACTACTCATTGTGCGCAACTAAACAAGCTCCAAATTTCATCATTTTTTTTTGCACCAATTTGAAATTTAATCTGAAATAATGCGTACATTTGAGCTTATTAAAACTAGAGGTGGGAGAAATTGACACGACCCGATAACTCGACACGAAATCGACCCATTATTAGCGGGGTTGGGTCGAGAGTATTGACTCGTTTAATTAAATGGGTTGACATGGCACGACACTTTAATTTAACATATGGGATTAGGGTTAGAGAATTTAACCCGTTTAAGCAAACGGGTTGACCCGACCCGACACGATTCCACCTTATTTATACAATAGTATGTAAAAAAGACGTGACCCGCTAACTCGGCACGAAATCTACCCGTTATTAGTGGGTTTGGGTCAAGAGTATTAACCCGTATGAGTAAACGGGTTAGCACGGCACGGCACGTTTATCAAACTGGTCAAGTTAGAGTTGGAGGCCGAGATTCAACCCGTTTATATAAGTGATATAACTCGAAAACGATACGTTACGGCACGACACGACACAACACGTTTTCCGGTTCTAATTAAAACCTCCATCTTACCAACCCAACCACATAGTGTTGTTACTTATTACCTCAAATCCTCGTAAGAGTTAAGACAACCCATGAATACCCAATAACCAATAAACAACCACTAATTAAGCACGTGATTGTTATCATTGCTATATTTAACTTGACCACAAATTAAATCAACCTTTTAATTTAGCTGAGTCAGCAACAACTGCCTTTTCTTCACTATATATTTTAAGCCAATGCAAAGATGCAATGCAACAACTAAATTAATACCAGAAAGAATAAAATAATTAAGAGGTATATTCTCCTCATTTGAAGCAACCTGATAACTAGCTTACTTCATATCAATATTGTTAGTATATATACTACGTCACCAAAACTTCTGCACGTACTAATGAATCCCAATGAAGTTGAGCGTGTTAGGACAGGTACTTATTATAATTTAATTTCGTGACCTTCTTTTTATGTGTTTATTAGTTCATGTGTCTCATAATGTAATATTCGAGATGAAAATTATAAAAAAAGTTACAAATTACTTTATAATCTGTTTAAAAAACGAGCAAGTAATCTAAAATTGATAAATCATATATATAGTACGGAGTACGTTAAGTTTTACTCTTAGGTCCATTATATTTCGAATCATAATATTAGAAGATAAATAATTAATGTAGTTAGTCTTCGTTTCAGATAAATTGAGGAGTAAAAAAAAAAAAGTTTATGAATATCTCCAAATAAGCAGTGTTGGTAGAATAATAAAGAGTTTTTCACACTTATGATTTTTTTTTTAATTTTTATTATTATCCATGAAACAGTTTTCCTAAAGGAAGATAGCAGTATACTGCTAGTATCTACTACCCAGTATGTACTTCTTCTAGGTAAAAACTAGTATTTAGGTCTTGTGCACATGTTTTTGTGATTTGATAAGTGAGATAAATTAACATAATGCTTACGTGATCGATTTGATAATGAGATTAACATAATAAGCAGTAAATGAAATCATTAAGTTAGTCTTATCTAGCTTCAATTATCCTTTCTTAGGTCTTGTTCTCCTCAACTTATTTTTAGTTATCTGAACTTATTTTTGCTGAACTGAACTTATTTATATTGAAATCATTAACAATTTATTAAAGATTGAAACTGATTTTTGCTGAACTGAACTTATTTTTGCTGATTTGAACTTAGTTTTACTGAACTGAACTTATTTTTGCTGAAAATAAGTAAAAATAAGACGAGGAGAACAGAGCCTTAGTATGTAGTGCTCCAACTGTCCTTGCTTCTTTAGTCACTTGACGTTCATTCAGACGCACATATAGAATATATATCAATGTTTCTTAGTATGATGCTTGCAAAGAGGTTGTGACCTCCAAGCTCAACAAGAGTCATGCTAAATGACACTTTAATTTGCTTTCAATTCTTTTTATTCAAACTGATCATAGAGTATAAAACTTATTCTCGCGCTTTCATCATCACCTTAGCTTTTGGTTGAGCATTGTGGTAATGAGTTCGATTACTATCCACAGTAGAATTATTAAGCATTGAGTTTGGTTCTAATGTGACGTGGGTGATTGGGTGAATGTATGATAATGGAGCAAGGTGCAGTTCTATTGACTAGAGTGCAGTAGCGCACACTAGTAGACAGCCCTTGAAAGTAGCAAAAGGCATAGTAAAAAAATAAAAATACATGGTTGCATCACAAATTAGTGATTTAGTGGAACCTAAAGAAAGTTGTACGATCACAATTCACAAATATAGTGGATCAAATATAAGAGGAAAAGAATGCTCATAATTGCCTTTAGACGATGAAGCTCTTTTTTTGTTTTTAATTTTTCTTTTGGTCATAGGAAGTGCTGAAGTGAGGTGCGTCAGATGAATGGATTATAAGCTATTTTTTTTAGACTTATTCGAGATAAATCGAACTAAATTGAACTTAAATATATTAAACTAAAACAACTAAAAATAATAAAAACAAATTCAAAACTTTGTTAATAGTACATTAGATAGCTAAATTTAATCGAATTGAACTTAATTATTTGATTGATTTTATTTTAAACGAAGACCAAAAGAGCTAGGCTTATCCGTCTATGTTTAATGCTTGTACTACATCATTCACCTTCTAGTAAAGCAGGAAATTGACCGAAAAAAATAAGGAAATAAAAAGAAGAATAAAGACAAGGAATCAAAGAAATTAGCCACTTTATTTTTTTGGAAACAGGAACCATGCACTAATGGGAGTACTAAAAAAAAAAAACTTTAATCATAACATTTTTCTTTTATTGTTTCCACAAGCAATCAACTTTTTAGCTAAGTTCGTTTATCCTAAATTCCTAATCAATTGCAATTAGATGAACTCATGAACTATATGTTCTGATTTTATCAAATGCATTTATATTAAAAATGGACCTATGTATGTACAATATGGTATTGTACAGGTACAGTATGGACAGCAACAGCGCACGCAGTTACAGCAGTAATAGGATCAGGAGTGCTAGCAGTGCCATGGAGTGTTGCTCAGATGGGTTGGATTTACGGTCCGATTTCCCTCTTTGGTTTTGCAGTCATTACTTACATCAACGCTTGTTTACTCTGCGACTGCTATCGAACACCTGACCCTGTCAAGGGCCAAAGGAACCACTCTTATATGGATGCTGTCCGATCTACCTTAGGTAATTAATTTACATTAACCAATGGTCTAACTACGTACTTATAGTCAAATTTGAACTAAAAGGACTTATATATATATATATATATATATATATATATATATATATATATATATATATATACTAAATAGCAATACTTTTATGTGTGTATCAGGTAAAAAG
>PYUH01000044.1:5965545-5987941 GCA_016808085.1 Suaeda aralocaspica | reverse complement strand
AAAAAAAAAAAAAAAAAAAAAAAAAAAAAAAACTATACTTAACCTTTTCTTTTTCTTTTTAACGTTTGGAAGGAAAGGAAAAGAAGGGAAAAGACGAATGTTTTTAAGTTTAATCTTAAACCATTAGCCCATGGCTTGGCTAACCCACATTCTTGTATGAGTTATGTCGTGGTGACGCATGAGCTAACCCACATGCTTTCCTATACCAACTTAATTCTATGAGTTGACATTACAGTGAGGCTTATGTTCTCAAGAATAAATTACGTTTAAAGTATAAATTAGCTTGTAAAAAAAATAAAAAGGTTGAAAAGTTGACTTATACATTGATCATAAATTGACCTATGTAATGCTCATGGGGTAGTGTCCAATGTGTCGGCCAATGAATTGATCTTCGTGTTGTACTAATTAATCATGCTTTACATGCACATCCATGGTCAAGTCGGATTCTTATGGCGGTTTTTGACAAATTATTATTATCAGGAAGTACAGAGTATACCAATTTGCAAGGCACGAGTGTGGAATAAGGTACAACAGTAGAGTTCACAAGTCCAATTGCATCATACAATGTAAAATTGTCTTTTTGTACATAGCCACAACTAGATCAATGACTGATTATTATCTTGCAAAAGCACATCAATTATCCAACAGTACAGAATTTCGAATTACCAAATCACATATTACTTCGACTTGCTGCAATTTTATTTCTTCTGTCAAAAGATGATGTGGAATCTATGTAAACTATAAAAACACCACCCAAACAAACCAATCAATGTTTTTTTGCTATGCTATGTTTGTATAATGTCTTCAGCTATTCACAGGCAGCTTCAGTACTTCCAGAGCTTCAAGGTATGGCGCGAAATTATCAGAAGTTTAACTGTAGAGGGGGAAAAAAACACCAGTCAAGCACCAGTCAGAGATACCTACAAGAGTATTAGGTTCAGCATTTCATGAAAACAAAAAACCCATACTCACAGCAAAAAATATGTAAAGATATATATATATATATAGATGAGCAGATCACAATGCAAAGTTAGACCGAAAATCCACTTTAAACAATGATTTCCAATCCTCAACCTTTAATTCAAGTATCAGTTCTCAGTCTTCTAACCAAAACTTAAACCTCAGAAGTCTAGAACAAACCAGGCCGAATGGCTGATTAAAAGCTTATCTGACTAAAAACATCAAGCTTCAAATTAAGAATTTCACTTAAAAAAACATGTACCTGCTAATAGGTTCAAGAGATTCCCAGGTAGCAAGGTTACTGAAGTGAGGCATGATGGTCTCATGTTCCATTATACTTTCATCGTCCAATTTGATCTCTCTGATTTGTTCAAGCTCAAAGCTGTACCAATAAAACAGCTTTCTTCTCCTAAACACCATTTCATTGGCATTCACAGCAAAAGCTGGTAAAGCGTAGTCCATATTATCCACAATAGCCAAAGCAAATATAACATCAGTGCGAATGGTGTACTGTTTGACCCATTCTGATCCCTCTAATGCCTTCAGAACCCAAACATTTATGACATGATCTTCATCCAAGTTGTTCACAAAGCTCAGAAACCCACCCATTTCAACTAACCTATCGTATAATCTCATAGTTGTAGGAAGGTCTATCTTTGAGAATTGTTCATCATCAACTACCATAGAGATTATGTAATCATGACTAGCCGAACCAGGAGTCCAGTGCAAAGCCCCAACGGTTAAAATGGGTGCCTGGCCTAAATTGCTGAAAAGAGCTCCAGGAGGTCCATCAATTGCTTTCCATGATCTTGTTTGGAAGCTCAAAATCTCACAAGCAAAATATCCAAAATTATCCTTATACAAGTGCACCACAATGTATACACCCTTTGCTTGGCTAAACGTGAGCCCATAAGACTCATTGCGATGTTCACTAGGAAGAGTGCCTAGAGGAAAACCAGTTAATATCCTAGTCACAGGGTTCACCACAATTAACCGCCCTAGATTTTGACTGTCAACCAAAGGCTTGTCTACAGAAAAATTTGTGCCTGCATCTATAAATTTGCTCATAGAGTTGATCAAAACCAATCCGTTGTAAGAGGCTACAACCGAGCCAGTAAGACTAATATTAGATTCAACAAGCTTGCACCTATCATTTTCCATCTCCAAGAAATAAATGCACTTGCTCTCTCTAATCCCCGAGCTACAAGAGGAATTAGGGAATAAACAAAAGTTTTCGGATTGATTAAGTTGGGTTTCCACGTGGAATGTGTTTGGTATTTTCTCATTGGCTTTACTATATCTACACACAATAGGGGTTATCTCAGCTTGAGCATTGTAAGCCTCAACAAACTCGGCACAATGGATCAGTTTATACCACACCTTACATACACAAGTGAATTTCAAAAGCGATCTCACCGGAAGTAAAAGAAAGATCACGAACATCAAATCGTTAGGTAGCAAAGGAGCCGAGGAAGTTGGCATTTTAACAGCTTTTTCTTCTGCCATCTTTATCAAGTTCATGTGTCTCATCTTTATCTCATCATACCTTTCCTCAATTACAGTTTTACTTTTCATTGTATATTTCCTGATTTAATTCAAAAACCTATAGAACATGCAACAATTTTATCAGTGAAACTAAAAAAAAATCATTTACAACACAAATTAATCTAGTAGAATAAACACTAATGTGTTAAATACTACAGTACATCATACATTCATAGTAATTTCATATACTCATAGAAATTATTATTGAATTTTGATTACAAGAACATATATATATATATATATATATATATATAAATAACAATTCCAACTCAAATTACGCAAAATTACCCCAAAACTTAAAAAGGGTTTTTGAATTTTGCATAATTCAATAAAACCCAAATGTAATTTCACATGTCAATTACACATAATTCGTCGCAAAATTCACCAATTGTTTGATAAAGTATATAAATAAATTACCAAACAATGTAATTTAAGGCATTAATGAAAGAACAAAGAGATCAAATAACAGATTACAATTGAGTGTTAACAAAATAAAATTTGATTAAATAAACAACCACAAAATTATCCCAGCATAATAACATAAAGTAAGAACAATGAAACAAAAAAAAGAATAAGTAACAGATATGAGATTATTTACCACAGTAGAGAGAGGTTACAATTAAGGGATTGAAAGAAAGATGGAGAACAGAGAATGGAGTGTTATTTCAGTGTTAAAGTCACTCGTACCAAGTACGTTGTGGACTTTTTTTTCCTTCTGTATTTTTTCAATATCTAATTATACCAATCTGTTACTTGAAACTTTCTTTTCAATTTAAACAATTTAAAGGTGATGTTTTCTTCGACTTATTTATATTTATTTTTAGTTAAAAATAAGTTTAGTTCACCATAAAAATATGTTTAAATCAGCAAAAAATAAGTGTATATAAATAAAAATAAGTTCAAGTTAGTAAAAATAAGTTTGAGATCAGCAAAAATAAATTTAGATAAACAAAAATGAATTGACAAGAAGAGGCCTAACTAGTTTTTTCCTGGACATTGTCGAAAAAAATTTAATAAAAAAAATAGTTTAAGACTTACTAAATAAATTTAACTTGTATAATAGCTAAATACTAGTATTAACAAAGAAGAATAAAATGTGTGTTTGCTTGTTTTACATGCATGGAATAGGTGAGGTAAAACAAGCAAGCATTAACAAAGAAGAATAAAATCACAAAATAGAAAAACAACCCTGTTGAGATTTCTCTGTCTCAACTTGCAAGTGCAACTATCCTGCGATTTACGCAGTTTGTTGTGAGAAATTCCTATTTGTTAAAATTTTAGATGTTTGAGTTTTATCTAAAACATTATTAAAACATTAAAGTGATTAAACAACATGGGGACCACTAACTTTTTAATATTTTTAAATGTAAAAAGTTTAAAAAAATTACTAAAATGCCAAAGAAGTTAAAAATATAATTTTTAAATGAAAAAAGGTAGTTATATATCATACAATTTATAGATAATAGAATATACCGTGATACAAAAATTATATTTTTCATTTAACTTCAAATATAGAAAACATATTTGTAATTGTTTATTTGTTGTATCTCAAAGGTATTCGTAAACCCGGCTTTTGTATAGGATCGAAATATTGTTTTTTGCATAATGATAACACACCTCAAAGATTTGTTATTTTCATTGTTTTGTCACACTTATATGATCCCAACTAATCACACTATTTTTTAAATAATATATACTTAGATAAATACCAATATTGGTGTATACAGTTATATAGATATGATTTTATCTCTTCTTATAATGTAATGACAATTTTTTGATTTGTTTTGTTTTTATTTATTTATTTATTTATTTACAACTAACACATTATATACAAATGTACAACACTATCAAAATTGTCACATAAGAAAAATTAATTTAATCGAACAAAATCGTGATACATGAACATCCAAAAATATACTAATGATATCTTGGCCTAGTGGTTAAGATTGAAGACCTGTGTACAATAGGTCACAGGTTCAAATCCCCCTCCCCTATTTATAATTTGTATTGCCCTCGTAGCTCCTTTGCATAAAAAAATGAACATCCAAAAATATATAAAAAAAATAAAATAAAAAAAAATAAAAATCATGATACATGACAAAACTTTCAATTTTCACTATATGATAAGGAAAACTTCAATACGAATAATAAATTATGACAGTCTAACATCTATATATTGAATATGCTGTCCAGAGGAATGCCTGCTTCTATGAGACTTGGGCAAATCATTAAGCATACACCCAATTTCGCTCCTCCTTCTTCCTCTCATCTCAATTTCCACTCTGGTAATAACTTCTCTCATTTGACTTTTCTTGTTTTTTTCATTGATTGTCAATTTAATTTATATATTTTATTTATAAATAAAAGATTATATTACTCCAATAATATGCATGTTAAAAGAATTGGGTAAATTGACACCAACTAATCAACTATTGTTGAAATGATGTTTTTTTTTAATTTGTTTTTTTTTTTTTGATTAAAATGACTTAATGTTTATGTCAAACAACAAATCAATTTGGTGAATTGGAATTTATTTCACAATTTTTTTTTTAACTTTAAAAAATTTTGACCCCATTAACTTACTACTTTATGTAAACATGGTTTTGGGAGCAGGAGCAATTGTGAGTGAAGGGAAAATGGGTGAAAATGGACAGCAAATTACTCGAGTTTTATTTTGTGGTCAACAATTTAGTGATTCATATCATTACACCAAGGAATACTTGAGTGAATTTCCTCATATACAGGTAATTATATCAATGCGGTGAAAGTTAAACACTAGCATGTAATTTGATTTGCTGTAAAATGTTATGTATAGTTTGTTTTATCGGATTTTGTTTGATTCGTTTCAATGTGTAGCTGTGCTCGAAAAGTCGTAGCAGTTGTGTTCTATTCCTGTCCTGTCATGTCACAAACTCACGATCCATGTGCTATGTTATATTCTTATGCTTAGTTTGGTTCATTTGGTTCAAAAATTTATTTGGGTTGATTTTGCTCCCCAGTTATGAACACTGGAATAAAAATTTATTTGACATTACTGATCGGATATGTTACTCGTATACGAGTGTATAAGTGTCAGACTTGGTTATTTTTGTTTAAAAAGTCTAGTTTTAGTTAAATATGAGGTATTCGAGTGGATTATTTGTCATGTCTGATGTGATGCAACATGACACGATTTTTGAGGTAAACAACGGTGTAGAAGGAATATAGGTGATCAAAGGGAAATGCGAAGTTATATTTTTAAATTTTACACCAGTTCAACTGTATTCGGTGGTTTTCCAGTTTGCTAGACTGTAAAATCATCTGTTTGCACTTTGCCAGTATAGCAAGTGGTTATCAAGCCAATTTTTTTCGGCTGATTATCTAAGCTTTCTTATAAGCTACCTAAGCAGGCGTGCTTGTCAACTTGTCCCTTATGATATTGAACTTAAGTGTTAGAGTTGTTTGATTGCTAAGGAGAATCAAATACTTTTATGATAATTACACCATTGGCAAAAGGCTTTGTTGATGAAAACCTGTCCCCTATTATCTTTCTGTTGTAGGTTGATGATGTTCCGCTAAGTGATGTGCCAAAAGTAGTCAGCAACTATCATATGTGCATTCCTAGGATGATGCGATTAGATTCTGATGTTATCTCTCGTGCAAAGCAAATGAAGCTCATATTGCAGTTTGGTGTTGGCTTAGAAGGTATGTCTCCGGCCTTACTATTGTTTATGTGACCCTGATGATTACTTGTATTTTCTAATTCTGAATGGGTGATTGGAGGGAGGAGGCAAGCTTACAGTGTCAATTTGCTCCATTTGCTTCATGTTTTACTGTGAGCAGGTGTTGATGTGGATGCAGCCACAAAACATGGAATCAAAGTTGCTAGAATTCCTGCTGATGGCACCGGGAATGCTGCCTCATGTGCAGAGATGGCTATTTACTTTATGTTGGGCCTTTTACGAAAACAAGTAGGTCTATCTAGTTTAGTGATCCCTAAGATTTTATTTCATAGTTCATTAATGTAAATGATTCAGATTAAAGTGCTTAATTCCGATTTTGAAATTTTATGCCTTCTATATTGTAATATCTGTCACTCTTGTGGTTTTGCCTCCCTCCCTAGCCTTTTCACAGTAAAAGTGCATTTTGCAGAAAGAGATGGAGATCTCAATAAAGCTGAAAAAACTTGGCGAGCCTGCCGGTGGAAATTTATTTGGGAAAACAGTGAGCTCCCCTCATTCCCTGGCTACTGCTGCTTTTTTCAACCGTTTTCCTTTGTTCTTTGTACTCCCTATTTGCTTAGGGACTTGCTATTTAATTACTGGCTAGTTGTGTAAGTATATGAGTGTTATTATGATGTTTAACTGAAATTAGGCAATTGATTGGTGATTGTTAGTGCAAATAATGCTAATGATGTATGAACTCTAGTGACAGTTTTCAAACCAACAATAACAATGACCGAGTGTTCTTTATGAGATATCCCAATAACAAGTTCAACTATGAGGGAAGATTTGTCCTTAAATGCTAATTTGGTGTAATGCTTCGTTTTATAGTAGATTCAGTGGCATTGGGTTTTATATAGCGGGGCTTTACAAATTCACAATGATGATCAGAGTTCAAAAATCACGTTACAGAAAGTATTTTGGGGGCTTCAGCAGGAAAAGGCGATTGTAGTGATCGATATTTTATCAGTCTTCAGCTTTTACTAGTTCTGTTCACTGGCATAACAAATATGTATTAATGCTTAAAGTAACCATTAGCTGTTAGCCTGTTAGAATTGAGCTGTTCTTTTTTTTCATTGAAGAATAAGGCATGCACAGTTACACATAAAACTACTATCATGTACTCCGTATCCAACTAAAATTGGAAGATTAGGTCTGCTAATATCAACAACTTAACAAGTTTTGTGAAAATTGTAAGGCTATTCACAAGCAACTACAAGTTACTACTGTTAATGATCACATAAGCTCATTTTTGTCCATCATCAAGCAATGGAACATAGCTTTGATGGCTCTGATGACAATAATAAATTTGTTTGAGTTTGTATATCTGATGGTGGTAGTAACTTTACTAGACTTCAAAGAAAGCATATTGCTAGATTTTTGATTAGAGGTCCTCAACTCTTTATGGTAGCAAATGTGTTATGAAAATTGCTTGGGGTCATTTTCTTTATTTATTCTGTATAAACATTTCCTACTTTTTGGACGTTCTATCTTTTGTTTTCTATAGTAAGTAATAATGGCACAACTTATCCAATCTCACTTGAAGTTCCTCTATGTTAATTTAGGTGTTCATTTTGGGATTTGGGAATATTGGGCGTGAATTGGCAAAGCGCTTGAGACCTTTTGATGTTAGAATCATTGCAACAAAACGGAGTTGGACTTCTGTTAAACTAAATGGTCTGAGGATTGTTATTGTATATTTTGCATCTGTAACGCTGAAAACCTTTTCTTTCTAGTCAAGCCTTTTCTTATGTTATTGTGTTATTAATATCTTACGTACCTTCAGGTTCCCCTAACCAAAATGACTGCGGTGCTGATTGTGTTGATGAAAAGGGTAGCCATGATGATATATACAAGTATGCAGGCATGGCAGACATAGTTGTTTGTTGCCTAAATATGAATCGTGAGACGGTAAATATACTCTATTATGCAGGTTTATTGATATATGCCAATTTCCATGATGTCACAGAGAGGTATTGACAAAGTTCTGTTTTATTTATATTTAGGCTGGTGTTGTCAACCATAAATTCATACAATCCATGAAAAAGGTACAGTTTTGCCCGTCTTTGAATAGGAAATCTGCATGTTGACATTGTCAACAGAATAGCAGACGCTGAGGAATAAGAAATTTTATTATGTCATATACCAGTTTTGTCTTGGTGCTTTTAAGGACTAATTGCTTGATGTTCACTTTGATTAAAGCAAGCTGTTTTGCTGCCTTTATCCAGGGGGCATATCTAATAAATGTTGCACGTGGAGGTCTCCTCGATTATGATGCTGTTGCTCAAAGCCTTGAGTCCGGCCACTTGGGAGGCTTGGGTATTGATGTGGCTTGGACAGAGCCCTTTGACCCCAGTGATCCAATCTTGCAGTTTCCAAATGTTCTAATCACACCTCATGTTGCAGGGGTTACAGAGTATTCTTATAGAGCCATGGCAAAGGTATAAAACTCATGTAGATAATTGTTAATCTAACAATTATATTATGATTTTGGGAAGTTCATATTAAGTTTTTTACTTTGATAGCAGTTTATGGTGTTTGAAGAATCATTAAGGGTCTCATAACAATAGCATTGACCAATGATTATCCCCTATGCAATATTGTTAAAGTTCAAATGTGCCTATAACATGTCTTTAGAAAAATAAAAGGATCATCTTCTAGTTTTCAAACTTAGCTCCGAAAAGGATCTCTCTGTGCTGATTGATTTAAGGACAATTATGCAGGTGGTTGGTGATGCTGCAATACAGCTTCATAATGAGAGCAAAGACACTACAGTGGCAGGAATGCAGTTCGTAAACTGATTTAGTTCGATCTCTAGTTCAGTATTTAAGGTATGAGGCGGGTAGGTTTTTGAGGGTTATTTTCAGAGAGTTTCAGTAAATCAGTAGGATTTGTAACAGCCTCATTCATTTTAGCGGTGCCACTGCTATCGCTTGCTTAAACTGGTTTGCATTATTGTTTTAGCCCATTATTTGGTACTGAGAACTTGATAATTCTATATTCCTATCTTTGACGTTGAATGGATTATAGTCTTATGGGTCTTCTTGGGTAAGATAGTTCTTACAGAATTCAATTGAAAAACTTATACTTGTTCTCAAACTGATGTGGACTAGAAAGATCTTGCTTGCCATAATCATCTAGCTATATTATGTTTTTCCAGATGTGCTATATTGGCAGAAAAGTTGGCTAAAATTTGAGGATTATGATCATCATCTGTATTGCAAATTGCAATCCACAATGACATGAAATTGTTTCAGATGGAATAGTTTTTTCAACTTAAAATAATTACATCAATTTCATTTAAGTCACTCAAAAATTTACACCTCTACCTAATTTTACTCATATTTAGAGTGACAAAGCTTTAGGAAATTCCTTTACAAACACTTCAAATACGAGGACTACCAAATCCCCCGTGTTTTATTTACACTAGCTCAAATGTCTCTCAAGTTAGCAGATAAAATGAACATTCATAAGCTCAGTTTTCGCTAAAATCAGCATCTATCACATCTCCTTCTCCATCAGTAGAAGTAGAGGTTCCAGTAGACTCTGTAGGTCCAGCAGCAGCACCGCTAGTCGGACCTGCTCCAGCCGCTCCTGGTTGACTGTACAAAGATTGACCTATCTGCATGACCTCTTGGTTTACTGCAGCTATGGCATCCTTAATCTTTTGAGTCACTCCACCTTCGATAGCATCTTTGAGTTCTTTTAGTTTGGCCTCAACTTTCTCCTTCACTGCAGCTGGGATCTTCTCCTCTAACTCCTTCAGCTGCTTCTCAGTCTGATACACTACAGAATCAGCTTGATTCTTGGTGTCGATTGCGTCCCTCTTCTCCTTATCCTCTTGGGCAAACTTCTCTGCTTCTTGAACCATTTTTTCCACCTGATATATCCAAACAACAAATTGAGTAAATACAATTTTATTGTGTTAAGGCTTTGTTCATTTTACCTTAACAAAACATACCTCATCTTTAGGCAAGGTGCTAGCACCAGTTATCGTAATGTCTTGCTTCTTTCCAGTTCCCTTGTCTATGGCAGTGACAGAGAGCATGCCATTGGCATCAATGTCGAATTTAACTTCGATTTGGGGCACCCCACGTGGGGCTGGAGGAATTCCATCTAATCGGAAGCTCCCAAGTGACTTATTATCTCTCACAAACTCTCGCTCTCCTTGAAGAACATTGATCTCTACACTCGTCTGGCCATCTGCTGCAGTTGAAAAAACTTCTGATTTGGAAGTAGGCAGTGTTGTATTTCTTGGGATGATCTTTGTCATAACACCACCAAGAGTCTCTAATCCTAGAGACAATGGTGTTACGTCGAGTAAAACTATGTCACTAACATCTCCAGCCAACACACCAGCCTGCCACAATCCGGTAGGAAAGGTTACACAATAATGTCCACCCAATAAAAAGATACTCTTGGATTCGACACCGTATGGGAAAATTTCTGACCTGAACAGCAGCACCAAGAGCAACTACTTCATCAGGGTTGACACTGCAATTCGGGTCTTTACCTGTCATCTTTTTCACAACATCCTGTACAGACGGAATCCTTGTTGATCCACCAACTAGGATAACTTCGTCTATGTCTTTCATTGTAAGCTGTGCATCCTTTAAAGCTGTTTCAACTGGTGTCTTCAATCTGCAAAATTCAAAGCAACATATCAAGCAATCGAACCAAAAAAGAAACCAAAACATAACAGATTAATAACTTTGGTCTGCTCAAAATTATACCTGTCAAGCAAATCTGAACATAACTCTTCGAATTTTGCCCTTGTCATGGTTGTGTCAATATGCTTGGGGCCATCTTGTGTTGCAGTAATGAAAGGCAAACTGTAAAAAAAGCACCATTGATAATGTCAGTGAAATCAGGAATGAATAAATCACAAAATCAAATTATGGAAAATAACAAAATGCTTATATCCTGGTATACTTGCCTAATGCTGGTTTGAGTTAAGGTTGAAAGCTCAATTTTTGCCTTCTCGGCACTCTCAGTTAGTCGTTGAAGAGCTTGTCTGTCTTTCCGAAGATCTATGCCTTCATCCCTATTGAAAGTTTCTGCGAGCCAATCAACAATTCTCTGCAGTAGCAATTACAGATGACTAATTATAACTTTTCTGTGCAAAGTATTTAGGAAACCATTTATAGCTAATATGTTTTTAAGTGTGCTGATATGCCTACCTTGTCAAAGTCATCACCTCCCAAGTGTGTGTCGCCTGATGTCGATAGCACCTCGAAAACCCCATCACCAACCTCAAGAACTGTAAAACACAGAAGAAGCATTGTAAAATTGGTTGAGGTAATGAGGCAGGTGATAAATAAAGGGAAATTCCTCTGAGATTAGGCTCTGCAGTGTACTGCAATGTTGTTCAATTTTCTTAGCACATTGTAAATGATCATTTCATGTCTTTCAGCTCGGCTTCAGAATTCGATAACATAAAAACTACACGAAATGACCATTTACTAATGAGATACAGAAGTATTAAGCCACTGCCAAATCCTGATTCTAACTGCCTAAAGATGTAGATTATGGTTCATTTTCCAAGATGAAGAGCTTACCTGAAACATCAAAGGTACCACCTCCTAAATCAAACACCAAAATTGTCTCGTTGTTCTTCTTCTCGAACCCATATGCTAACGAAGCAGCAGTAGGTTCATTGATGATCCGAAGAACATCGAGTCCAGCAATTCGACCAGCATCCTTAGTAGCCGTTCTTTGTGAGTCATTAAAATAAGCCGGGACAGTAATCACGGCTTTGTTAACACTATCATTTAGGAATTTTGATGCATCTTCCACAAGCTTTCTCAACACCTACACAAATCATGTCACACATTATACCAATTTGACATCCTAGTCAAACTGTCACAAAGTTGAAAACTTTAATTCAAAAAATTGACATAAATTTTGCAAAAGTGTAGAATAATGACCAATTCTCTCTTATTAAGTGTTACTTTTATCAAAGTTGCAAAAGCTATATATGTTACAATTATAATCAAGTTGCCAAGTTTGTGTCAATGTTATTAGTACAGTTGGTGTCATTATTAGCAAAAAATACTCTTAGTTGGTGTCATATATTGAAATTTCACCTAAATAATTACTCCCGTACAACAAAAAATAATACTATAGTTCTGTGAGGTTTAAAATAACAAATTGTTCCACGACTAATTCGTAGCAAAATTAGTATACGAAAATCAAGATTTGAACGAATTTATGATCATAATTACGGGTAAAGTAAATGAAAATTAGTACCTGAGCAGAGATTTCTTCAGGAGCAAAAAGCTTAGAAATAGCAGGACACTCAAGCTTAACATTCCCAATATCATCTTTCACCACCTTATAAGAAACTTGTCTTGACTCTTCATCAACCTCCCCCATCTTCCTTCCTACGAACCGCTTCACCGAAAAGAACGTATTCTCCGGGTTAACCACAGCCTGCCTCTTAGCTATCTGCCCCACGAGGCGATCACCACTCTTTGTATACGCCACTACTGATGGCGTGGTTCGCTGTCCCTCGGAATTAGTTATGATTGTTGGTTTTCCTCCTTCCATTGCAGCCACTGCGGAGTTTGTAGTACCTAAGTCTATTCCCACTACTTTCTCACATACTACTCTTAGTGGTCGTGTACTCAACCCCTTGTTGTAATCGTTTTTGTTTGAGTTTCTTACGTTTACTGAAACTCTGTTACTGTTTTTGGTTCTAAGTTTTTGTCCTAGGAAAGAAGTGTACGTGTAGTAGTAGTAGTTGTTGTTGTTGTTTCCTAGGATGTTTATTTGAGCTGTTGCTGAAGTTGCTGCTGCCATAATCAACGTACTTACGTACTAATTAATTTCAACTATTGTACGTACCAAAATTTTTGAGGTTTTTATATGGAATGCTAGAACTTTGAGATCAATGGTTTATGGATTTTTATATTTTGGGAGTTGGTAGAACTGAGAAATGTGATGATCAAGTTAGATTTATTTTTTTTAAAAAAAAAGGAGGTGTTTTTAAAGAGGGAGTTTATTCTAGAAGGGTCTTGGAATCATGGCCGTTGGATTGAGTGGGATTAAGGTGGAGGAGTGTGGTGACCGTTGGATAATGTGTGGGGATGTTTTTGGTGTATTTGAAAATGCTAGGAAAGTCCAGGAGGTTCTGTAAGTTGGAGATGATATGTTTGATGAGTTTTGATGTTGACTTTTTCCTTAAGTGAGTAAAGTGACTCAAAAGTGTGTGTATGTATGTAGGAGTTGGATTTTTTTGGATGGTGAAGAAACTAGAATTTGAGGTTTTGGACCCAACCCATGAACCCAACATGAAATCCAAGATCAAGAGTATACTGGACCCAAATACTAGATCATAGGTGTGTATTTTGTTGGAGCCTCAATTGTAAAGAACTTATTTGACTCGACTCGGTGAGATATCAGATACTCATTGACAATCCTAAACCTTATACTTGATCATGCAATTTAAAGTATTGAATTAGAGTTAAATGTATTGTGAATTTTTTAAATTTGATGCATTGAAATAATGATTCAACAAAATATGACTGAATCGGTCATGTAGATTGAACACTAGAACGATACTTGAGTTTTATTACAATCATTTCTACTTTAAACTCATTTTTGTAATTCTACTCATCATCATCATCGTATTCATAAAGTATTGTTTAAAACTCGACTAATTCAAAACGAATTGTATTCATCCAAATTTTCCTTCTACTTGTTGTGAACTAGTTTTAGTTTTAAAAAAACTACATCAGGTATCAAATTAACCCTTACTAAACCTCTTTTTAATTACAATATCTAATCCAATACAAGTATTGTTGTTGCTAAAGCAATGAGGTGGGATAGGGACTGTGAGGACCTCGCTGACGTAGACTGGATGCATGAATGGACTGGTGTCCTGTTGACGTACCCTTCAAGTACTTGCAAAAAAGGGACAATAATCCTTGTAGGATTATTTCCCCCTCCGATGCTTAAGTAAGTATTTGTAGGAGAGTAAGTGAGCAATAATCAACAAGTAAACAATTCTAGCGAGAAGTTTGCCCTTTTTAGTATGTGTTTTTGTCTTAATCTTGAGTGTACTTTTTATCAGATTTTTGAGGGCTATTTATAGCCTCAAGTACAATTTCTTATCCAATGAGATCGCGACACTTGTCCTCATCTCTTTAATTATCTTCCTTCATTTGCCTTATGGGCTTTTAGCACTAGGCTTTTAAGGCTCCATGGTTTGTTTTAGCTCTTCTTCTAACGGCAAATAGGAGCTTGACATGTGGCCAATGTAGGATTCACATATGGTCCAGTCTAAAGATGACACGTGGCCGTGTGGGGCCCACTCATGACAGCCTCATCACTGCCACGTGGCAATCCCATGCTGACATTTAATAATAGAAGTAAGGACTCGTGGTCCAGTTGTAGGATGACACGTGGCTATGTAGGGTTCACTCATGGCAGACTCATCACTGCCACATGGCAATCCCACGTCATCATTTTATAATAGAAAGAGGGACACGTGATCCACTCAGAGACTAACACGTGGCATCTGACTTGTCATGCCACATCAAGTATAATTAATCTTAATCTAAATTTATCTAATGTTACATATCCTTTAATAACATGGGATAAAAATAAGGTGAACAGACACAACTTAATTGGCCCATCTCAAACTCATTTACAAATGACAAATATCAGTCTATATGACCCTGCAAAAATACAACGTAGGCCATGTGGTAGGCTACAGTGCTCCCACGTGGCAATTCCAAGTTATAGTTTTTGTTCACAACCACTTATGCCTAATCTCATTTTTGTCCTCAAAACAAACGATTTTTTCAACTGTTCCTCCCCTACTCAAACATTCCATTAACACTACACCCACATTTCAGTCATAACTTAGTAGTATAAACAAAAATAATACTTTAAAAATAAAAAAATTATAGTAAGTACTTACATGTCACATGATATCATTGTACATTAAAAAAAAAAAAATCATAATTATCCATCCCTAATCACATAATTATGATGGCTAATCTACAACTAAACCATCACATGATTACCATCTCTAGAAAACTCTTCCATATTGGTGAGTCCAAATTACAACCAATTATATTCACAAAATCATCATCATTAAGAGGAAGGTTAGTGAAAATAAAATGTGTTAGTGATAAAAGCAACATAAATGCTGTGGTGCAACAAAGTCCACCAAATGCCACTGATGAGGATGATGATCAAGTAGTGATGATTGATGATCAGACGGCTGAAATGGGAGTTAGAAGAAGATCAATTATAAATGAAGGGTTTGATGAGGTTGAGTATTTGGTGAAGGAGCATGGTTGGAAAGTGAGGAGGATGGTAGAGGATAGAAATGAAATGAGGAAAGTTGCTCATATTCAAGCTCAAGCTTTTCATGTTCCTTCTCCTTTGTTTGATGATTGGCTCTTCCATTTTTTTAAGGTAATACAAACCTCTTTTTAACTTAGTATGAGATTCTTTAAATAGGAAAAATTAGGATTATTTTTAATGCAAAGTATCATATTAGCAATGTATAATTCTATACAACTTGTTTATAATACAGAGTTATCATTGATGATTTTAAAAATAATAACAGCCATAAATGTCCATAGTTGTACTCGACTTATATTATACAATCGGGTGTACCCTGTTTGGTACAATTAAAAGCAAAAAAATAAATTGTTTATTTGATTTTAGATGAAATAAAAATTATAAAGTTGTATCTTGCAAAGGACAACTGTTGTACTTCCTCATATATTGTAATCGTTTGATGCTTAACTTACATTGTTATATAGTGATTATTAAAGTGAGAAACAATAAATAGTTATTAAAAGTTTGTCCGATTAACGTTTGTGTAAGGTACTTTCACATATTTGAATATGTATAGCCTTGTGCCTGATTAGCATGTCATGTTATAATAGATAAATTAATAATTTAACCTTGGTTAATTAATCAGGCTGAAGTTCTTGCTGGACTTCTTTACAGACTACGGAACTCGCCTCCAGACAGGCAAGTGCTTCACAATTCACATATTATTCGTTCTAATTACTCTATAATATAGATTCAGTTCTATTTATAATTTGTCTAAGCACAATATATATATGTATAGGGCAATAAGTCAATAACCACTTGAATAGGTGAAAGGATCAATTACACGAAGTTCTTTCAATGCATTAGTTACTCGATCAATTTGGTTATTAAGTACCTAAATTAAAGTTTATGCTTCTCAAGTGCTGATGTGCACCTAATAATGTACTAGATGTAGTTGTATACTTGTATGTGCCAAAGCTAGAGAGTAGAGATTCCCAAACAATACATAGCTCCTCCATTTGTACCTTGCCGGCTTGCATGTGTGATCTGCCCGATTTTTAACGTGAAATTTCTATTTTACCTTTCTATCACAAACGCCAATTCCACTCCTACCACCACCCCCATCCACTCACCCTACCACCACCTACCCACCACTCGCAAACCACCCCCGCCCAACACCCTTCAATTTTTTTTTTTTTTTTTAAATGACACCTGCGCCTTGTTTAGACGCATGTTGAATGAAACCCACATCTGTTTTTCATTCAAATGTAATGTTATTTGGCTCCCTAAACACCAATATATATACAGAAATCTTTTCTAATAACATAAATAATTAAAACATACAGGTATGCATGTCTAGTGGCAAAAGCAGCGAAAGAAGAGGATGATACTATCTCAACTAAGTCTATGTCACTAGATGATCATCAACAGCTCGTGGGTGTAGTCGATGTCACTGCATTAAGAGAAAACGATGTGCTCTTACACCTTGAAGGAGCTCAAGAGTATCTTTATGTATCGGGAATTGCTGTTTCCAACAATTTCAGGTTTTTGCCCATTACTTCATATGTGGTTCATTTCAAAATTCTATTTAGTTGTGACTTGTTTTCTACGCATTTGTTGGGTTAATTTCACTAATTTGTACATAAGCACATGAAAGTATAATATGGAGTTAATTTTGCACTAAGTCAAGTGCAACTATAAAATAGAACATATGTTGTTAGGGCCTGTTTACTTCAGCTTAAAATCAGTTCAGTTCGGTTCAGGTTCAGTTCAACTCTTATTTTATTTTGCTACTCATTAATCCTTGATAAAAAAAACTTTCAATTCAGCTCAGCTCCAATCAGTTTAGTTCAGTTCAACTGTTTTCAGCTGAAGTAAACAAGCCCTTAATGTTAGATAGCGGGTAAAGTTTTCTTTGTTCATAATGTAGTTTGATAAGTAAGTTAATGTGTCCCCCATAAAATTTTCTAACCTGAATTTTAGCATTTGTATGTAGGAGGCAGAAAGTAGCAACAGTATTGCTGAAAGCATGTGAGGTAATTGCAGTTTTATGGGGGTTTGAATTTCTAGCACTAAGAGCATACGAGGATGATCGAGGTGCACGATCATTGTACACCAATGCCGGATATAGACTGGTGTCAAAAGATCCTATTTGGGTCACCTGGATTGGTAGAAAACGTAGGATTCTCATGGTCAAACAATGCTGCTAGCTAGTGTTCTTAGTTCATCTGATCTGCTTCCGGTAAGTACATGTACAATTTTATACATCATCACATTAGTAGTGTGTCTCCCTCTTAATTTGTTTGAATGTCTTTTGCAGAGGAATAATTGTCGTGCTATGTTGTTTAGAGAATGAATGAACGAGGATGATAAAGAAAGGAAATGCTAGATAGAGATCATGTACTATGTTCTCTTATGCCCGGCCACAAATTCACTTGGAGCGCAGTTCAGCTTTCTAAGATGTTAATACTCCTTTCTTCCCCTCAGATCAATTTGCTTAGCTTGTGCACTCCTTAAAACCAACTTTGTAATGGGCCTATTAATTTACAGTTTGCTCGGACTGCTCATGCTTATTATTGGGGTGGGACAATCTAGATTGAGCCAAAGGAAGTGCTCTTGACAAATTAAACCTGTGTATTAACCATGTAATTACTCGTAGTGTACTACACTTTGTACTCTGATGTCGGAGCATTATACATAGTATATGGGATCACAGCAAATTACAAGCTACACTTGTGCACGCATGCTACGCAGACATCAAAAGTTTTAGACCATGCTCATTGCACATTTTCACGGACACACAGCACGTATCATATATATCGACTTTGATCTGTAGAATGTACAATCTCTTGTTGCTGCTAAGCTTCATGAGTTCATGAGTTACTACACAGAGTGGAATCAGCATTGAAGAACACAGGTACAACAGAATACTACTCATCTGATCATCTCCACACATGCAGGCATATGGGAATTTGATTTTGTAAAGGAATGTCAACATATCAATTTTTTTTTTTTTTGATGATAGGTCGCCTATAAAGGCGATGTGAGAATTGATCTTAGGACCTCCTAAGATCTTTTGGAATCGGGAGAGAAGTTCTCACCAATTGAGCTATCCATCACTCTCAATTGTTTATAGTTAGTATGCTATGAACCTAACTTGACTCTGATCACATCAAAATATCATGTGAGTAGCACACACACTATATATGTCTCATATGTTAGTATAGTTTATTTATTTTTATTTTTATTGTTTTATTGTAGATTTGAAGGCGTGGTTGATTCTTCATGTATAATTGTAATTACTCCGTACATGATTTAAATGGAAGAATGAATCAATAGGGATTCTAACTTATTTTTATTGCAATGAACTTAAATTTGATGAATTAAACTTATTTTGACTGATATGAATTTATTTTTGCTGAAATGAACTTATTTTTATTGAAACTATTAATAATCTATTGAGGATTTATATTCTTTTTCGCTGATTTGAACTTATTTTTATTTTATTGAAAATAAATAAAAATAAGACGAGGAGAAAAATCTTAATAATGTTATACTAATCCACTATTCATTGTTGTGGGGGGAAGTGATGGAAGTCTATAATCTACCTACTTATCTAGTTATCTCCAAAAGCCAAATCCATGGAAGGATTTCACTTTGTGAGTAAAATGAATCTATACTTACGAGTGAGAGAAGAATCAATATAGTGAGTTCCATCACAATATAAAATAACTGAACGATTATATTTCAAAAAAAGAAGGGAAAAAAAACTAATTATTCTATCTTCATAAGAACAAATATCTTAATCTTAGCACCAAAAAAAAAAAAAAAACAAATATCTTAATCTTGCATTTTTGTAAAGCCACAAAATTTACAAATTTTGTATATTTATTTATGACTTATGTCTTTTTGTTTTTTATTACAATGAATTTGTTTGTGTACCCTTGGATACAGTACACGTTATAAAATAAACCTAATTTTTGCACTTTTCATTATCATATACAGTTTTACACACTCTATCGAATAAGTAAACCATCAAAAAATTATTTTTTCATAGATCAAAGATAACGGTTAACAGTGTTAAAATCAATTTCCGTCACAAAAGCCGAAAATTAAAAAAATGAAAACTGTGATAGGATCCTACCACCTTTGTATTATTGCACGAGTGACAGGTAATCCTGCTCCCTATAAATTACTGTGTTTTTTTTAAAGAAAATTAAAAATAAGTGGGCATTTGTAAAACCTGATTGAAAACAACAATTGAGAATAAGGAATTGCAATAATACGAACTCATTAATGACACGTCTACATTTTCAATCAATAATCATAAAGCAAAAATGCCACAACCCACACAACTCAAAACTCAAGTAAAGCAAAGCATATTTCCATTCCTCACTTTATTCTCTAACCAAACACCTTGTTTGGTTTCCCATTCACATAATCACATATATTGCTTAATCTTTCTTTCAATTTATAGTACTTCTGTTATTTTTGGAGCAAATTTTTCATTGATTTCTGGTACAAATGATCATATCTTTTCTGGGTTAGTCTTTTTTTTTGCTTTTCATTTCTGGGTAACAAAAAAGTTTTTTTTTTTTTATTATGTTTGATTTTTTTTGTGTTGTAATAGTGATTATTTATTGCTTGTTTGAGTTTGGGTTGCTTATTTTTATGAGGGGTGATTAGGGTTTGTATTGTTTTTTGTGGATTTTTTTAGTAACTGCAAAAAAGATTAGATTTTTTTTTTTGGTGGGGTCATATTGTTTTGCATAAATTTGTAGTTATGATATGATATTGCTGTTCAAATGAATGTACTGTAGTGATTATAATAAGATTGGAGTGAGTTGAATAGAATTAAGTTCTGTATATTGAGTTTAATGCAGTTTTTGATCAGTATAATATATGCTTGTTTCAAGTTGTTGATTTTAGGATTATAATTGACATTTGTAGATTATTTATGGATTAATTAGCAAAAACTTCACTTAGGTAGCTAATGTTCAACCATGTTTTAGGAACTATGGACGTACTTGTAGCATTCTAGCATAATCATATATTCACATTGTGGTGAGTTGTGTAAATGAAGCCCTAGGATTCTAAGGGAAGTCTTCGATTCCCAATAATTTGCTTCTTAGAGGAATACAAATGAACAGTTGTATACATCTTTGTTGGTTAACAAAGATATTATAGTGCATTTGCTTGGATGAAGTTATGAGCATAATCTTGTGTGAAGGAGGAGATTTTGTGATTTAGGCTTGGTCCTTATGGCATGGAAACTCTATATTTGCAATTATTGGCCTTAATTAAACTTAGCTAAAGACATATTTGGACTCATTTTAACTATTCCTTAAATAAATGTTCTTAAGGTAAACTAGCAAGTTATGTTGTTAATCGAAATGGAGAAAATTATGTTTTTGTCCACTAAGAGGAGCCTACTATTGTGCTAGGTGTACGGGTAAATATTTGTTTGCCGTTATGTGTACCCTGCATCTGGAATATATGTAGTCACATAATTGTCTAAACCTAGTGGAAGAGCCCGATATCTATATGCCTATAAGCTCCTTGAAGGGAGATAGCTTTTATAGTTTTTTCACTTAATCTCTGGTACAAAGGATCAATGACTCACTGTTCCATTCATTGGTTACTGTGTTGGAGAATGCCTTGGCTTTTTTAATTGAAATAAGGAACCAGGTAAAAGATTTTGTTATCTCAATGATATATCTATTGTTTATAGAAATTAAGAATCTTTATGACACCGTTTATAACTCTTTTTATTTGTATTTTGTTACTCAATCACTATGACACCTTAGAGGCATACTAGGTTTTAATCAGTATGTGTATAAAGTGTTTTTGTAGGCACGGTCAAACCATCTTGTGTATCATATCAAATTGTATGGCCTGTTGACTATTCAGTTCATGTGTTTAATCAACTCGATTATCACATTTCTATCCCTTACCAGTGGGGCATATCTTTTTTTTTTTTTTTTTTGTGTTTTCCTGTTTTGTTTGATGGTTTTGAAAGCGTGTGCTTGAATGGGAACAATTTTCAAGTATTGGCATGGTTCTTGGCAATTCCAATTGATGCTTCTAAGTCAGTTGGTTTTTTTGGTCAGAATGTGTCTGAGTAAGGATTGACTAGTAATGTATGACTCTGGCTATCTGACTATCAAAGTGTATTTCATTGATGCTAAGTATTATTGCATACTATCACTCTAGGTTATTGAAAGAACCTCCAAATCTCTGTCAAATCTGCTTCTCTGGCATCACTTGCGATTATGGAGAACACAGAAAGGTTATTTTCTTCTCTCTTTGATATATCCTTTTCATTCTGTTCTTATCGTTTTTTTTTTCTTTTCCTGGAGCCTACTCAATCAATGGTTTTTGTATTGATACAAGTTTCCTATGTTTATAAGACATAGGAGTAAGGTGTTTCCTAATGGTGATGTGTATTGTGGCGATAAATTGGGCATGGTTTTCATGGAAAGGGAAAGTATACAGGTCAGACGGAACAGTTTATGAGGGTGATTGGGAGGAAGGAAAATGACTGGGAAGGGAAGGATTGTTTGGCCTTCTGGATCAACGTATGAGGGTGATTTCTCTGGGGTTATCTTCATGGTCAAGGTGCTTTTACTGCTACTGATGGTTCTACCTATGGGGGCTTGGCGTATGAATACAAAGCATGGATTTGGAAGAAAAAATATCTTAACTCTGATCTTTATGAAGGTTCTTGGAGGAAGGTCTTCGCCAGGAAGTGGGAAGTATATCTGAGTTCAGGAAATGCACATTGGTACTTGGAAAGCTGGTTTGATGTGTGGAAAAGGGCTTTTGAAGTGGGCAAATGGTGATATTTTTACGGTTTTTGTTGGATGGGTTAAGGGATGGATCAGGGTTTTACC
>PYUH01000044.1:5929462-5965520 GCA_016808085.1 Suaeda aralocaspica | reverse complement strand
GATTATTTATTGCTTGTTTGAGTTTGGGTTGCTTATTTTTATGAGGGGTGATTAGGGTTTGTATTGTTTTTTGTGGATTTTTTTAGTAACTGCAAAAAAGATTAGATTTTTTTTTTTGGTGGGGTCATATTGTTTTGCATAAATTTGTAGTTATGATATGATATTGCTGTTCAAATGAATGTACTGTAGTGATTATAATAAGATTGGAGTGAGTTGAATAGAATTAAGTTCTGTATATTGAGTTTAATGCAGTTTTTGATCAGTATAATATATGCTTGTTTCAAGTTGTTGATTTTAGGATTATAATTGACATTTGTAGATTATTTATGGATTAATTAGCAAAAACTTCACTTAGGTAGCTAATGTTCAACCATGTTTTAGGAACTATGGACGTACTTGTAGCATTCTAGCATAATCATATATTCACATTGTGGTGAGTTGTGTAAATGAAGCCCTAGGATTCTAAGGGAAGTCTTCGATTCCCAATAATTTGCTTCTTAGAGGAATACAAATGAACAGTTGTATACATCTTTGTTGGTTAACAAAGATATTATAGTGCATTTGCTTGGATGAAGTTATGAGCATAATCTTGTGTGAAGGAGGAGATTTTGTGATTTAGGCTTGGTCCTTATGGCATGGAAACTCTATATTTGCAATTATTGGCCTTAATTAAACTTAGCTAAAGACATATTTGGACTCATTTTAACTATTCCTTAAATAAATGTTCTTAAGGTAAACTAGCAAGTTATGTTGTTAATCGAAATGGAGAAAATTATGTTTTTGTCCACTAAGAGGAGCCTACTATTGTGCTAGGTGTACGGGTAAATATTTGTTTGCCGTTATGTGTACCCTGCATCTGGAATATATGTAGTCACATAATTGTCTAAACCTAGTGGAAGAGCCCGATATCTATATGCCTATAAGCTCCTTGAAGGGAGATAGCTTTTATAGTTTTTTCACTTAATCTCTGGTACAAAGGATCAATGACTCACTGTTCCATTCATTGGTTACTGTGTTGGAGAATGCCTTGGCTTTTTTAATTGAAATAAGGAACCAGGTAAAAGATTTTGTTATCTCAATGATATATCTATTGTTTATAGAAATTAAGAATCTTTATGACACCGTTTATAACTCTTTTTATTTGTATTTTGTTACTCAATCACTATGACACCTTAGAGGCATACTAGGTTTTAATCAGTATGTGTATAAAGTGTTTTTGTAGGCACGGTCAAACCATCTTGTGTATCATATCAAATTGTATGGCCTGTTGACTATTCAGTTCATGTGTTTAATCAACTCGATTATCACATTTCTATCCCTTACCAGTGGGGCATATCTTTTTTTTTTTTTTTTTGTGTTTTCCTGTTTTGTTTTGATGGGTTTTGAAAGCGTGTGCTTGAATGGGAACAATTTTCAAGTATTGGCATTGGTTCTTGGCAATTCCAATTGATGCTTCTAAGTCAGTTGGTTTTTTTGGTCAGAATGTGGTCTGAGTAAGGATTGACTAGTAATGTATGACTCTGGCATATCTGACTATCAAAGTGTATTTCATTGATGCTAAGTATTATTGCATTACTATCACTCTAGGTTATTGAAAGAACCTCCAAATCTCTGTCAAATCTGCTTCTCTGGCATCACTTGCTGATTATGGAGAACACAGAAAGGTTATTTTCTTCTCTCTTTGATATATCCTTTTCATTCTGTTCTTATCGTTTTTTTTTTCTTTTCCTGGAGCCTACTTCAATCAATGGTTTTTGTATTGATACAAGTTTCCTATGTTTATAAGACATAGGAGTAAGGTGTTTCCTAATGGTGATGTGTATTGTGGCGATAAATTGGGCATGGTTTTTCATGGAAAGGGAAAGTATACATGGTCAGACGGAACAGTTTATGAGGGTGATTGGGAGGAAGGAAAAATGACTGGGAAGGGAAGGATTGTTTGGCCTTCTGGATCAACGTATGAGGGTGATTTCTCTGGGGGTTATCTTCATGGTCAAGGTGCTTTTACTGCTACTGATGGTTCTACCTATGATGGGGCTTGGCGTATGAATACAAAGCATGGATTTGGAAGAAAAAAGTATCTTAACTCTGATCTTTATGAAGGTTCTTGGAAGGAAGGTCTTCGCCAAGGAAGTGGGAAGTATATCTGGAGTTCAGGAAATGCATACATTGGTACTTGGAAAGCTGGTTTGATGTGTGGAAAAGGGCTTTTGAAGTGGGCAAATGGTGATATATTTTACGGTTTTTGGTTGGATGGGTTAAGGGATGGATCAGGGTTTTACCGCTTCGCTGATGGGGGTTGTTATTCAGGAAATTGGAGCAGAGGCATAAAAGATGGCAGAGGAACATTTTATCCTTCTGGAAGTAAGCATATATCACTGAAGAAATGGTTTAAATCTGCAGGATACGATGGAAGCTTAAAAGGTGTGCTGTCTCATAGTGTGAGTTCGGTGGAGAATAAGACTTCTAGACCAAAGATGAAACGTAGTAATTCTGAAAATCCTTCTAGTGGTAACTTGATAGGAAGTTCAAACCATTCATCCAGGGCCTCTTCTGATAGAGACTTCACACTTGGTGATATTGAGAGAGAGTTTGCAGCTAACGACAGCTCGTGCAAACCAGTTGCCAAGTCTAATGATGATCAGTGGGATAGACAGGCGGAAAGTGATGTAGTTTTTGAAAGAGAATATATGCAGGGTGTCTTAATAAAGGAATACATGAGGAAAAGTCTCGGGAAATCTTTCAAAGTTAAGCATCGCGGTAAATTTACTATAAAAGAATCCAAAAGCCGTTCTTGTATCACAATTACCCGTGGTAACCAAAGCCACTTTTTCATGCTCAATTTACAACTGGGTATCAGGTATGTCCTGATTTGTCTGTGTATTCAATCCCTAATTTCTTTACACATATCCTGCTCCATTATTTGGTGTAATACTTGATAGGATGATTGGTGCATTAGCAAAATTTTCATTTGCTTTTTAGCTGAATAATTCATCAGTGCCATTGTACTTAATCTTTGAATCGTTTTTGTCACCTGTGTCCAAAATCCTCAATGCATCTGACATGAGTGAACTTCTTTTTCTTTTGCAGTTTTTGCGCTTTGCATATTACGTGCAATTTTTTTATTTGACTTGCCACTTATAATTTATGGTCTTCTCTTAATATAAAATTCAGGTACACAGTCGGCAAGATAACACCAGTTCCGGCTCGCGAAGTTAGATATACTGATTTTGCTAAACAAGCCAGAATCAAAATGTTTTTTCCAAGAAAGGGTTCTCAACTTACTCCTCCACATTATTCTCTGGATTTTTACTGGAAGGATTATTGTCCTATGGTATTTAGGTCTGTTTTTGTTCCTTTTTTTTCCCTCTGTTTCCTATTTCAAAACAATAATGGATTATGCAGCAATTTAGTACATTGGAATGGCTTATCTATCATATGCCAGCGGCAAGTCCTTGAATGTATTAGGTATATTAACGAATATGTGCACTTGTTTGCTTTAGCATGGTGAGCTTTTGAACCTAGTTATTTTTATATAATTTTTAAAAATATTTATACAGGATCTATTTCCAGTGTAACCATAGACCCGTAGTGATTACGAGTCATTTATAATCTATTATGGCGACAAAATATAAACATGCTTCTTATTAGAGTGATTTAAAAAATCTGTTCAAGCCTTCAGGGTATTTACTGCCTTTAAAATCTTTCCCCAGCTTCCTTAGTAAGTGATCAATTACTTTAGTTTCTAGTTTTTACCTGCGACTTGGGCCATTTCATTTTAAGTAAATAATTTTTCATTTCCTTCCCCTCTCGCCTGTAAGTCTGTGTCCATTGATGCCATTGCATAGAGTTTAGATATAGATCAAAGAGATTCGAATTGGATCCCAATATACAAAATATGCGTAACCTGAAGGTAAAAGATTCATATTGCCAGGGCTTAATACCATGATTTAATTATGGGTCTTGTACCGTTCATTTATGTCTAAATTAATTAGTTTTTCTGCCTGACTTGGTGCTATTACTAGCTTTATGTTGCCTTGTCTTATACAAAAATTGAATTGCTGAATTAAATTATGTTATCTTTCTCGTTCAATATTGTCCGGTTTTTTCCGGTAGTCTTGTGTCTCAATCATCTTGGGCAGTTTCAAATTCCAAATATTTTTTTACATTGTTTTCAGGAATCTGAGAGAGATGTTTAAGTTAAATGCTGCAGATTACATGATGTCCATTTGTGGTGATGATGGCTTAAGAGAGATTTCTTCTCCAGGAAAAAGTGGCAGCATGTTTTATCTGTCGCATGATGATAGATTTGTGATAAAAACTTTGCGGAAATCTGAGTTAAAGGTAAAACTGTAAAATAACTCTTTTGCTCTTGGTTTTTGTTACTAATGACTGTCCTGTACTAATAACAACCCTGACCTTTTGATCTGTTGTATAGGTTTTTCTCAAAATGCTTCCAAGCTATTATAATCATGTCCAATTGCATGAGAATACTCTCATTACAAAGTTTTTTGGGCTTCATCGCATAAAACTGAAGTGCGGAAGGAAGGTACCTGTCAACCAGGACAAACTTGGTATATTTGGGTGCTTTTAGTCCATATCACTTGATTTTATTTTAGCGCCCTATGTTAAAGATATTAAGCGTGTAACTTCAGTTACTTTGGATTGGTTAACAATGCAGATGGAAGCTAAAAGATAGATTAAGTGTGCTTGTGTTTTCCTTCCAGATATCTAATGTTGAAAGTTTGAAACATATATGATTTTATAAAGGATAAGGTATATAAATTCCTCCAAGTTACACCTTTTCCCCTTCTCCAAATCTGAAAAGCAGAGTTCCTCACTCTACATGTTTGCCTCCTACATCCTTTAAATGTTTTCACCCAGTCACTCTACTAAAGATGTTACACACTGGTATTGGAATATTTACATATCAAGAATTTGATTTTCCAGTAAGTTTTTGGAGTATGGTTTTAAGATATCATGTCCAGTAACATTGAAGTTTTGTAAACTTTAGACTTTTTTTTTTTCTGTTTTCCTTAAACTTGATAAACCTCCTGTAAGGATAAGGTTTCTATGGACACCAATACAGAATATATACTAGTTGGGTTGTATCGAGAAAGGCCTATCTTATCTTGGGGTAGGATTACTTTCATTGGCTTTGAATTGCTTGTTTTTATTTTATTTTATTATATTCCTCTTGCTAAGTTGCTGGTGAGGCAGTTAGGTTTCTTTTTTCCTTTCTATTTATGTTTTTGTGTGTTGGAATATTATACTACTTATGTGGAGCATAAATCACTGATAAAGGGTTTATGTGAAACTTGTTCAACTACATTTGCTAGAGTAGGATAGTTACGCAATTGGAGAGTAGTTAATTCTTTAGTTAGTACTGTTGGGATATGAAGAAATTTTTTTCATGGAATCTGTTTCCTTGCTTAAGGATGGAGAGGATTTGTGTTGTGACCCTAAGGTGTAGTCAATGCCTTGCAAGTAGGATTTGACAGCCATGTATACCTCAGCCAATATGCTTCTAGAGAGAAGTTGAGGTGATGTGGTGGATCTGTGTTAGAGCTCACATAGTCACATATGCTCTATTGTTTATCCAAAGATTATGTTTTGTTGTTGTCAGTATTTTGCCATTTTTATACTTCATATATCTCTTCTGCATGTTGTCAGCTTCAAGATAATTAAAAATTAATTACATTTATTTGGCCATTGTATGATGTTGGCAGAGTAAGCTAGATGAAATGTTATGGTCATAGAGATTTTACAGAAGTCGAGGGACTCTAAGATAATTTGGATAGAAAGAAGTCATGGAGAATTTCCTTGTTTTCTTTGCCATGGTCAACTTTCGAGTGGATAATGGTTCTTATGTGTGATTTTAGGAAGAATATTTTCAAGGAGAGGTTCTTTTCACCTTAGTTTCCTGGTCATTTGTGCAATCCAATTTGCTCCGTACTCCTTTTCACCGTTCTTTATCTGAGAAGGCCAAGTTTACGCTATTGCCTTCATTTTTTGAAATTTGAACAGAAAGGGAATAGGATTGTGTGTCCTAACTGTTCAGGTTCCTTGATTTTTTGATATGATATTCCTGACACTATAAACTTTCATGCTAATTCTTCTGCTCTTCTTAATCCTTAAGCTAACCCTTATATGAGATGTGGGTACCATATATCACGTGCTTTTACTTTCATTTGGAAGGTGGCCATTTATATGTGTTTAGGCCTTTGTGTGGACAACTTTGGAAAAGTTTAACACTCTAGAATCTAGAGTTCTAGATAAATATGTAGGAAGAACTGGCTTATTACAGCTTTGTCTCTCAATATACGTATTTTGTGTTTTAAAGCTGAAGCTTTTATGATGGTGATTTGGTTCATAGGTTGGATCATAATTATCTTTATTTCATGATAGGGATAAAATGGTGAAGGTGTTTTTTTTTTCATGTGAGAAATAAAGAAATCTATGGACAAAGTGACACACTTTTATGAAAAACTATATGTACTACATGTAGACTTGTCATGCATATGCCACGTGATTTGTTTGTCTTCAGCTATCTGTTGTTTCACTCACAGGTGCGCTTTGTGGTCATGGGCAATATGTTCTACACTGAGTTACGTATTCATCGACGGTATGATCTGAAGGGTTCATCTCATGGAAGATTTACAAGTAAAGAGAAGATAAATCAGAATGCCACTTTGAAAGATCTTGACCTGCATTATGAATTTTATATGGATAGATCTTTGCGTGATGCCTTATTTGAGTAAGCTTCCTTGCAATGTTTTCTGGTTTTGTTTTTTTGTTTGTTTGTTTTTTTTTTTTTTTTTGACAAGGTTCCTTGTATTATTGATCATGATTGTAACTCATCACTTTTAGCAGATCGAAAACATACCTCATTTGTCACCTTCTGCCTTTCCATTTTCTGCAGTCTTCTGTATTAGTAAAAGTAACAAACACATAATCCACTGCTTCTCTTGTTTCTTCCGATAATGTTCTGCGATCTAAGTGACCATATAATATAATTTAAAAAGGTCAAAGTGGTTCTTTTTTAAGCAATCCACTGAATTTTGCATTTAATACAATTGGAAAGGAAGGAGAAAGAAAAAAGGAAACATTAGCCCCATGCCCGTGCATGTTCTGAATGAATGTCTGTTTTTTGTGTATATTTCTTACGGCTTTTTCACGGGGTACCCCTGAACTTTTGCAAAATTCACGGGGTACCCTCATTGTTTCAAAAATGCATCATATACCCTTGAATTTTTAACTAAATTCGCAAAGTACCCTTATTTTGTTAAATCTTCCTTAATTACATTCAAATTAAGAAATTAAATTGAATTAATTATTAATCATATTGATTTAAACTGATAAGTAAAAAAATTAACCAAATTATTACCCACCATTTTCCCATAACCACCACTCCAGAAAACCCACTTGGTCACCATCTGCAACACCTAAGTTACTACTGGTAACACTTGAGTCATCGACACCACCACCTGATTCATTAATGCCACCCCAATCAAACCACTAGTCACCCGTGAAAACTTGTTAGCACATGAATCATTGATGTCACCCCAATTAAACCGCCACCACAAACCACCCAGTCATCACGTCTCTCGTTTGCTCGCCACTAATGCCACCTCAATTGAAGCAGTTTTGTTTGGTTTGAGATCGAGGTGGTTTTGTTTTGCATTTTGAGGTGGTTAGGTGATGGTGGTGTTGATTTTCTAGGTAATTAAGTGGGTTGTTTGGGTTTGCAATTTTGTAGAAAGGTTGCTACTAGTGGTGGTGGTTGGGATGATTTTACATTGAGTGGTGGTGGT
Organism: Suaeda aralocaspica; assembly: GCA_016808085.1. Lineage (NCBI taxonomy): Eukaryota > Viridiplantae > Streptophyta > Magnoliopsida > Caryophyllales > Amaranthaceae > Suaeda > Suaeda aralocaspica. The sequence continues at coordinate 5,957,706 of PYUH01000044.1, read as the reverse complement.
GCTAATCTTTAGGAGGTTCGATGGGTGTGGTTGGTGGCCCATTTTGATGAGTTGCACGTTGGATGATGGAGGAAGGTATTCTAAGGAAGAAGGTCGTTGTGGAGGTGGTGACTATAATGGTGACGTTGCGGCGGTGATTGGGTAGATGTGGTGATGATGATTAGGAAGTTGTATGTTGACTGTATGGATGTGATGGTGATTTGGTCGTTGTGGATAAAATTAAATTAAATAATTTGATTAATTTGTTTTAGTTGGTATTAATAGTTAATTTCTTAATTTGAAGGTAATTAAGGAATATTTGACAAAATAAGGGTACCATGTGAATTTAGTTAAAAATTCAATGATATATGGTGCATTATTGAAACAACGGGGGTACCTCGTGAATTTTGCAAAAGTTCAGGGGTACCCCATGAAAAAGCCATATTTCTTATTTTTCACATTGACCAAGCTGCTCAGAGTCTTTGCATCATATGTATGAGCTGCCTTTTTTATATATCATATGTTACATGTATAGTTTGTCAATTCTTCTCCTTGCCACAGTTCCCATACCACATAATCTTCACATATGGGTATCTTTGAGCTAGGGAAAATCAAAGGCCTGTATTGACTGGAAGTTTGACACTGGTACAAGAAGATTAGATATTTTTGTAATAATTTCATGTAGAATATAGAATTATTTTCTGTAAGGTTACAAGCTAGGTGGCACAATTGCCTTTTTAGCAAGCTAAACAAGCTTATAAGGCTGATGTTATATGCTACCAAACTGCAATAGCACTCCGTCTGATTACAGCAAAACTGTTTTTTATCATAAGATGTGGATCAAATGGTGCAATTTATAATAAAGATATACAAAGAGTCTTTTCACATATGCAACAGTCATGAGATGTTCCTTATTGAAAAAGGATTTGTAGGGCTTCCTATTTCCAACTCCATCCTATATTGGTATTTACATTTGAACTAGTTACCCTCATATTGATTAGTTGTAAAGTTTTGGAATATTAGCTTCTTGATTTAAGGTGAATGTGGATTACAATTCAAAAGCATGAAAATTTGAAGATTATTATATGTGGAAGCCTAGGTTCTTAATATGTTAAACAACAAAAGACCCCTAGTCTTTACAAAGCCTTAGTCTTAATGAACATCAGTATCTGCTGGTTGTATTTCTTAATAAAGCCTTAGTCTTTCACATGCTCATCACGTGAGTTGTGTTTCTTAGAGTAATTATATTACTGTCGTCAGTCTTTCAGATTCAGGTAGATCATTCATGTTTGATCTTGACCTTTTTCTGCGCTGTGATGAGTGGTTTTTATATAATATTTAGAATTTCTTATTTACAACATCATATTATTTTCGTAGATGCATACTTACTTCAACTTTGGCATGTATTTCAGACTGTCAGTATTAGTAATTGACAACATGTATATTCTGAAAAAAAAGTTCTGATATGTTATGGCATGTTATGCACCTGTTGGCACTTCATACTGCATGAAGAATTGACCTTGACTCTTTTGCAGACAAATTGAGTTGGACTGTATGTTCCTGCAATCACAGCACATAATTGACTATAGTCTTCTACTTGGATTGCATTTCCGTGCACCAGAGCATCTGAAATCTCTCTTGGGCGTACCTGATTCATCTTACGACATTGAGAATAAATCTTCTGTTGATGGTAAGCACCATTGCTTCAGATGTATATGTCTGCTTTGAGGGTATTGAATCTCAGTAGTTGGTTCTGATTGTTGAAAATATTTAAATTTGTTTGATACATTGTATGTTCTGTTAGCAAAATCAGATTGTTGCATCTAGCAGAATGGTATGAACATTGTCTAAGTCTCATCATAACACACAGGTTGGGTCTTTAATACTTGATGCAGAAGTAATGCAGAGTTTAGTAAGCCTCAAAGTTTCTCGCACTTTTATCATTCTAAAAGCTAAGGGTTTAGGTTAGTTAAAATGTTTATGTGGCTATCCAGTTAAGACAAACTCAATAAAAAAAAAAAAATAATTAAAATCTGATGTTTTTCCTTTTTGCTTGACTTTTGATACTGTTGGTTTATTTCTATGGTATGGAATAGTGGATTGTGCTTATCATTCTAAGAACCTATGATCAAAAGATTTTTAGTTTTGGCCATGTCGCATATATTTTCTATGTACTTTTAGAAACTTAGCTACTGATTTATTCAGAATTTCCGATGTGTTCAATAACAACAAATGCTCTATTTAAATTCTGTTTTACCCTGTAGAAATATGTTCTTCAACAATGAGAAAATGTTCTATTTCAGCAAATTTCTGTTTTTAATTATGTTATTTCTGTGATAATATGCTCTATTTTGATGAGCAAATATTCCTTTTCACCAAATGTTTGCTTTTAGTTCTTTTTTTTTGCGCAAAAAATTGTTCTGCTCCATCTCAGCATTTTTTTCCCCCGCAAATAAGTACAATTTCATAAAGCAAATTTTTGTTTTGGTGTTTCTATATAGTGGTTGCACCATGGTGCACAGTATACTTGCTCTTTTAATCAGAAACCGATATTTGATACTGTAGAATGTCTGGACAAAATAGGCTTTTTTTTTCCCTTTCAATTCCATAACTTATATCTACCTGGTGGATGATACAAGGCCAATTTTAAACAGTTCCACAATTTTGGAAATGCCTAAATCCCAGAAGAAGTGTTGGTTGCATGAATTACTCGGCATGTCCGGTGCAACTTCAACTTAACTCTGCTTCCTTCATCCTATTATATTGAATGGTTATAGATCCTCTAAACCTGGGCTCTTCATTTTTTTTTAACAATTCCCATCCAAGGCAGCTTAAGCTTCTTCCTATCTCTGTTGCAATCCCTGCAGACCCTACTTTCTATCTTCCTAAAAAAGAGCATTTTCCAGGCGATGTTAGACATAAGTCATGTGACAAAACCAGCATTATTGATTTTTCCTTATTATCCTGGCCACTCTCATCTTCTTCTGCATTTCCTCATTCGGGGTCTCTGTCTGTTGAAGTGTACCCTATTCAAATAATCATCAACCATTTACATCTTAGCTCCCTACCCCCCTTCAAATAGTCCTTTGTATAAGCAAATAGTAAACGTTGAGACACCTGTGATGGCATCATGGCAATTTATGCAAGTGAAAAAACTTCTCTTTTCTTTTTTTCAAACTTTGTAGTGTTATCAGGATTGTTTGTTCACACTACTCCATGTTCAAAGTTCACATGTAGAGCATTAGAGGCTGATCTTTCAACAGTTATCAACAAATTAGCCTGTAGATAATAACTCTCAGCTTGCTAACTGATGTTTCTCTAGTCATAGGTGGTTACAGTGTATCTACTGAGGAGTCAAGATGAGGCTGAATCAATTTAATAATATGCTAATATTGCTGATGCCAACAATATATAAATTATGCTGCACCAACTTCCACCCTTCATGTGTAAACGTAATTAAATGCGTCTTTGCAATGGGCGCCCGTTGCGGTGGTATGGTACGTAACACATCCACCAAACCTTGCTTGTAACATCCCCAACATAAACAAAATTACAGGTGTTATAACGCGATGCCCCTAGAAAATTGGGTGGATGTTTAATTGTAAAAGATGTTCTGTGCAACTGATTTGCTAGCCTGTTTCATAGCTGAAATGTTATCTTGTATTGATCTTATTAGGTATGCCATCAGCAATGGGGCTGGAAGTTCCTCCAACAGGTCTGATGTTGGTCACTCACGAGCCGGATTCAGTGACCACTGCTCCAGGTCCTCATATTAGAGGAAGTACATTGAGGGCGTACTCTGTAGGTGATAAGGAAGTTGATCTCCTCCTCCCTGGAACTGCAAGGTAGCCAACTACCCATCTTTTATATAGTTGCTTACTGCACAATTGCACATTTGTCATGAGAAGTTTTTGTTTCTAAAGTCTAAACCCTCAAAAGAGTGAGTAAGGCCCTGTTCTCCTCGGCTTATTTTTGCTTATCTGAACTTATTTTTGCTGAACTGAACTTATTTTTGCTGATCTGAACTTATTTTTGCTGAACTTAACTTATATTTGCTGATCTGAACTTATTTTTGCTGAACTGAACTTATTTTTGCTGAATTTGTTTTATACTAATTAAAAATTTATAGGGCAATTATATACTATAATTGAATTTTATTTAGGTAAAAATAATTGATTTATTATAATCTCTAAATTATATATAATCTGATTTTTTCCCTCAAATTTCAAGAATCTTATGGACAAAGGAATGCACAATATTTTATCATCTTCTTTTTAGTATCATATAATTTTCATGTATTATAATATTATTGATTTATTATAATCTCTTAATTATATATAATCTGATTTTTTCCCTCAAATTTCAAGAATCTTATGGACAAAGGAATGCACAATATTTTATCATCTTCTTTTTAGTATCATATAGTTTTCATGTATTATAATATTATTGATTTATTATAATCTCTTAATTATATATAATCTGATTTTTTCCCTCAAATTTCAAGAATCTTATGGACAAAGGAATGCACAATATTTTATCATCTTCTTTTTAGTATCATATAGTTTTCATGTATTATAATATTATTGATTTATTATAATCTCTTAATTATATATAATCTGATTTTTTCCCTCAAATTTCAAGAATCTTATGGACAAAGGAATGCACAATATTTTATCATCTTCTTTTTAGTATCATATAGTTTTCATGTATTATAATATTATTGATTTATTATAATCTCTTAATTATATATAATCTGATTTTTTCCCTCAAATTTCAAGAATCTTATGGACAAAGGAATGCACAATATTTTATCATCTTCTTTTTAGTATCATATAATTTTCATGTATTATAATATTATTGATTTATTATAATCTCTTAATTATATATAATCTGATTTTTTCCCTCAAATTTCAAGAATCTTATGGACAAAGGAATGCACAATATTTTATCATCTTCTTTTTAGTATCATATAGTTTTCATGTATTATAATATTATCATATATCTATATTAACATATATTTATTTTCATATAAAATAATATATTTCCAATTTTCCATCAAAAATATAAAATCATATGTAAATATTTTTTTTTACATATTATTTCCATACAATACATATTCTTTTCGAAAATGCCACCTAAATATTTTAAAATTATATTCTACTGTTTTTATACCATAATTTCTCATTTAAAAAGATGTGCACATATAAATATCCATGTACAAATTAATTTGCATAATACATATAGATTTTTTTTTATTTTTTAACTAAACTTATTTTTGCTGAACTGAACTTATTTTTGCTGAACTGAACTTATTTTTGCTCATCTGAACTTATTTTTGCTCATCTGAACTTATTTTTGCTCAACTGAACTTATTTTTGCTGAATTAAACTTATTTTTGCTGAAAATAAGACGAGGAGAACAGGGTCTAAGTTTCTGTTTCCTTTACTGGCTATTAGTAGAAGTCAAATACTGTTGATCTTCTTCAGCTATAAATTATCAGCCCTTTTCTCCAATTTTGTTTCGTTCTAACTCCAAAGAACATATATATATATATATATACCTGTTTTTTTCTTTACTTTGATGAATGCATGACAGCATAAGTTGATTGTTTTATTTCTTCTTTAAAAATTTGTTTCCACTTGGTGGTGTGCCTGAAACTGTTATAAGTTTATAACCAGTTTTAGTATCCAACATTAGGAATTTGAATAAGAACTTTGTGAATAGAAACTGTTAATAAGTTATTGTGCAAGCAATGTAAACCATAACCACTAGTCGTAATGTAAACCACAACCACAAGTTGCAGAGTAAACTGCTAATAAGTAATGATGCAAACAATATTAGTTCTAGTATCATGTTAAGTTTTGCCAATCTCACAAATCGCAATGTCAACCATAACCACAACCCAAATTTCCCTCCTTAAACTATTGACGACCTCATCTCTTCTTTTACCCTCTACCCTCTTTGGCCAAAATCAATGCCACTCCCATTTTTCCAACTCAAATATGTTATGTTAAGTGTCTTGTACATATGTCTGCTTTCTAACCATTGATTCTAATTAGCACTAACAGTCGACTGTTTCTGTTGGTAGCTGTCGTCATCTCTGACTTAAGTGGAAAAAATATTACAATTATGGAGAAATTTTGATCATACTTGAAGTGATTACCTTGTTCCACGTGGCTCAATCAAGGAAAAAATTATGTTCAGATGCAGTTCTCTTTTGTTGCCTCTCCACATTCCCCTAAATTCATGTCCTCTTTAGGCCCTGTTCTTTTGGACGGGATCTAAGCAAAACTACATACTCATCAGGAATTACTTAACTGTACTAGTGTACTATAAGTCCTAAAGAACATGGCCTTGCTATTAATATTGTTGGTTGGTTTATATTTTTTTTGCTGTATACATTTTGTACGGAGTATTCATCAACATGATGAGAAAAGTTACTCTCTCCTTTCCTTTTAAGAAAAGAGCAATGTGGCATTACTTCTTTCATACTGGAAAATGTTTTCCTTATTAGGGAAAGCTATTTTAAACCTAAATTAATCTAAGTTTTATCCTTTATAAACCAAATAAAGTAAATTTGGAAACATGTTTTCCTTGAAAACCTTGCCTTAGGTCACAAAGTGTTGATATAGTTTGTTAATTGCTGATTTACTGTTATATCATACTGTATGGTCTGGAGTACTTGATATATTTTGGTGAATTTTTTGTATGCTGTTAATGACTAATATAAATATCACATTGTTTTACAGATTGAGGGTACAGTTGGGTGTGAACATGCCAGCTCTAGCAAATCGCAAGGTTCAAGAAAATGAGGCAGATTCAATGGAAGTCGAACTCTTTGAGGTTTATGATGTTGTTCTGTATCTTGGCATCATAGATATATTGCAAGACTACAACTTGCGGAAGAAAATGGAGCATGCAAGCAAATCTATGTATTTAAACCCTATGGAAATCTCTGTTGTTGAACCGAAGTTGTACGCAAGGCGGTTCATCGATTTTCTAGAAAAAGTTTTTCCAGTACTCTGAATGGTTACCAATGTATTTTTCACTTGTACCATTCACCCCATTCCGTTTCTACTGGCTCATGTGGCTTTTGGCTACATCATTGCAAATTCATCGACATCGAGATGGATCCTCAAGGGTAAGAGTGCAGAGCGAACGATCATTCCCTCTACAGAATACTGCACCCACGGCCTTGTGCGCAGTATATATTGGAGCCTGGTATATATTGGAGTTATTCTTCAGTTTTAAGGATCTTTCCCTCTACAGATTACTACAGGAGATCCAATTTTCCCCTAGAAGATAAAGAAGCATATTAGTCTTCGAGTTGGAACTAGAGACAGTTGTTTCTTCATCTCCTAGAGAATAAGTAAATAGAAGAGCAATGTATAACTTCTGTAAATCTTGATTTGTGCAATAGTTATTCTTATAAACCTTGTAACTTATTATCTGCTCTCACTAGTTGTGAATGAGCAATTATATAATGGATACTATGCAATTGGAAAATAGCAAATAATTACATCTAATATGTTCTCTTGCACCTATGATCTCTTTTCAGCTCGCTTGTGCAGTTATGCACTTACATTTCTTGTTCTTTAAAACTTACTCTGTAGCAGGGGCGATAAATCTATACCAGTTATACGCGACCATTCAACACTCGTCAACTACTATAGTTTTTGCTGAGAATCGCAGCATTTGATGAGGTATTTATACTTTAATGTTTCGGTTTCTTCCCATCTTTATACTCCGTAATAGCTTAAAATAAGATCATGATGTATGCATCCCTTAGGGTTACATTTAAGCATCCAATATTTTCTATCAGTCATTTTGAAAAGTGCAAATGTAATTGTAACCCTAGCAAAATCATTGCTGCCAACTACATGCGTCCAACAAATATGGACTCACGCTAAGCATTGTTTCTTGACATTACTCACACAGAGAAATATCATTTGTAGTTGAGACCTTTCAACAACCATTTATGCAAAAAAGAGTCAAAAAAAAAAAAAAAAAAAAAACCATTATTAATTTTTCTATGAGACCTTTCAACAGCCACATAAACAAAAATGAGCATACATCCGTACATACATGTTCATTTGTTGTAACTAAAAAAACGAGGATTATAAGAGTGTTTTCTAATGAACTCACATAAATTCGATTAGGGGTATAAGTTTTTGTATAAGTTCTGAAGTATTGACAAGTTGTACTCCTAAGTTTAGATATATTTTGTTTAATTTGAATGAGTTCAACAAAAGGCAATAAGAACTTGAAACTACACTTGCAGACAACTCCAAATTCAACAGATACTAGTATGCAACATAAGAACCTTGAGTACAACTTAGCTAACTGCTTGCAATCATGAGACCCATTTGCAATGTCAAATTGTTTATTGGGTCCTTTAACTTTTTCCATTTGTGTAACGAATGCAAGTAATAAAAATTTTCATGTAATTAACTATTTTTTTAATAAGGGAAGAAAACCTATTAGCCCCTAACCAAGGACCAAATAAAAGCATCCTTATGGATGATAAAGAATAAAGCGTGGTCCAGAATGCCAAATAAAAATATTCGGATACATATGACTCTTATGAGCCGTATAATCGTTACTAAGCAGTTGTTTGTATTTTTGTATCTCATATCAAAAGATTGATGAGCTTATTTGAATTAAATTAAACGATTTTTTTTTTTTTTGTTTTTGATAATTTGTATGATAGAATCTCCAACTAATTACAACTTAATTGAAATTTAGTAATCCCATTGACCCATTGAAATGAAAGTACTATTATTTGTAATTATATGACAAGTAATTAAACTTGATTGAAATTTATTAATATGACTGTAATGAAAATTAAGAGATGGAGTGAGGCAATAACAAAAGTGCATAGCCAACATATTCATGGGCTGTTTAGCAAGCATGCATGCACATTTGCTACATATATTAAAGCATTACGATGATTTTTAAGTGTGTCCGCAATTTTACTTTTGCGTATGATTTTGATTCCTTTACAAGAAGCATCACGATGATTCCACTCCATCATTTTCTTGCTTCATGGTTGTTAAAAAGGCTTTACACGCACAAGGACAAGGAAAAAGTTTCTTGTCGAAATTATGGACCTTGTGATTGAAATTGATTGGACAATAAGAACTCCGAAGCTCAAGTGTTTCGCTTGAGCTTTCGTTTGTGGGATAATCATGGACGACTACTTATCTACTAACTTCGATGATGGAATCTTGAATTCATGAATTACGAAATTCAACTATATAAATTCATTATCAATTTATCATATCCATTATTCAAGTCCTTTTTTACATTAAGATCATTCGTTAGTTGATCATCTCCAATATAACGTGTTACATATATATATATATATATATATATTTAAGTGAATATGTCATGTATGTGACATTATAACTAAACCCGCATTTTTTCTTAACCTCCATTAAACATTTATACCTATCATGGATACTATACTACGAGTATTTGAGTATCCGATAATGACATTGGTGAAATTCTATATATAAATGCAACTATTAGTAGGAAATCATCATTTAATCTTACTGTTCATTTATTTTACTTAATTACATGGAAGCATGGTCATGGTCCCCTAAGTGTAGCTGGAAAATTAGAAGAAAATGGTCGCGTGAATTGCGGGAGCACATGAATAAGATTGGGTTGGCGGGTAAAAAAAAAAAAAAAGAAGGAAAAGCGAAGGTTGCATCGCATGCAACTACAACGCCAATTCGGCGCATGGTACCCATTAGTCACATTACATTATAATATAAAGTTACAATATCTTTAAACAATATAATTATTATGATTAGCCACACCACCATCTCCCTAAAACATCATGCTAATCATCATTATATGGTTATATTATACCCTATATTACTATATATATATATATATATATCACTCTTTTTTAGTTCAATATCTTTGTACCCCCTCACTAATTTAGCTAGCCTTTTTTTCTTTTAAGTTTTAAGCTTAGTACGGATTTGGCCAAGGTAGTTATGTTCTAGAGAGTTACTCTAGTTTCGTAGAGTTAGCAAAGGCGACTAACACGGGTAGGCGACTTTATGAACATAACACAAATAATAAATTTGATTGGCTCAAAATAGGTTGCCACCGAATTATTTATGTATGGATCAACCGAGCTAGTTTATGACTACAAATCGTATTGAGACCTGATCTTCTTCCTTGGTCGATTGCTTTGTCACTCATATAAAATTTTCAATAATGTACAACTTACTAGTTGATAATTTAAGTTGGCTAAAACTAATATGACATGCGTAACAAAATGTGATATTATTTTAATATCAATAACTCTACAAGTTTGGTTAAGGATATAAAACGTTTAAGTAGGTGTCATAATAAAACATACAGAGTAAAAGACTTCTTAAGTAGAAGTAATAAATATGGAGTACTTTGCGCCGTTTTGTAATATGATTAATCAAAGCTATAAAAAAAATGAAAGCAAAGCAAATTAACGAGAAGAGCAATTTGGTTCAATCTTCATGGTGTTTTAGTCCATTAATTAGCTTATCTTTGATCTAACATAGAATAGATTAACATTATATTTAACTTTTATGGCTAATTGCTCTATGTTGAACCCCATGTGATTTACACTAGTGAGTTGTCCCATATCGGAGAAAGATGAGATGTTTAACTAGTTCATAGGCCTAGGAATTACTCCTTCTATTGTCAATTGGTTTTAGGATGGAACCTCCTTGGGCTTATGGATCGGTTTGACTCTCCTCTTCGTTGTTGGGTTACCCAGGCCCATTTATTTTTAACATGAAATCTAACACTCTACTCTAACACTAATCAAGGTCCTAGGAAGAGCTGTATGTACAATGTACATGTATTCATAATATCATTACTATCCTATGTTCTGCTTTCTATCAATTATTGGAAGATTAGTGCAACTACAAAAATAATGGAAACCAATCATACTCTCATAATACTTCATAAGAACTAGAAACATATTTTGAAGTTATGAATCATATACTCCCTAATATAACTCCATATGCTTTGGTATTTTTTTATTTTTCATAGCGTATGTTTAAATGATTTAAAGCTAATAAACTATTAGTTCACAAATCATAATGTTAAGTACATAGTTGATGTTTTAGTGTTAATGTTCAATTACCCTATTATATTGTCCGCCACAAAATGCTTGCTATATTATCTTTTCATAGTCTTTAAGAAGTCAATTGACTATGAGCATTATTGTTAATTATATACTTACAAAAAAAGTTGATATTGTAAAAGTAAATGTTGTAATGAATCTAAGAAAAGATATAACCATCAAAATTGAAGTTCATAGTAAATAGACTACTAACATGTAATTAAAAACAAATTGCATTATTTATTTCATGTCAAATATCCATCAAACTCAATATAATCAATTTTGATTCTTAAACTAAAAAATGTAGAAATATAGCCACTCAATTTTCTATAGTTAATTGACTACTTCAGTTTCATGTTTTATGCCTCGTAAACAATACTTCATACAAGATTGTATGTACATTTATACATGATCATAGTACGACCCTACTACTTTATATTAACTTATGTTTTACTAATTAAATAAAATGGACAAAATTTTCCTACTCTAATAAAGTACTAAAATACTAATAATGAACACTTAAGCAAGTGATCAAGTGTATTTGACTAGTTATAAAAACCCTTCATTACCAAAGTATTTGATCATTAACCTTGAATTTCACCAATATTTCCCAAATAAATTGTAATTGCAACAATTTCCAATTTCCAAAGATGAGCAAAACCAAAAACAACAACAATCATAGTAACATTAAAAATGCTATCATTGCATTTTTAGCACCACTTCCTTCAATCATCTTTTACCTCTATTTTCTTCAACATTTTTCAGAGGATCATCATTCTTTTTCCTCTGTTTTTTCATGGTGTTACCATCACCCTATTCTCCTTGCTAATGTCTTCTTCTTCCTTAATATTAATGTCCTCTTTTGGGCTTTGGGTCACCTTCAATCTAGTCATTGGGTATAAACTATGAACACCTCAATTAATTAATTAATGTCTTAATTTTCTTTTAAAGTTTGCTCCTTTTTTTGGGGGGGTAATTATGATTTTTGTTAAATTGTGTTGTTTTTATTGGTGAATTGTTGAATGGACATTCTGGGGTGTTAATATCATGTTAATTGTCATTTTGAGTGAGTTTATGTGATGTTGGTGATTATAATTTTGTGGGGTTTATTTTATTCATGTCATTTTGTAAATTTTTGAGTGATTTTATATAGTGTTGCTAACTAAGGAGTATAATTTTGTGGGATTTATTGTATATTATGCCATGGTAAATTTCAGTGATTTTATGTAATGTAGTTATTTACTAATTTGAATTTTGTGGGGTTGATTTTTGGGTGCAGATGATTGACCCATATTGGACAGTGATTCCAGTAATGCTGGTTTGCTACTATGCAACTCACCCATTAGCTACTTATAATCTATGGAGGTCCAGAGTTGTGATCTTTTTGACATGTTTGTGGAGCCTAAGGCTTTCTCATAACTATTTTCGCCGTGAAAATTGGCAATGGGGTGCTAGGGAGGACTGGCGGTTCACTGATATGCGCCAACAGTATGGCAAGCATTGGTGGTGGGTCTCATTTTTTGCCATCTATTTTGCTCAGCAGGTACTTACTTCCTCTAGCTCTACTACATACTTGATTACTATAAGATGTTCTTTATGTAAATTAAATAGCTTTTACTTGTATACTCTCTGGATTATGATGCAATAATATGATTGTTCATAAGGGTCTTAGTCCTAGGTTACTTGGACATGCACTTCATATATGGTGCTTGATGTCGTGTCTCTTACCGATACTGATGCACATATGGCACACGCTGGACACTTTGACTTTGTATACTGTTAATACTTAATATAGGCAATCAAAAGACCCTTTATGTATATGTCTCAAATGCTGCACAACATCATGGATTTTAGTTAAGTTGGTAAAGCAAATGAAATTAGGAACTTTTTATTTGAAATTTGTATAGTTTTAGCAAAGAAGTCTATATAAATTCGAATATATGTTTTGCTATACCCATTTCGTGGTTGTATATCCATTTTAATGCTCGAACCCATACACCCTAAGGTTCTACTATAATCATGTTTTTAACTATAAAAAGAAATGTAACGATTACTTGTGATGTCTATATTAAGAATTTGCTTATACTTTTCACTCAATTGATTTGCTGACATAGGCACCAAGAAATGTGTATTTCCTTTAGGTTTCAGAACGATGAGGTTTTTGGTTGATTACTTGAGTGAGTTCTTTGTACAAGGACCTAAGTGACTTTGACATATCTGTGTTGTGCTACAGGTCTTTTTGATGGGGCTAAGCCTTCCCTTCTACACAATACATTCTATTGAAGGACCGTGGAACTTGTGGGACTTTGCAGCCATTGCTGTGTGCTTAACTGGGATAATAATTGCTTATTATGCTGACACTCAGCTACATGAGTTTTCCACCAAGAATGCCGAGTTGAAGGCTAGTGGAAAACCAATGTTGCCTACTTTGGAGCATGGCCTATGGAAATACTCCAGACATCCAAACTACTTCGGGGAGCAGTTGTGGTGGTGGGGGCTCGCTATCTTTGCATGGAGCCTTGGACAAGGATGGACATTTGTAGGGGCATTTGTTAACACTTTGTGCTTAGCTTATGTCACTACTCTGGTTGAGGAGAGAATGCTTAAGCAACCCTTCAGAGCTGAAGCATACCGACAATACCAAAAGACTACCTCAGTTTGGATCCCATGGTTCAAGTCATCATCCCTTGAAGAGACAAAAGATAAGACCAATTAATATGATATATTTTGAGTCCTTGAAACGTTATTTATGTAATCGTGTGTCCCTACCTCTCCTTGGCCCTTTCAATGTTATATCATGATTCATGATCATTGCCTGTTTGATAGTAGAGAGTTTTGTTGTGTTCTCTTCCTAATTTTTTCACTCCCATTCTGCAATTGTCATGTACGCAATTGTACAGACCAATTGAGTTCCCTTCTGGAGTTAACTTACCTTGTGTGAGTAAACCAAGTTAAAACGGATACTGAACTTCCTAGTTTCTTTTGTACACTTATTATTAATGCTATATATTAGTAAAACAACATAAGGTTGTTGTTATTGGTTATGGCTAAGGTTACACTCAACTTTTCAAACTTGGCTGACCACTAGTTTGAGAATGCAAACTTTGCGTACTGTTAATGTTGTAGAAAAAATCATTATCCAATTCTGAATGCTGGATCAACAATGGTCCCTGAAAAATAAAACAATGTTGGTCATAACTTACCAGATCATTGTATTACAGTTGTGAGTTTGGGGGTATCTGACATTTCAGACCAGTTTTCTGAAGTATTGCGTCTCGCCAATTAACTGGTGAAAGAAAGGGACTAGATAAATATAGTGCAAGTGGAAGCTTAGGAAATTAGATGCTCACAGGCCAGCAGTGTCAATTGGCTTTTAAATTATCAGTAAGAACTCTATAAGGTGATATTAATAGTGTCATTTAACTGTGGATATGAAAGTCTTTTGTGTTGGACGGTCAGAGTACCGTCGGGCCCTAATTTGAGAATCTAGTGCAGTTTCTTAATTGGCAAATTTAAGGAATTTTATTTCTAATTAGGCCTTCGACGGAGGACATCCTCTGATTCCATTAGCATAACCGGATAAGGATTCCGTTCTCTTTGAAATTTACTGTGAAGTCAATGGCAATTTGGCATAATGAAGGCTCTCTTATCTCCAAGCATGTCAATTTTGAGCCTCGATTCAAGCAAGTGGCTGATGTGAGCATATGCTTCGCATTTTAGTAGACTGATTTGTTTTTCATTTTACTGTATTTAACTATTAGAGTCAAGGACAGTAACTTGGATCAGACAACAAAATCAGCAAAACAATATAGAAGGATTTATTCCTGAGACAACCATTTGGTAAGTTTGCCACTTTGAGCTAGCACTATGACAGTATCACATAGTTCTTGACTTCTTGTACAAAAGCTCATATTTTGATTCTTATATCTTAGTGGTAATTCCGATATTGAATCCATTATGAGGTAAATTCTGCTACCTCGTGAGTCGTGAACCTTCACCGTCTATTTAACAGCCTCTTGCTGGCTTCTATGAAAATTTTCTCATACCTAAATATGTCATATCTTATTTTAGCAAGAAGTTTTAAGTTTTTGGCATATATCCATCTGTGTATAACCGTCTATCGTTTCTTTTCTAGAGGAAAATAAAGCAATGAATTCCTAACATTGTGATTACTTTTACTAACATTATATTGTAGCAAGTGTAGTATTATACACTACTATATCTCAGTATATGACTGCTCCATGTCCTATATGATAGGACATATAATTCCAGTTTTCCAGCATGACTTATTGTGTCTGAGACTTCAGTTCATTATTCTGGCTTTTGATAAGTATGAAATTCCTCTTGGAAAAAAAAAAGATGTCTTGTTTTGTATCAAACTCATAAAGGCAGTGGAAAAAACTCCCAACTCTGGTATTTGTTGAGTGCAAAATGAGTCACTTAATTGATGAACTTACATGACCTAGGCAACTCTCACTGCATTTTACACTGTATGGAATACAATAAAATTAAAAGTAAGGCAAAAGCGAATTGAAATGTAACTAAAAACTTCTTGCTTACAGAAGCAAATGATGTGGTGACAGCGTGTTTATTCCCTCCATTTGCGCACTTATTATATATCACTGCTTGTGTATCAGTCTGCTTAAGATATTTTTGTAGGCAATAATCAATGAAGGAAGAAGGGAAAACAAGATTTCAGATGGCAGGATGTCATAAGTGGAAGCCTGTTGTTGTCATGCTAACTGTGTACTTTGTGATGGCTGTTTTGAATGTATTATATAAGAAAATTCTTGATGAGGGAATGAGTCGCTTAGTTATAATTACTTATCGACTAACAGCTGCTGCAATTTTCTTGATACCCATTGCCTACTGTGAAAGGTAATTGTGTGAGCATGTCTCTTGAATTATAAATATCAAAGAAACACATTGATGGAAATTAAGTTCTTGAATGCTGTTGCAGGAAGAGAGGTGTTAACGCCAAGCTCACTGTTCCAATTTTATTTTCTCTCTTCGTCAGTGCTCTGTTTGGGTGAGCAAGAAAAGCTTTCTTTAAGATTTTATTTTGTTTACTTCTTCAACCTTGATTCTGATTTGTGGAAAAATAGTTAAAAGAAACAGATTACTTTTCAGGGCAACACTCACCCAGTATCTGTTTCTTGTTGGAATGCAATGCACATCTGCTGCCTTTGCTAGCTCGTTTGTGAACATGGCTCCTGTCTTAACATTCTTTATGGCTGTATTACTCAGGTGAGCTGATTTTGACTTCGCCTGCCAGTCACCAGAACAAGCTGAAAAGGAAAGTAGTGTAACTGCATTGAGTTTTTTCCTTTTTTTCAGGCAAGAGAGTGTGAATTTAAGAAGCATAGCCAAGATAGCTAAAGTAATAGGTTCACTTATTTGCATTGGAGGTGTTGTACTACTGATTTTGTACAAAGGAATTCCGCTGAACAAAGCACTTTACTTGATACCATCTTCGGACAATGCTAATGATAACTTGAACTTTTTTAATAAGTTTAGCAGCAAGCAAAGATGGATTTTTGGATCAATTTCCTTAGTTTTCAGCATGCTATGCTGGGCTGGCTGGTTCCTGATACAGTCAAGCATTGGCAAGAGATACCCTTGCAAATATACAAGCACTGCTTTGATGTCTGCTTTTGGTTCCTTGCAATCAGCAATCTTATGTTTTTCCATTGACAAGAATATGTCCATATGGATTCTTCGAGGGAAGCTGCAGATCTTTACAGTGATTTCTGGTGTAAGTATAGTGTTTGACCTCTGTTCTTCTATATACTACCAATTTGTAGCTTTGTAGTCTTTGAATTGAAGTTATCTTTCTTATGCCTGACATATTTATCAAAACTTAGTCGGTCATTACTGAAAGCCAGATCAACTAGTCTAGCAAAATTCGCTGATTTTGATCATGCTTATTATACTATATTAAAGCTTTTAGAGCATGATGACTCATTAGTGTGCAAAAATACAGGGAGTGTTTGGTTCAGGATTATGCTATGTTGGGATATCCTGGTGCGTTGAACAGAGAGGCCCAGTCTTCACTTCAGCTTTCAGCCCTTCCATACAGATATTCATAGCAATTATGGATTTAGCCTTCTTTCATGAACAAATGTTCCTAGGAAGGTATGTTTCTTTCACTTTGGTTCTAAATTCCCAATCTCCTAGATACTCAAGAATGTGTAGCTCCTAAATGGAGCAAATGTTAATTGTTGCCATCAACATACAAAGAGAAGAAAACATGACTGCCATATTGACTGTCAACAGACCTTTTTATGCACAACATAGATGTGAAACTAGATGATTAGTGCATATGTGATTAAAGAACAAGAGTACTAATTCAATGTTACTATCTACCTACTGCACCATACATCCGTACAAGGTGAAAGGGGTGACTTTTCAGGATGGAAGGTTTATTATATTTCTTCTTTTTCTAATTTGGACAAACATATTGACAGAACATAATTTTGAAATTAAAAAAATTCTTCTGTACCTCTTTCCTGCTTTCCCTTTCGATTGAATTGATAATTCTTATTTGTTTGAATTGTTTCCCTGATGCCTGGGTTGTAACAGTGTTCTGGGATCAATCCTGATAGTTTGTGGCCTCTATATTCTTCTGTGGGGTAAAAGAAAGGAGGAATCACAGGGTGACTTCACCAAATCAGCTGAGGGTGTGCAACAAAATGACAGTTCTGCTGCACCTGCAATCAACATTATTCATGTCTCTGATTCTGGACGTCCCTCTTAGCTCAGTTAGCACATTTATGTGCTGGATAATAAACTTGTCTTACATCACCAAAATTGTTGTCTGAGGTCTTTATTCGAATAAGGAGAAATAACCTTAAAGTATCTCTACTCAGGCTAATTATTAACCTTATTAGTTCTTACTGTTAATGTTTAGGTTAATATGAAGATTGAAGATGTTCTTTCAGAAATTGACTTAGATATAGGCATAGGAACATGAGCTCTAAACTATGAGCATTGCTTCTGTATCCTTAATATTAGTATATATTGTTTAAGCTTGTAAAACAAGTGAAAAAAGAAATATAATACATTAACTATGCCTTCTTTTTTAGAGAATTACCATCACAAATATTCTCGCTTTCTCTGAAGCTCCTCTCTTTACTACTTTTTTAGTTTTGCCCCTAGTTTTTAATTTAATTCTCTTGCATATCGCTCTTTCTATCACTAATGATTCATTTAGTGGAATGATTGTATATCTAAATTTTATCTTGTAAATACAGGTGAAGATAGTAGGTTGATAAGAAAAGCAAAAACCTCAGCATTATATTGGTTGCTCAATTGAAGATTGTTCCATTGGGCCGTTTGATTGCAAACCAACTATAGTTATTATATTTAAGGTATGTCCTTTTTCTGCTTGTAGACAACTAATTTCATCTCTGAAAGTTGTTGTCATGCCTCCATAGAATGTATTCTTATAGCACTTGCTGAATGCGGGCACTTTGAGAAAGTTCACTCAGCTGTTAGTCAGATAAAGAAATCACAGTGGAAATCTTAGTTGCATATTTGTGGCACCCGAAGGGGAAAGTCTTCTATATATTTGTCTTCTTTCCAGAGGCGTTATATATGCTTTTTAAAGGGGGAAATCTAATTTTCTCAAACTCCTATAGATTTGCAAGATACTTTGTTTTCTTTAGCATGTATATCTACAAATAGTGCTCTAAGACAGCTTATTCTTAAGTAATACTAATAGCAAGTAATTGTGTAATATGCTGCATATTGCATAGTGGCTGTTAAAAGTGCTTATGAAAGGACATATTATTCTTGCTTGGCTTACTATACTATACATACCAACATACATGAGGCAGTTGTTCATTCTTGTCTAGTAATTAGAATTAGATTCCATCAGGAAGAAGTCTATAAATTCCTTGTTTAGTAACACACTCTAAATAGAAATGAAGTACATATGCTATTTCGGGTAAATGAAAAGTGCAAATTATATAATATAACCAAGAGTCATGATCACTATTTGAGGTTACTGGATCATGATGGAGGCGTGCGACCTTAGCAACCTCCACTGTATTAGAATTATTGGGAGGCTTCAATCCAAAAGTGAACAAGAATATTAAAAGGTTTTGATGCAAACGTCGTGCTTGAAAAGTAAATGATGTGATGTCACCAGTTTGAGTGATTCAGTTCCCTCCTTTTGTTTGCTTACTTATTGCTGCGGTTAGTTTAGTTTGCCAAGCCTGTGTTGTAGTACACATCCAAAGCAAAGGATAACAAAGAGGAACCCTTTTCCTATGGCAAGATGTCGGGATTGGATACCTGTTATTGTCATTCTGACTGTCTATTTCATCATGGCAATGTTAAACATTTTTTTTAAGAAGATTCTTGACGAAGGTACAAATCATTTGGTTATAATCACATACAGACTGACAGCCGGTGCAATTTTTTTGACACCCATTGCTTGCTTCTTCGAAAGGTAATATTTGAAGGCGTTTACTTAGATTGACTTAATATGCAAATTCAGGTATTAAGAACTGTAATGTATTGCAGGAAAAATGGAGTAAAGCTCACAACTAAAATTTTATGCTATCTCTTCTTCAGTGGACTTTTCGGGTGAGAATAAAAACAACTGTTGCTTATTCATAATGGTTTTGTCATTTTTAAGTAAGAGCTAGCTGATCAAAATGAAAAATATTGTTGAAAACCTAAAAACACACTTTTTTTTCAGGGCTACACTCACTCAGTACCTGCTTCTTCTTGGGACTCAACTCACGTCTGCTGCCTTTGCGAGTACATTTACCAACTTGAATCCAGTACTCACTTTTCTTTTGGCTTTACCACTTGGGTGAGACAGTTGTTTTCACTCTCTTTTACTATATATGCTGAAAAAGAAATAAGTCTCAACTGCATGCATCGAGCTTCTGCAGGCAAGAGCGTGTGAACTTGAGAAGCAAACATGGGATTGCTAAGGTGTTAGGTTCACTTATATGCATTGGCGGAGTTACACTACTCATCTTGTACCGAGGAATTCCATTGAGGAAAGAAACTTACTCAGGGAACTCATCGAATCATGATAATAACAATAATACGGTTTTTAAGGTTGGGAGCAAGGAAAAATGGATGCTTGGATCGATGTTTCTTCTCTTAAGTGTCCTATGCTGGTCTGGATGGTTTCTTTTACAATCTAAGATTGGCAAGAAATACCCATATAAATACTCAAGCACAGCTATGATGTCGTCTTTTGGCGCTATTCAATCAGTTATCTTTTGTATTGCTATCAATAGAGACCCTACCATATGGGTTCTGAGAGGAAAGCTGCA
This sequence comes from Suaeda aralocaspica, assembly GCA_016808085.1. Lineage (NCBI taxonomy): Eukaryota > Viridiplantae > Streptophyta > Magnoliopsida > Caryophyllales > Amaranthaceae > Suaeda > Suaeda aralocaspica. The sequence goes on along the minus strand of PYUH01000044.1, from coordinate 5,937,303 downwards.
AATCCTTACTGTGTTATTTTCTGTAAGTGTGATTTTAACAATTTTCAGTTAAGATATTAACCATGCAATTATAGTTTTTGTTGAGTAATCAATGTCACATAGATTAACTTAAAATACTATTGAATGAATAAAGAGAATATATCTTTATGCAATACACAGACATCAATTTTCAAGATATTCTTTCTTTCCAGTAATTAAACTAAGAATTTTTATGCACATGCATGCATATATTTTTATTTTTTTTATATGAGACTGTTTTTATAACATGAAGGAAATTCTCTTGTGTACATAATGTAGGGAATTCTAGGATCAGGGGTAGGCTATGTTGGAATGTCATGGTGTGTTGAGCAGAAGGGACCAGTGTTTACTGCAGCATTCAGCCCTTCCATACCAATTTTTGTAGCCGTGTTGGATTTCGCCTTCTTTCATGAACAAATCTACCTTGGAAGGTATTCTCTTCACTTTGTTTTATATTGCTCACTTCGTCAGAAACCATGTATTTTTACACTGTCCTGAAATAAATTGATCTTTAACTCTTTCACTGAATATCTATCCATTATGCGAACAAAGGGGATCCGACTTGCTAAGGCTGAGTTTTGTCAAAACCGCATGCCTCATAGAACTGATGTCCTGATCTTCTGAGTCATTCCACAAATATTATATATATATATATGTGTGTGTGTGTGTGTGTGGTCGTGCCAATATAATAAATTGTGTATTTGATTGTTGAAGCTAACGAATCCAGATATTTCGTTTCAGATTTCCTTGTTGATAGTTCTAATGCATTTCACATTTTTTTTGGTTGTTTACAGTGTTATAGGATCCATTATAGTAATATTTGGTCTATACATACTGTTATGGGGTAAAAGCAGTGAAGCATCACATACTAAGTCTGCTGAACCAGTGGAATGCAATGAGACTTCTCCAACTGCAATCAATATTACTTAAAGTTACCCCAAACTCGGACGAATGCCTCTCAGCTTATTTTGATGCTTTTTAATAAGTTAATCAGTTTTTGCAATAACGTATATCAACAGTACAATGAGGTTATTAATTTATACTCCAAATTGGATTTTCGGAATTAGAAGTTTAGAATTTCTCTCCAAGTAAATTCTAACTACATTCTATATATGTCTCCCTATTACATGAACAAGAAATCACAATGATTGTTTAAACACTTGTTCTATAACAATGATTGTTTTTTATTTGTCTATTTTATTTCGATATTGACCAATATGACAATTGACAATATTGTTGTCAACAATAACTTATATATCTATTCCTATACATTTTAATCAGCATGGTCTCTAATTTGAAAAGCAATTTAGATAAAAAAAATCAGTAATGTTCCTGATTCAGAATTTATGTCTGAACTGAAGCTCTAATTTTGAAAATGTGTCGAATATAGCAGAGAAAACATACCTTTCAAATAAGGTGATAGTACTATATTTATAGTACAAAAAGACAGTTGTCAGACCACGGAGATCATGACACGTGTCGTAATCACATGGGCTCATATCATCATGCATGCTAGAGTTTTCATCTTGACTAAGGGTAAAATAATAATTTTCATAGATATTGGGTCTAGGACTTGGACTTGGCCCAAACAAGAAAGAAAATAACCTTCTACTACATAGTAACGAACAGAGTATTTAAGTTAATTTGGTTTATACTTCACAGAAACGTACATTTAAGGAAAAAAAAAAGGATTTTCTAAGGTGTACCTATGAGTTTTTGCGTTTTCTAAGTTGCATCCAATGTTTTTTGAAATTTTCAGTTATACCCTTAAATTCACCTAATTTTTTAAGTTGTGCCCTTTTAAATTAAATTTTCATTGAAAATTTTTGTTGTTTTATTTCAATTAGTTCTTTTATTGTAATAAATATTCAAAAGATTTAGATTTATCTCTTAGGAAACTTGTAACATGAAATTTGCTAAAAGTAGCACAACTTAATAATATTGGTTAACTTAAGGGTACTACTAAGAATTGGATACAACTTAGAAAATGCAATAACTCATGATTACACCTTAGAAAAAACCAAAAAAAAAAAAAAAAAAAAAAAAAAAAATAACCCAATAAAAATAAACCATGTTGGTCATAACTTACAGATCATTGTATTACTTTGTGAGTTTGGGGGTACTGACATTTCAGACCAGTTTTCTGAAGTATTGCGCTCGCGCCAATTAACTGGTAAAGAAAGGGACTAGATAAATATAGTGCAAGGGAAGCTTAGAGAATTAAGATGCTCACAGGCCACAGTGTCAATGGCTTTTAAATTATCAGTAGAACTCTATAAGGTGATATTAATATGTCATTTAACTGTGGTATTGAAAGTCTTTTGTTGTTGGACGGTCAGAGTACCGTCGGGCCTAATTTGAGAATCTAGTGCGTTTCTTAATTGGCAAATTTAAGGAATTTTTATTTCTAATTAGGCCTTCGACGGAGGACATCCTCTGATTCCATTAGCATAACCGATAAGGATTCCGTTCTCTTGAATTTACTGTGAAGTCAATGGCAATTTGCATAATGAAGGCTCTCTTATCTCCAAGCATGTCAATTTTGAGCCTCGATTCAAGCAAGTGGCTGATGTGGCATATCTTCGCATTTAGTAGACTGATTTGTTTTTTCATTTTACTGTTATTTAACTATTAGAGTCAAGGACAGTAACTTGGATCAGACAACAAAATCAGCAAACAATATAGAAGGATTTATTCCTGAGACAACCATTTGGTAAGTTTGCCACTTTGAGCTAGCACTATGACAGTATCACATGTTCTTGACTCTTTGTACAAAAGCCATATTTTGATTCTATATCTTAGTGGTAATTCCGATATTGAATCCATTATGAGTAATTCTGCTACTCGTGAGTCGTGAACCTTCACCGTCTATTTAACAGCCTCTTGCTGGCTTCTATGAAAATTTCTCATACCTAAATATGTCATATCTTATTTAGCAAGAAGTTTTAAGTTTTTGGCATATATCCATCTGTGTATAACCGTCTATCGTTTCTTTTCTAGAGGAATAAAGCAATGAATTCCTAACATTGTGATTACTTTACTAACATTATATTGTAGCAAGTGTAGTTTATACACTACTATATCTCAGTATATGACTGCTCTGTCCTATATGATAGGACATATAATTCCAGTTTTCCAGCCATGACTTATTGTGTCTGAGACTTCATTCATTATTCTGGCTTGATAAGTATGAAATTCCTCTTGGAAAAAAAAGATGTCTTGTTTTTGTATCAAACTCATAAAGGCAGTGGAAAAAACTCCCAACTCTGGTATTTGTTGAGTGCAAATGAGTCACTTAATTGATGACTTACATGACCTAGGCAACTCTCACTGCATTTTACACTGTATGGAATACAATAAAATTAAAAGTAAGGCAAAAGCATTGAAATGTAACTAAAAACTTCTTGCTTAAGAAGCAATGATGTGGTGACAGCGTGTTTTATTCCCTCCATTTGCGCACTTATTATATATCACTGCTTGTGTATCAGTCTGCTTAAGATTTTTGTAGGCAATAATCAATAAGGAAAAGGAAAACAAATTTCAGATGGCAGGATGTCATAAGTGGAGCCTGTTGTTGTCATGCTAACTGTGTACTTTGTGATGGCTTGTTTTGAATGTATTTAAGAAAATTCTTGATGAGGGAATGATTCGCTTATTATAATTACTTATCGACAACAGCTGCTGCAATTTTCTTGATACCCATTCCTACTGTGAAAGGTATTGTGTGAGCATGTCTCTTGAATAAAATATCAAAGAAACACATTGATGGAAATTAAGTTCTGAATGCTGTTGCAGGAAAGGAGGTGTTAACGCAAGCTCACTGTTCCAATTTTATTTCTCTCTTCGTCTTGCTCTGTTTGGGTGAGCAAAAAGCTTTCTTTAAGATTTTATTTTTTTACTTCTTCAACCTTGATTCTGATTTGTGGAAAAATAGTTAAAGACAGATTACTTTTCAGGGCAACACTCACCCAGTATCTGTTTCTTGTTGGAATGCAATGCACATCTGCTGCCTTTGCTAGCTCGTTGTGAACATGGCTCCTGTCTTAACATTCTTTAGGGCTGTATTACTCAGGTGAGCTGATTTTGACTTCGCCTCCAGTCACCAGAACAAGCTGAAAGGAAAGTAGTGTAACTGCATTGAGTTTTTCCTTTTTTTCAGGCAAGAGAGTGTGAATTTAAGAAGCATACCAAGATAGCTAAAGTAATAGGTTCACTATTTGCATTGGAGGTGTGGTACTACTGATTTTGTACAAGAATTCCGCTGAACAAAGCACTTTACTTGATACCATCTTCGGACAATGCTAATGATAACTTGAACTTTTTTAATAAGTTTAGCACAAGCAAAGATGGTTTTTGGATCATTTCCTAGTTTTCAGCATGCTATGCTGGGCTGGCTGGTTCCTGATACAGTCAAGCATTGGCAAGAGATACCCTTGCAATATACAAGCACTGCTTTGATGTCTGCTTTTGGTTCCTTGCAATCAGCAATCTTATGTTTTTCCATTGACAAGAATATGTCCATATGATTCTTCGAGGGAAGCTGCAGATCTTTACAGTGATTTCTGGTGTAAGTATAGTGTTTGACCTCTGTTCTTCTATATACTACCAATTTGTAGCTTTGTAGTCTTTGAATTGAATTATCTTTCTATTCCTACATATTTATCAAACTTATCGGTCATTACTGAAAGCCAGATCACTAGTCTAGCAAAATTCGCTGATGTTTGATCATGCTTATTATACATATTAAACTTTTAGAGCATGATGACTCATTAGTGGCAAAAATACGGGAGTGTTGGTTCAATTTTGCTATGTTGGGATATCCTGGTGCGTTGAACAAGAGGCCCAGTCTTCACTTCAGCTTTCAGCCCTTCCAACAGATATTCATAGCAATTATGGATTTAGCCTTCTTTCATGAACAAATGTTCCTAGGAAGGTATGTTTTCTTCACTTTGGTTCTAAATTCCCAATCTCCTAGATACTCAAGAATGTGTAGCCCTAAATGGAGCAAATGTTAATTGTTGCCATCAACATACAAAGAAGAAAACATGACTGCCATATTGACTGTCAACAGACCTTTTATGCACAACATAGATTGAAACTAGATGATTAGTGCATATTGTTAAAGAACAAGAGTACTAATTCAATGTTACTATCTACCTACTGCACCATACATCCGTACAAGGTGAAAGGGGTGACTTTTCAGGATGGAAGGTTTTATTAATTTCTTCTTTTCTATTTGGACAAACTATTGACAAACATAATTTTGAAATTAAAAAAATTCTTCTGTACCTCTTTCCTGCTTTCCCTTTCTTTGAATTGATAATTCTTATTTGTTTGAATTGTTTCCCTGATGCCTGGGTTGTAACAGTGTTCTGGGATCAATCCTGATAGTTTGTGGCCTCTATATCTTCTGTGGGTAAAGAAGGAGGAATCACAGGGTGACTTCACCAAATCAGCTGGAGGGTGTGCAACAAAATGACAGTTCTGCTGCACTGCAATCAACATTATTCATGTCTCTGATTCTGGACGTCCTCTTAGCTCAGTTAGCACATTATGTGGCTGGATAATAACTTGTCTTACAATCACCAAAATTGTTGTCTGAGGTCTTTTTCGAATAAGGAGAAATAACCTTAAAGTATCTCTACTCAGGCTAATTAATAACCTATTAGTTCTTACTGTTAATGTTTTAGGTTAATATGGAAGATTGAAGATGTCTTTCAGAATTGACTTAGATATAGGCATAGACATGAGCTCAAACATGAGCATTGCTCTGTATCCTTAATATTAGTATATATTGTTTAAGCTTGTAAAACAAGTGAAAAAAGAAATATAATACATTAACTATGCCTTCTTTTTAGAGAATTACCATCACAATATTCTCGCTTTCTCTGAAGCTCCTCTCTTACTACTTTTTAGTTTTGCCCCTAGTTTTTAATTTAATTCTCTGCAATCGCTCTTTCTATCACTAATGATTCATTTAGTGGAATGATTGTATATCTAAATTTTCTTGTAAATACAGGTGAAATAGTAGGTTGATAAGAAAAGCAAAAACCCTAGCATTATATGTTGCTCAATGAAGATTGTTCCTTGGGCCGTTTGATTGCAACCCACTATAGTTATTATATTTAAGGTATGTCCTTTTTCTGCTTGTAGACAACTAATTCATCTCTGAAAGTTGTTGTCATGCCTCCATAGAATGTATCTATAGCACTGCTGAATGCGGGCACTTGGAGAAAGTTCACTCAGCTGTTAGTCAGATAAAGAAATCACAGTGGAAATCTTAGTTGCATATTTGTTGGCACCCGAAGGGGAAGTCTTCTATATATTTGTCTTCTTTCAGAGGCGTTATATATGCTTTTTAAAGGGGAAATCTAATTTTCCAAACTCCTATAGATTTGCAAGATACTTGTTTTCTTTAGCATATATATCTACAAATAGTGCTCTAAGACAGCTTTCTTAAGTATACTATAGCAAGTAATTGTGTAATATGCTGCATATTGCATAGTGGCTGTTAAAAGTGCTTATGAAAGGACATTATTCTTGCTTGGCTACTATACTATACATACCAACATACATGAGGCAGTTGTTCATTCTTGTCTAGTAATTAAATTAGATTCCATCAGGAAGAAGTCTATAAATTCCTTGTTTAGTAACACACTCTAAATAGAAATGAAGTACATATGCTATTTCGGGTAAATGAAAAGTGCAAATTATATAATATACCAAGAGTCAAATCACTATTTGAGGTTACTGGATCAGATGGAGGCTGCGACCTTAGCAACCTCCACTGTATTAGAATTATTGGGAGGCTTCAATCCAAAAGTGAACAAGAATATTAAAAGGTTTTGTGATGCAAACGTCGTGCTTGAAAAGTAAATGATGTGATGTCACCAGTTTGAGTGTCATTTCCCTCCTTTGTTTGCTTACTTATTGCTGCGGTTAGTTTAGTTTGCCAAGCCTGTGTTGTAGTACATCACCAAAGCAAAGGATAACAAAGAGGAACCCTTTCCTATGGCAAGATGTCGGGTTGGAACCTGTTATTGTCATTCCTGACTGTCTATTTCATCATGGCAATGTTAAACATTTTTTTAAGAAGATTCTTGACGAAGGTACAAATCATTGTTATAATCACATACAACTGACAGCCGGTGCAATTTTTTGACACCATTGCTTCTTCTTCGAAGGTAATATTTGAAGGCGTTTACTTAGATGACTTAATATGCAAATTCAGGTATTAAGAACTGTAATGTATTGCAGAAAAATGGAGTAAAGCTCACAACTAAAATTTTATGCTATCTCTTCTTCAGTGGACTTTTCGGGTGAGATAAAAACAACTGTTGCTTATTCATAATGGTTTTGTCATTTTTAAGTAAGAGCTAGCTGATCAAAATGAAAAATATTGTTGAAAACCTAAAAACACACTTTTTTTCAGGGCTACACTCACTCAGTACCTGCTTCTTCTTGGGACTCAACTCACGTCTGCTGCCTTTGCGAGTACATTTCCAACTGAATCCAGTACTCACTTTTCTTTTGGCTTGTACCACGTGGGTGAGACAGTTGTTTTCACTCTCTTTTACTATATATGCTGAAAAAGAATAAGTCTCAACTGCATGCATCGAGCTTTCAGCAAGAGCGTGTGAACTTGAGAAGCAAACATGGGATTGCTAAGGTGTTAGGTTCACTATATGCATTGGCGGAGTTACACTACCATCTTGTACCGAGGAATTCCATTGAGGAAAGAAACTTACTCAGGGAACTCATCGAATCATGATAATAACAATAATACGGTTTTTTAAGGTTGGGAGCAAGGAAAAGGGCTGCTT
>PYUH01000044.1:5910013-5929437 GCA_016808085.1 Suaeda aralocaspica | reverse complement strand
GGATCGATGTTTCTTCTCTTAAGTGTCCTATGCTGGTCTGGATGGTTTCTTTTACAATCTAAGATTGGCAAGAAATACCCATATAAATACTCAAGCACAGCTATGATGTCGTCTTTTGGCGCTATTCAATCAGTTATCTTTTGTATTGCTATCAATAGAGACCCTACCATATGGGTTCTGAGAGGAAAGCTGCAAATCCTTACTGTGTTATTTTCTGTAAGTGTGATTTTAACAATTTTCAGTTAAGATATTAACCATGCAATTATAGTTTTTGTTGAGTAATCAATGTCACATAGATTAACTTAAAATACTATTGAATGAATAAAGAGAATATATCTTTATGCAATACACAGACATCAATTTTCAAGATATTCTTTCTTTCCAGTAATTAAACTAAGAATTTTTATGCACATGCATGCATATATTTTTATTTTTTTTATATGAGACTGTTTTTATAACATGAAGGAAATTCTCTTGTGTACATAATGTAGGGAATTCTAGGATCAGGGGTAGGCTATGTTGGAATGTCATGGTGTGTTGAGCAGAAGGGACCAGTGTTTACTGCAGCATTCAGCCCTTCCATACCAATTTTTGTAGCCGTGTTGGATTTCGCCTTCTTTCATGAACAAATCTACCTTGGAAGGTATTCTCTTCACTTTGTTTTATATTGCTCACTTCGTCAGAAACCATGTATTTTTACACTGTCCTGAAATAAATTGATCTTTAACTCTTTCACTGAATATCTATCCATTATGCGAACAAAGGGGATCCGACTTGCTAAGGCTGAGTTTTGTCAAAACCGCATGCCTCATAGAACTGATGTCCTGATCTTCTGAGTCATTCCACAAATATTATATATATATATATGTGTGTGTGTGTGTGTGTGGTCGTGCCAATATAATAAATTGTGTATTTGATTGTTGAAGCTAACGAATCCAGATATTTCGTTTCAGATTTCCTTGTTGATAGTTCTAATGCATTTCACATTTTTTTTGGTTGTTTACAGTGTTATAGGATCCATTATAGTAATATTTGGTCTATACATACTGTTATGGGGTAAAAGCAGTGAAGCATCACATACTAAGTCTGCTGAACCAGTGGAATGCAATGAGACTTCTCCAACTGCAATCAATATTACTTAAAGTTACCCCAAACTCGGACGAATGCCTCTCAGCTTATTTTGATGCTTTTTAATAAGTTAATCAGTTTTTGCAATAACGTATATCAACAGTACAATGAGGTTATTAATTTATACTCCAAATTGGATTTTCGGAATTAGAAGTTTAGAATTTCTCTCCAAGTAAATTCTAACTACATTCTATATATGTCTCCCTATTACATGAACAAGAAATCACAATGATTGTTTAAACACTTGTTCTATAACAATGATTGTTTTTTATTTGTCTATTTTATTTCGATATTGACCAATATGACAATTGACAATATTGTTGTCAACAATAACTTATATATCTATTCCTATACATTTTAATCAGCATGGTCTCTAATTTGAAAAGCAATTTAGATAAAAAAAATCAGTAATGTTCCTGATTCAGAATTTATGTCTGAACTGAAGCTCTAATTTTGAAAATGTGTCGAATATAGCAGAGAAAACATACCTTTCAAATAAGGTGATAGTACTATATTTATAGTACAAAAAGACAGTTGTCAGACCACGGAGATCATGACACGTGTCGTAATCACATGGGCTCATATCATCATGCATGCTAGAGTTTTCATCTTGACTAAGGGTAAAATAATAATTTTCATAGATATTGGGTCTAGGACTTGGACTTGGCCCAAACAAGAAAGAAAATAACCTTCTACTACATAGTAACGAACAGAGTATTTAAGTTAATTTGGTTTATACTTCACAGAAACGTACATTTAAGGAAAAAAAAAAGGATTTTCTAAGGTGTACCTATGAGTTTTTGCGTTTTCTAAGTTGCATCCAATGTTTTTTGAAATTTTCAGTTATACCCTTAAATTCACCTAATTTTTTAAGTTGTGCCCTTTTAAATTAAATTTTCATTGAAAATTTTTGTTGTTTTATTTCAATTAGTTCTTTTATTGTAATAAATATTCAAAAGATTTAGATTTATCTCTTAGGAAACTTGTAACATGAAATTTGCTAAAAGTAGCACAACTTAATAATATTGGTTAACTTAAGGGTACTACTAAGAATTGGATACAACTTAGAAAATGCAATAACTCATGATTACACCTTAGAAAAAACCAAAAAAAAAAAAAAACAAAAAAAAAAAAATTACTCCATGATACACAATTATCATTGCAAAACAAAAATATAGATCAAAGTCAAAGTAGTAAGTATAAATATATAAGAATTATGAAAATATAGACCAATAGGAAAATTTCCATTCAAAAACTCTTTTACAAACCAAATACTCTCAACATAGTCAAACACTCAAACCTCTCTATTTTCTCAAATAAGTTGGTTATAAGTTATTAGTCATATAAGCGTATGGCAATATGGCCAAACCTCTAATCAACTTTAACGAGAGGGATGACAGGTAAATGACATTAATTTACTAAATATTATTCTATTTCAAATTTCCAATTCCCAAACAGTCCAAAATACATGAAGGGCATATTTGAAAAATAAATTACAATTTTGCCATTTAAAAAACGAGAAATTCCTCCAACGAATACAAACCCAACTAAAACCCTAACTAACTCACTCAACCCAAAAAACCTCATCTTCCTCCACCGCAAACCTCTGCCATTAGCGCAAAGCTTCAGAAGCAGAGAGATAGAAAACTAAAAACCCTAAAAATGGGTTACAAAAACAAGAAGAAAAGAGATGACGAAGAACTCAACAATGGCGGCGAAGAAAACATGATGCCTTCAACTTCAATCACAAAGAGGGAACAAATTCTCCCTTCTATGATCAAAAACAAGGCTAAAAGATCCGAAATTCACTCCAAACTCAAACACGAGAAAAAACTAGATAAACGTAAGAAGATCAAAGCGCGTGATGCTGCTGATAAACGCGCTCTTGAGCTTGGCGAAGAGGTGAAATTTTCATTTCTCTCTCTTCATTTGATTTTGATCATACGGTTGAGAATTTTTCTGATTTTTTGGTGTTTTTTGTTGGTGTTGTTGTTGTAGCTTCCGCCGAGGCCGGTGCCTCGGACGATTGAGAATACAAGAGAAGCTGATGAAACAGTTTGTAAGCCTGATGATGAAGAGGTTTGAATGTTTGAAGTTTTTGAATTAATTGATTTAATGATTGTGTTGTTTGAAATTTGTTTTGATTTTGTTGAGTTGTTGCTTTTTTTGGTTTGCAGTTGTTTGCTGAATTGGATACGGATGAATTTAGTGGAGTTTTGAAAGGCGCTTGTGTTCCGAAAGTTTTGATCACTACATGCCGTTTCAATTCGTCTGTAAGTTCTTCTTTTATGAGCATGATGCTGAACTTTGTAGCGAAATGTATTCGGAGAGTTAGTTAATGATTGATGAGCTTATCGGAATGTATGCGATGTTTGCGTCCTGGATGATGTGTTGTTTTAATTTTCAATGCTTTGTGTTCCAATTTGACCTTGAATTTGAGGCTAGGTATTTTATGGAGAGGCATTTGGTAATTCGAAATAAGTAGTCAATTAAGGAGTATGTGATTTGTATTCATTTGTTTCGAAATATTGCTTCCATTGTAGAGTATAGTGATATCATGGTATTTCTATTCTTTCATAACCTTCCTTCCATTCAGAAATGGTGGATGCACATCCTAGTTTGAGGTTTTCGAAAGTAATTGGTAGTTTAAAAAATTGGTGTGAAAAGTTGAGGCTTTCCAAGATGCAACTATCTTTGTAAATTAAATAGTGGAAGGGTAGGAAAGGTGTATAGAAGACATTTTAAAGGGTCTTTGGGCTAAATAGAGCCATGTTCTCCATAATGAGGGGTTTGCACGGTGGAGTTTGGACATTGGGACAATCAGTTTCAGCCTAAACGAAGTAGAATCCTACAGATATTCATGCCAATTAGAAGCGATTAGTGCATATTTGGTTTTCTGTCCTTTGTAATTTGCTCCAAATCATATGTTCTTGGTAGAGAGTACCTACCTGATCAAGTATATTTAAATATTAACAGAGTGAGACTATACGTTGTAAAAGAAAGTACAGGGGGGACAGACAAAAATGGCCATACAAGGTATGTAACAAATTTTTGCAATTTTGGGTACAATTAAACTAGGAAAGCAGAGAAAGATATGAAAGGCGGTGAGGGGAATTTTCTCTAGATCTTAATGTGTTTGATATTGTAAAGTTCATGTTTGAGTACCGGACACACAGCTAGGTGTTGGCTGTTGCTCTGACAAATTGTTTGTGATTTGTAATTTGCCTATATAATTATGTTTGTAACTTCATTTTTTATCATTATCCTACATACTGTAAATGAAGGAATGCATATCAACTGGTTTTTATCTGCTATGCTTTTCAGAGGGGACCTGATTTTATCAAGGAACTGCTTCAAGCAATTCCAAATTCATCTTATTATAAAAGAGGGACTTATGACTTGAAGAAGGTCAAAACTTGTCTTTCCCTGCACTAAATATGTTGAAAAAATGTTTACTTCTTTAGTTTCTCCTTGCATAGTATCTTATTGTTATAGAAATTTCTCTTGCAGATCGTTACATATGCAACTAAGAAGGATTTCACTTCTCTAATAGTTGTTCATACAAATAGAAGAGAACCTGGTCAGTTTATCTACTTAAGTATTCATAATAGTAGATCTAATTTTTTCCCCTATGTTATTCTCTTTTTCCTGTTTATCAGTGCACTTATTGATGGGATTTAAATAATTCTGAAGCTTACATAATTTTCTATTGTTTTATATTGTTTCCAATGTCTTGATATATTTTGCTTTGATGTGGTACTCCAGATGCTCTCTTAATTATTGGCTTACCTGATGGACCAACTGCTCATTTCAAACTTTCAAAACTTGTTCTACGAAAGGATATTAAGGTCAGTTTAGCGTTCTTAGCATTTCTCGTAGTTGTTACTTCTGCAAATTTCTAAGTTCTAACTGATATTGTATCCGTGCCAGAGTTTCTAATAATCCCCTGCTCTTTATGGTTCAAAATATGTGAATAAATGAATGCTAGTGTTACATATCTGGGTATTCATATGTGTTCCTGTACCTATTTTTTTCCATGTACCTTGGTGATCCTCCTACATTTGTGTATCTTTTAAATACAGCTGTGTAAGACATAGAGGGCTAGGAAGTGTTATGTGCTTTAAGGGCTTTTTTGACTCATCTAAAGTCTTCATTTTGTGGTGAAGAGAACTGAGCTATCAATGTTTTGACATTTGGTTCCTTCATTAATAGATTTATGCTGCACTGACTATCTCATTGAATGCTATTGATCATATGTGTCTTTTTTAAATCTCATTGAGCTTTGAGGTGTACTATTTGTATGCTCAATTGATAATGATGTTCTACAGAATCATGGGAATCCAACCAAGCATTGGCCTGAGCTAGTGCTGAATAACTTCACTACAAGGCTTGGTTGTCGCGTTGGAAGGTATGTGGTGTTCCTTTTGTATATCAGAATGTGTTTCTAATTAGCCTTTCCATTTTATTGCCTATGATTGTTTTCTTACTGTTTTACACTTTCTTGTTTCATCCAGGATGATACAATCTCTCTTTCCGCAAAATCCAGAATTCCGTGGTCGTAGAGTTGTTACCTTTCACAATCAACGGGATTATATATTTTTTCGCCATCATAGGTACAAGTTCAATTTCTTTGTTTGTTGCATATTCGATTTATATGGTGTTTTGTTGTACAAGTGGATTTTTCTGAACTTTATACCTTGAAATTATACAAGGTATGTGTTTGAAGCCAAAGAAACAAAGAGGACAGACTCAAAAAGTAATGGCAAGGATTCTACCGAGGAGAAAAAGGCTTCAGATAAAGTCAAAGCCCGGCTTCAGGTGTGTATTTTTTGGTTTCTTGTTATTATCCTTCTTCATTTTTCCTCCTCTCTTCGGGTTGATATGACTGTGTGGCAGCAGTTATGGCATCTGTTAGTCTGAAAAAAGCATATTAACCCAAATACGGCATTTGGCCCTTAACAACCACAGATGAAATTAGGACGATAGTATCAAATAGAAAACAATTCATGCGATTATATCATTTTGGGGAAAATTTGTCACCTTATTAGTGGCCAAAACCTATAAAAAAAAAGTACTGCTGTCATTCTGTGAATGAGGTGCTTAATGAAAAAGTGCAATTTTGTTGAATTTTGGAATGTACTGTGCTCAACATCAGTTTGTTTTTTTATGCAGGAATGCGGCCCTCGGTTTGTACTTAAACTGATTAGTCTTCAGCATGGAACATTTGATCCTCAAGGTGGTGAATTTGAATGGAATCATAAGGTACTCCAGCTGATGCTTTAACCCCACACTGCTGCAATCTAGCTACATGCCTACATACTTGCATTGTTGTGGTGAAGCTATTTACTAATCTGGTTTCTTTTCCCTTTTTTTAACAGCCCGAGATGGACACAAGTCGGAGGAGATTTTTCTTGTGATTTGCCCCTGTATTTTTGTGGCAAGATTTTGGCATGGTGTAATTGTAAAGTCTCAACTTTTGTTCAGTTTGTCATTGAATTTCATTTTCCTTATTATGGCTCTCATTAACGAATGTTGTCTGTGAAATGTGAACGTTACTCTATTGATTAAATAGCATTTGACTTTGTATGTTCAAACTGATTTATTTTTTGTTGCAAATATACCTACGCAGTTTCTGGCTTGCTATTGTACATTTGTACCAGATGACGATAGAAGTACCAGTAGTAATTGTTTAGAAGTTGTAGAATGTAGAGTGTAGACACATCAAAACGGACACGTCAAAACAGAGAATAAGTAAAATATTCAAAAGGAATGAATTTATTTATGAATTCAAAAACTTATGTACTATTGGTCATCAAAGCAAATAACAATTACCACCTCTGTAGCCATTTAATTGTAATAGTACGTAGTTTGATATTTTTCCTCTTTTTGTTTTTTAAACTTAAATAAATGGATTTTTTTTTTTCTATTTTATATCAAATTGTTTTAATTAAATTGTTGAGTGTAGTATGAAATATTACATGAGCAAACAAGAGAAACCACAGTTCCGGTGAAAGAGTAGATAATTTAATCTAGTTGCTTTAGTTTCGTTGTTTTGTTTGTGTTTTTCTTTTAGCTAGGGTTACCCTATCTTATTTCTCTTTATTATGCCTTTGGGTTTTATGTATTGGGCTGAATTCTATGTGTTTATGGGCCATACCAACATGAACTACAGCTACAATTTTAAAGTTTATTACATTAAAAAAGGTGGGTAAATGGCTTAACTCATCGTAAATGGACTATAGACTACTTGAATTATAGGGTAATTACAATTTGAATTTGCTTGGATACATAATATTTATATATTAATATTAAAAGCTCAACTTGACTCGTTCAAAGTTCCGAGTCGAGCTTGAGCCGAGCTTTAACCGAATCGATCACGAGTTGTTCGCGAGCTGCTCAACTCAATAAGTACCCCTAAAGAGTTAACTTTGATAAGATCTAGAACATAACTTAACTCAATTCAATAGAGAGTTGGGAAAGCTGGCTTATTTTCCAAGTCATATAATTGAGAGGCTTCAAGTTAACCTAACATGGATTTATAAAATTACAGGAATTCTCGTGGTTAATGAGTTATTGATAACAGTGAACACAAAGATGATGATACTCATAGTAGCAGCCAAACAGTGTCAGGTACCCTGAATTTCAATAATTGAGTATTATTATTAGATTTTGAATTTGGATGTAATTAATCTCATGTGTATATTACGGAGGATTAGTTCAATTTAATTATTTTTATTTTTTTTTTTAAAAATAACAATAAAGATCGAAGCTTGAAGTTGATTAGGAGTGATATAATAAATCAAAATAATTAATAATGATGTTTAGGTCGTCAAAGATATATAGGGAAGAAGTTGTGTTATCCTAGTGTTCCTTCAACATGGGTTCCTAGAACTGTTGAAACAATCTTATATTGTAAAGATTGTTTAGGCCGCAAACCGAATTTAGCAGGCCCCCTTGGCATCATCCCTATACCTCCTAAAAATCATGATTTCGAAGCAGACGAGAATAGCTCTTGCAATCCTTATTCTCGTCTTACTTCTTCTATCACAACAACAACAACAACAACAACAACAACAACAACAACAACAACAACCTGTACTAGTAGTATTAGTACCGGTTATTGTAGTGATGACAATTTATCGCGACTTGCTTTTAATAATAATAATAATAATAATAATAATAATAATAATAATAATAAGAGGTTGGCCTCCGTTATGAAGACTATGAGTATTAATCCCGGAAGATGCTTATACGTGGTCATGTGATAATTATTATGAAATTTATCAGTTCTTAGCAAATGACCATATGCTAGAGAATAGATATTATTGGCTCCAGAAAGGCCAGCATTTCGATGTTATCTCATTGTTGAATAATAATGGCCGTGATGACGCTACGCTTACTTGGTCCGGAATAATGGTGATAAAGTTCTTGTTGACACTCTTAGAGGCAAGAGTATTCTGGTTTTTGTGCCTAGCTTTTCGATGTTTTGTGTTTCCAACACCCTTGGTCACTTGTTTACTTTGCGTAAGCATTGGGATAATCACAAGGTACATGAGAATTCCGATATTCAGATGGTCGTTGTAGCTAAAATGATGAGGACGCTTTCAACCACTTCTTTTCAGGTTTCCCTTCCTCCTGGCTTGCTGTTCCTTTCTCTGAAATGCTTTGTCGAGATCGTGTATGCAGCTCCGTTGGCCTTGCTGATTCTCCTGAGGCCGTCCTTGTCGACCCCAATCATATGTATCCTTGGGCTTCTGACTTTGACCAATTTCCCTTTTGTGATCCTGATGACAGTACAGCTATCTCTGCTGGAAAAAATATACGCAGCTTGACTTGATATTAGACTTGGACTCTCATTATGTTTTCAGGTCGAATAACAACAGTAATAAAGTCTCCATTTCTCAACTTAAACAGAAGGTTGTGGGGTTGTACTTGTGTATTGATGGCTCCTTCATTAAGACACTTGACCTGATCTCTCAAGAATGTAAAGCTCCAAATCAGGAATTTCGAGGTTGTCCTGGTTTATTTACCCTGCAAGGATGGTGTGTTTCAGGAGGCTGTCAATCATGTATTATACTATTTCAACATAACTAATTGGTGGGTTTCACCTTTTGATGACTTTGTAAGCCGTAGACTGTGGGAAGTTTTTGTAAATCCAGAAGAGGATGAACTCGTCATTTTGGATCCCCATACGAATAATGTCGATCCCTTTGCAAAATCTGTTCTTTCTTGGTTTGGTGTCAATGCATATCCCTTCACCAGGGAGTTCCTTGTTCTTAGGGAATTGGAAGCGCTACAGGCAGTAACCTTAGAGTCTCTGCTGGTGTACGGCTCACGTGATCATGTTCTTCGCATTAATGATGATAATAATTCGGAAGAAGTGCCTATAGCACAACTCCGGGGAAAGAACGTTATTCTTTATGTTGACTAGGTAGAAATACTGGTACCTAACACTTATCACAAGTTGCTTGATTGGTATAGTTGGATTAAATCAACAAGGGTTGCTGATGATTTTGAAGTGGTATTTGTTAGTGCTACCCCTTTCGGTAATCCAAAGTTACTGCCAATGTCAATGCCATGGTTGGTATGCCCGTATGACCTCCAACACACAACTTTGTATCGAGGAAGACATTGAAGAGCGATTACATGGGATATACCGTTCCATTTGGTAAAGATGCCCATATGATCAAATTACATGCTATAGAACTCTTGAAAAAGTGTGAACCAGGGGGTTTTCCACCTCACTGTGACTTGTGCGAGGATATTATTAATCATTTTGCATTTCAATATGATTTAGACATGACCGGTGTTTGTGATTAGTTGCAATATATAAGCATGTTTTGTTGTTTGAGGGTGGACAATAAGTTACTTGAGCTACTGCTTTTACCGTTTCAGGGGGATAAAATCCCCTGCTGCAATTTAGCCACATTCGATCTTGCAGTTGTAAAGCTATATACTGATCTGGTTACCTTTATAATATATTTTTTTCTCTAAACAGCCGGAGTCTAGAGACGAACACTAGTTGGAGGAGATTTTAATTTCTTGTGATTTGCCCCTGGATAATTTCAACGGCAAAATTTGGCTCATGGTACAATCGTGAATTCTCAACTTTTGTTAAGTCTGCCATTGGATTTCATTTTCGTATTTATAGATTTCTTTAGCAAATTAATGTTGTTTTGTCTGTGAACAAATATACAATTGATTGAATTTTGTACGTTCAAACATGTATTGAATTTTTTGTTGCAAAAATGTGTAGCACTACAACCCTGCATTTTCTGGCTTGCTATTGTATAAGGCAACAATTGAAGTAGTAATCATTTTTAGAAGTTGAAGACACATCAAAACAAACACACCGCTAAAGCTAGCCGCTCTTGTTCTATCACTTATAGGCGGAGGGATGAGTAGTAGATATAAGCATTCTACAGTCATTAAAATCCAACTAAAACTTTCCATGGTCAACTTCATCATAATGGTTCTCCCTTTGGTTTCCGTTGTTAGTCTGCAGTATATACGAAATATTAGAGCACCCACCACCAAAGCGGTGGTCACTGACCACCCCCTATAGACCAGCACCCCTCCTACAACTAGAATTTGCTGCCTACAGACACATGACAAGCACTCGCCTGAGAATCTTGATGACATTAAGGCATCAAGACCAGTGTAATAAGGCAATATTATGGAGTCTAAGTATAGTGCTGTATGTAAAATTCCTGATATAGTTGATGCCTCTAGGAATACATACTTGATGTCGCTGTCAGTTTCAGTGTCGAAGGCAAGTGCAGAAATCCGAACCAACTGTAGTATTGCAGGACCGTTATATGACATAGGGAACATTGTGTTTATTTTGTGTCCCTTTGCCATTATGCCAATGATGATGGGTAGGAAAATCGGACCTGAGGGTAAAAAATATCTTCGCAACTGATTTAGTCGAGTCAGTGTAGCTGGTTTTCTCCCTCCGATCATGCCCATCACCATCAACATTGCAGTTGCTAAGAACGTAATGGTGATCAAGACAATCGCCACACTGTCCATCCATGACGGGTAGTCACCAGAGTAGTCGCTGTTGCAGTAGTAGTGGTAAGGACAGTTGATAGGATCTAGCGTCTCCTCAAGCTGCCATTTCGTACATTTGAAAAAGCTCCGTTGAATGTCCCCCTCCGGTACTGTCGCTAAAAACGCTGAGTTTTTGGAGTGTACAAGTTGGTGATGCATAATTTGTTCAAGTTTTGCATATGACTCAATGTACTTGCTTCAAATTTTGATATAATGCTGTGGATTTAAGGAAGATATGTGGGGCCTCCTTTTAGTGTTGTACGTTGAGCAGTTGTTTTTGATGAATGAGAATTGGATGAAGATTGACCAACAACAAGAACTTGTTGAAATAGAGCTTTGTCACTTGTGAGGATGACAAAAATATTGTTTTTAATTAATTTATGATTAAGAAGCCTGACCATGCATGAAGATAGGGAGTATTATTATTCATGGATTTGTTGTGAATCATAAGTTAAGACTCCTGACAGTGATGGTTAGCTGAAGTGGTTAAAGCTTTTCTCCCGGTTTCAGGAGATTCTGATATCGATTCTCATTCCGCCCTTGTGGCTCCTTAGCACGAAAAAAAAAATATATAATGATAATAATAATATAAGTTAAGACTCCTTCTAGAGGTTGGACGGTTTGTTATCTCAAAATTTGGACAAAGACTTTAGCCTTAATTGGGTGTTTTGGATTGTCATTAGGTGCAATTGTAAATTTTTAATTACCATGTCCATCATTTTCTCCTCGGTAAATTGGTCATTTGCTTCATTAAATTAATTACGTACGTCTTAAAATAACCAACTCTTTTAGGGGAAATGAAAAGTTTGTATTATATGAAAGGTTTTGGTTTATACTAACTTCACCTGTTCCTTTGGTTTCATTGCTTAAAGTAGCAAAGAAAATTGTTGAGGAAAGAATTAGTATGCAATTCATGAGAGTTTATTTGTTTTTTTTTTAATTGGTTGATGATTGCTATTTTATTTTTTTTTTTAGCTTTTGGGGTTGTTGGCAATGGAAGGCAACTGTTTGTATATAAATAGTTGCTCAATTATTCAGTGAACACTTATACACAACTTCATATAATTATATATTTAATCACCGATTCACCATTGGACAACCGCAACTCCTGTCTTTCCTATGGGTAGAATAATTAATAAGAAGGATTGTATTGAGTCTTGACTCTTGAGAGTATAAGATGGGCCCTTTACTGGGCTGCCTGAATGGGGAGGCCCAATGCTTGGAAAGAAAGGATTAAGCAGTGTGGACGTATCAAACCGCACCTAATTGACTAATTAAGTGATGAAGAAGCAACAAATGACAACTTAAGTACTTAACCATAACAAAACTGACCAAGTATTACCATAAGCTAGTTGTGCGGCCACGATCGGATCCTGATGTATTCGAAGCTAAAATTTGTCGAATACAGTGGACATACTCCCCACACACACACACAAAAAAAAAAAAAAATTCTCACTTTATGTCCTCATTGTAACTTAGGGAGTACATTTCACCATTTGAAGGATAGTTTTGTTAATTAGATAGTTAGTTATTAGGTGGGGAAGCTAGCATGTCAAATTATTTACCATGTAGTGTCTTGCTTACTAATTTTTTCGTTAACTTTAATCTACAATTTTGCACCTAGTTGTACGTGATAGAAAATAATCCGTTGACTTTTGCTTTAGTCCATCGGTAATCACCAACTTCACTGAAGCCTGAAGAAGAAACTAATGTTGGAATAATGGTTTTAAAAGCTTTGGTTATTAGCTATTTGATGGACATCTCTTGGATTCCATTTCTTGGATTTGTTTGGGAACTAATTGCTAGTTATATTCTATATATTATAACCTCTTTTATGAGCTTTAAAAGGTCTTTTTATGATCAAAATATTTCAATGCAATATTAAGTGGAAGGTTACAAATTCTTGTAACATTTTAATTATTGTATTGATGAATATGAGACTTGTAGCATCTATAAGTACTCTATAAATAGTGTGGTGATAATGATCATGAAAGGTAGAAAAAAAAAAAAAGAGAAATAGAAAGAAATAAAAGGATAGAGAGGTACACAATAATATTTGTGAGTTCATCATATTTTCAAACTTGAGCAAAATAGTGTGACTCTAATCCTTCACTCTCAAGTACATGATTGTGTGGGAGTGATGTTAACTTTGGGAAACCAATCGACCATAATGTTTTGTACTTCGGACGGACCGAATCTCGTTTTCAAGGCAGTAGTCTCCATATCATGATGTCACATACTCCAAATTTTAATCATCTTATATTTCCTCCATCATAAATTTATTTTGTAGCCTTAGAAATACACCCATATTTCCTACAAATAATACATATAATTATAAGTAAGCATCTTCTGTATGAATGTATTTGACGATTTAATCATATATAATCCTAAGCATATATACTAGTATATATACTAGTATAACACTTGCAAATTGAGCTACTGATTTAGTGTATCTTGACGTAAGTACTCGGTATTTAATTTCAATTCCTCTCAAGAAATGAAGAGTTTATGAGCTCAACCAATTCTCGTTTTTGTAGCCTTCTTTTTGTTTGGTTTCCATATATTGACAATATCGTGAACACTAGCATAATTATAAGTGATTGCTGCAAATACATATGGATGATGTAGAAAATATATGTACATATATTAAGTTACAAAGATTGTTCGCCCATATTAATTTATTTTCTGTAGGAGTTAGTATTAGTGAAGTTGAAGAGAACTCTACAAAATGCTTCAAAAGACAATAATGTAAAACTATACAATCCGACATTGAAAGAATATAAGAGCAAATAGATAAATGACCTCGAATTCATTTCTTTAAATCCCAAAGGCCGACCTTTGGAACAAAGGTTGTGTATTCCTGGGGGGTCGATTGTCATGGAGACTGTGTGTACAAGTACGGGGCAAATTCAACTTTAGGACAGTGATCTTTTGTCACGCCACAATCACCCCTTTGAGATAACTCTAAGGCTCTTACCTTTAGTCATAATTCTTGCATGTTCTCCCCCTAATGACTCAAATATATTTCCTAAGATTTTCCTTCACACTCCTTTAAAAGAATAGTAGAAGAATGTGAAATGAGCATCACATTCTGAGTATATACTATAATACGAATTACTAACTTAGACGATCAACATAACTTAGATATCTCTATCACTAGCACAATATTCTAGTAGCTTAAAATTTAAGGCTTCAATGCTTCATATCTCCACTTATAAGAATTATCCTCCAAATGCTTCTCCCTCAAAATGAGATACTAGTAAATAAGATATCATTCCCAAGAATCACCACAATTTTTCCCATCACCAAATGTTTGGTCCAACACTTTTCTTTTTGGTCCTTTCTGTAGAAGATCTTATTCTTAAAGGATAAAAATAATATTCACCCCACTTTTATTTTGTTCTCTTGTCTAAATTTTTATAGGTACCCTAAATTCAAATACAGGATATAAGAATAATACCAATTTTAGCCTAATGATGGGAGTCTTAGGGAATCTTAGGGTCCCCTTGTAATTTGAAAGGCTTATTGACTTGCTCGAGTTGTCACATTTCTGCTTTTCCCAATCTGTTCTTTCGTGCCCTCTTAGCCCATTATATGGTCTTGTGAAATTACTACTTCAAAACTATTCTCATTAATATACATCAACCGTTCGCTAATTATGCATATGTTTAGTTGAGAGATAATTGCAAAGAAGTTTTGAGTTAAAAGACTACTTTAAATGATTGAGTCTGGACATTGTCATGTGCGGCTGGCTAGTTTGATTAGTATGTTTGCAAAATTACACATTGCAAATTCATTTGTAAGGATTTGATTGTTGCATAAACGATATAAAAATTATCAACCGAAATAAGTTGATAGTGGAGTTAAATCTAATTACCTTTCCAACTCAACTAATCCTTGCCCGATACCATTTTACACATTAGCTTAATTTATTTGAACGGAATTAAAAAAGAAACTACATATAAATTCAAATAGACTTAAGTTGACTTGTGAGCCTACTCATTTGGTTGTATTAAATTTGTTCATTTAAGCTTACTTAATTCCAACTATATTTGTTAGATTGATTATTATTGATTAGAACTTTTATTAATGAAAGTGAATTAAACTTATCATCGTCAAATTTATCATACTGAATGATACTTATTTTTTAGCGATTTAAATTAATGTATAAAACTACTGAAATTAATAATATCAATTAAATTCAATTTAAAAAATCATACATAGTAATATAATGCCGTGAAGTCAAACTCAAATTAAATTAAACGCATTTCATATCGAACAAAACTAAACCGAACTAAAATGAACCTCCTAAGTGAAGTCACGAGCTAACAATTCCAACCGCCTTTCTTCTTCTTCCTCACTCCACCTCTTTCTTTCTCTCTCCTCTTTTTTTTTTAAAAAAAAAAAAAAAAAAACAGGAGCAGAGAAAAAAAAGAGAAAAACCTCAGCAACACACAAAACCCTCAAACACAAATTCTTCTCCAATTATTAAAACCCTAAAAATTAAAATCTTCTTCTGGAAGAAGATTCATCATAATCATCAAATCGAATTTCTCTTTTATTCTTTTATATTTAATTTATCTTTCCTTTGAGAATTTATAGCAGAATCGCGTTGATAGACCGTGGATTATTCGAATCACACATTTTGCTTTTTTTCGCTCTTTCTCTCTCCAATTGATTGAGCTTCTGCATTTTGCGTGCTTCGTACGGTCTATCAACGCTTTCTCTGCTCTTCAATTCTCCTTTAGTTCATTTTCTTTAATTTCTGATTTTTTGATTTTTTTTTTTGAAGTTTTGAATTTGATTATTATTGTTGTTTTTTGTTGTTGTTGTGAGAAAAAGAGTATTTGATTGGGCGAAAATGGAGGGAGGAAATAGTAAAGGTTCGAGTTATTGGCTTGATGCTTGTGAGGAGGAAGATAATATCGTACCTTGTGAATTTATTGGCGATTTCGGTGAGTTTGGCGGTGGCGAAGTCGCTGCCGCTACCGGCATTGATCAGAGTTTTTTCGGAGGGATTGATCATATTCTTGATAGTATTAAGAATGGTGCTGGCTTGCCGGTGGAATCGGCTGCGGTTGATGATGGTATGGAAATAACTCCCCCTAATGAATTGATAGTTGGGAATTCTGTTGTTAAATGTAGTGTTGTTGATGCTCAAAGTTCATTAATTAGTGACACTAAAATGGATGATGTTGTTAATGCTGTTAATACTAGTAGTAATAGTTGTAATAATAGTTATGGTAAGAATAATGGGAATTTGTGTTTGAATGGTGGGGATGGGAGTAAAGGTTTGATTCATCATGGTAGAATGAATAATGGAGACTCGAAATTGTCGAGTGCTAGTGAGGGGGGTAAGGGTGATAGAGACCGAGATGGTGAGGAGAGGGGTGGGAAGAGGGCTAGACTAAGTGATGGTGTTAGGGAAGAAAAGGGTTATGTGAGTCGAGGGAGGGATTGGGAGAGTAATGGTAGGAAGAGGTATCGAGAGTCTGAGGAAGTTGACCGTAGGGATAGGAGTAGGGATAGGGAGAGGGATATGGGTGGTAGGAAAAGGGAGTATTACAATGGGAGGAGGGAGGGTCGAGATAGGGAATGGAGAGATAGAGAAGGGAAGGGTTATTGGGAAAGGGAAAAACCCGGGTCTAAAGAGATTGTGTATCGTGTGGGTTCATATGAAGCTGCACGAAGTAGGGACATGAACAAGGTGGAGTTTGAAAAGAATCAAGGGTGTAATGTGAAGGTAGAGAAGAGTGATGAAAATAGTAAGGAGAAGAATTTGGAAGATCAAGCTCGTCAGTATCAGCTGGAGGTACTTGAGCAGGCAAAACAGAAAAATACTATTGCTTTCTTGGAGACTGGAGCAGGAAAGACTCTAATTGCTGTTTTACTTATTAAAAGCATTTGCAATAGAATGCGAGATCAGAACAAGAAAGGGCTTGCTGTATTTTTGGTACCTAAGGTTCCACTAGTTTATCAGGTAATTTGTACTTTGTAACTGGTGATTTTTTTTGTTGGTTTGAGGATTATAGCAGTGACTTTGGAGATTAATTGTGTATAAATTGTGTATGCTCAATGCATAGCAAGCAGAAGTTATACGCGATCAAACTGGATATAGTGTTGGACATTACTGTGGTGAGATGGGTCAAGACTTCTGGGATACTCGAAGATGGCAACGTGAGTTTGAAACCAAGCAGGTATGCTCTTTGATCTTTCCTTTACTTGCTATTGTAGGTTGGATGGTAATGTTTGGCTTTTAAGACATAGAAGCCGGCAATTGCAAGTTGTCTTACATTTCAGTTAACTTTTTGTTCAATTTGGTACTCCTTAAAAGGAATTGTCAAGAATTCTACTTTTGTTCCCTTTGATGAACTACAATAATGTTGGTTGAAGTTATAGGTTTGAACACTATCTGCTATTTGTAATAGTTGAAAGTCGTAGTTGATGGTTGCTTCATTTATTTTTATCTAATTGTAGACATGGGTATTCTGCCATCTCTTTATTTGGCATAGCTGAATAACTTTTTTTTGGCCCAGTTGACATGGCCATTGGTTTAAAGAAAAAAGAAATTTCTTTTTTCTTGAGTAATTTTGAAGATTACGATAAAATTGTCCTCTAAGAAAGCTGTAAGGGGTTCTTTAGGTGAACTTAGTTTACAGTATGAATGAGAGCTGGAGAGGGAGGTGATCGGGATGGCATGAGGGGTGGGATGGGCAGGGAAAGGAGGGGAGAAAGCGAACAGTAATGGAAGGAGAGGATTTGGTTTTCTATTTGCATAAACTACTCATTTGGTCTAAGGTATAGGATTTGGTTATAACACCCTCTCTTAAATCTTAATCCATGTGTTTGAACATAACGCCTCGAAATAGGTTTCAGATTTCTATAATAGTAAACCAGGTTCAAGGTTTTATATAAGGTGAGACTTAAAAAAAGGCTAGGTCTAATTGCTAACTCTGATTTTCTTATATCTAATTTCCATGCAGTTATGCTTGAACCTGTTCCTGTGACTTCAATGCTTGTTTCCATTGGACACCTGCATGACCAAATTCTTTTAATAATACCTTATGCTATCATGGCATTGCCATTTAATTAGAATTTCTATGTGATCCTCCAATACGGTGTTGTGTGAAACTGACTGGAAAATAGATGTTCATTAAAATCCTTTCATTTGAACTATACTGATTGGAACCGGTCCTTTTCTGGTATCTGAGTGGTTTCTTCTTGCATTGGACATTCCCTGTTGTAAACAAATTAGCTGCACACACAGAGAATGAGGAATAAGGGCAGTTGAAATATTGAATTCTACTTTTGTCTTTGGCATCAGTGTGCACAAAAAATAAATACTTTTGGGAACGTATCTTCATATGAAACCCTGTGTAACATATGGGGATTAATATATGTTTTCCTCATTTACCGGACCTTATCTACCGGACTGATGTCTAAGACTACTAAAATTATTAAAATAAGTAAAGAAGAGGTGTATAATTCAATCTAAGAAACCATACATTTTAATATATTATGCCGTAAAGACTTAAACTGAAAACCGGACTAAATACATTTCGTACCAAACTGTATCGAAGCGAACCAAAATAAAATGAACTAATGAACTGAACAAGATTTAAGTGCTAGTCACGAGTTAAACAATCCGGTACAAAACACCTTTCTTCTTCTTTCCTCATTTCTGGACCTTATTTATAGAAATATGCAATGCATGTTAAGATGTTCCAGACTTTTATTTCGCTATGTATATGTATAATGCATCAGAGATTTTAGCTCAGGTATTTGTAATAGATTTTTGTGTAGGTTTATGTAATGATTACTTTATTATTATTATTTTTTTTAATTTTTTTTTATCTGGTACGATGAGAGTTCATTTGTAGCTGATGCCTCACTTGTATCCTTTTTCTTGATTAATTTTGTGCATCTCTTTCTTTGGTGCTTTTTTTTTCCATCATTAATTTAAATACCTTTTCCTTTCTGCAGGTTTTAGTGATGACAGCTCAGATTTTGTTGAACATTCTAAGGCATAGCATAATAAAGATGGAGTGTATTCATCTTCTTATTCTTGATGAATGTCATCATGCTGTCAAGAAACATCCTTATTCACTGGTGATGTCTGAGTTCTATCACACTACTCCGAAGGAGAAAAGACCTGTTGTTTTTGGGATGACTGCTTCCCCAGTTAACTTGAAGGGTATGTATTTTTTTTTTTTTTTTTTTTTTTTTTTTTTTTTTGGGGGGTT
>PYUH01000044.1:5872484-5900539 GCA_016808085.1 Suaeda aralocaspica | reverse complement strand
CCCCCCCCCCCCCTCGTGATCATATCTGATGGGATTATGTGATGAATTGGTGTAGAATATGATGGACAGTCTGATGAGAACCTTGACAAAACATACTATGTGTTTCTACCCGCTGAATTGTGTTTTGTTCATCCTCTTCCTGGAGTGCTAGTTCGAGGTGCCCAAAGACTGCCATCAATCATGCGGCGTGTGGAAAGCATGCTACTTGCTATTGAACTTAAGAATGTCATCAACTATCCTGTCCCTGCTTCCAAGGTCATTCTTTATTGAACCTTTTATTTATTTAATTTTTTCCAATTTTTCCTTCTTTATCTAGTATTTGTTTTACTTGAAGTGGGTTTTCATTGACTTGTTCCTTTAACAAGTTTGCCAATTTACAGATCCTTGAAGCTTTGACTGCAGCCTCTTGTCAAGAGACTTTCTGTTATGAAAGAGCTGAGCTCCTGGGAGATGCTTATCTGAAATGGGTTGTTAGTAGGTTTCTTTTTCTCAAGTATCCCCAAAAGCACGAGGGGCAGCTCACTCGAATGAGACAACAAATGGTAAGCAATATGGTCTTATATCACCATGCACTTGAAAAAGGGCTTCAGTCGTTTATCCAAGCAGATCGATTTGCACCATCTAGGTGGGCCGCCCCTGGTGTCCTTCCAGTTTTCGACGAGGACATTAAAGAAGAGGAATCATCTTTGTTTGATGTGGAAAGGGCTGATGCAAAGATTGATACAGGAAACAATGTCAAAATTTATAATGATGTTGATGAATATGAAATGGAAGATGGTGAAGTTGAAGGTGACTCTAGTTCTTACCGAGTCCTTTCTAGTAAGACATTGGCAGATGTGGTTGAAGCACTCATTGGAGTTTTTTATGTAGAAGGCGGAAAGGTTTCTGCTAATCACTTCATGAAATGGATTGGAATCGAAATAGAATTTAATCCAGAAGATATTGAGCATTTTAATAGGCCTAGTAATGTTCCAGAAGGTGTACTTAGAAGTATAGATTTTGATGCTTTAGAAGGTGCTTTGAAGATTCAGTTTAGAGATAGGAGCTTTTTGATTGAAGCTATTACTCATGCTTCACGCCCATCGTCTGGAGTTGCTTGTTACCAAAGGCTAGAGTTTGTGGGTGATGCTGTTTTGGATCATCTTATAACTAGGCACCTGTTTTTCAAGTATACTGATCTGCCCCCTGGTCGTCTGACGGATTTGCGTGCTGCAGCTGTTAATAATGAAAACTTTGCCCGTGTTGCTGTTAAACATAAACTTCATGTGCATCTACGACATGGGTCTACTGCCCTAGAGAAACAGGTCTTCATTTGAAATCTTTTTTTTTTTTATAGTCCGTAAATACTATGCATATTTTTTTTGCCTTGCTGAATATGATTTTATTTGTAATTTTTTGTTGACCTTTCCTCAATACTCATTGCTTTGAAATCTCTGATTTGTGCTATCTTTGGCCTTCTGTTTTAGATACGGGATTTTGTGAAGGAAGTTCAAAATGAACTGTCAAAACCTGGATTTAATTCCTTTGGTTTGGGAGACTGTAAGGCCCCCAAAGTTCTTGGTGATATTGTTGAATCAATTGCCGGAGC
The DNA here is from genome assembly GCA_016808085.1 of Suaeda aralocaspica. NCBI lineage: Eukaryota > Viridiplantae > Streptophyta > Magnoliopsida > Caryophyllales > Amaranthaceae > Suaeda > Suaeda aralocaspica. The sequence continues at coordinate 5,898,951 of PYUH01000044.1, read as the reverse complement.
TATTTTTCTTGATAGTGGACATGATACTGCAGTTGTTTGGAGAGTAAGTTTCACATAGATATCTTTTTCATTATCCTTTAGCTGTATGTTGCGGTATGCATTAGGTGGTTATGAAGTTTCATTTTTCTATCTGCTTCAGGTTTTTGAGCCCTTATTGCAACCAATGGTTACTCCTGAAACACTTCCAATGCATCCTGTGAGAGAGCTGCAAGAGCGATGTCAGCAGCAAGCTGAAGGTCTGGAATATAAGGCCTCACGAGATGGGAGTTTAGCTACTGTTGAAGTTTACGTCGATGGAATGCAGATTGGCATTGCTCAAAATCCACAGAAAAAGATGGCGCAAAAATTAGCTGCCCGTAATGCCTTGCTGGCTTTAAAGGAAAAAGAAACTGCTGAAGCCAAGGTTAAAGCCGAGGAGAGCGAAAAAAAGAAGAAGAATAGTGGACAAACCTTCACTCGGCAGACATTAAATGATATATGTTTGCGTAGAAATTGGCCTATGCCACTGTACAGGTAACATTTTGCTCTGTCTCCGTTCTCCCCAAATCCTTCCACACACACACACACACACCAACCAAACACACGCACACAACAACAAAAAGATTGGTAGATAGACAGAATGGGGGTAAAAGAAAAAGAAGTATAGTTCTGAAAATTAGCATTTTTTCCTGCTCTGTATAGGTGTGTGAACGAAGGTGGCCCTGCACATGCCAAGAGGTTTACATTTGCCGTTCGGGTGAATACAAGCGATAAAGGTTGGACAGGAGAGTGCATCGGAGAGCCTATGCCAAGCGTTAAGAAGGCCAAAGACTCTGCTGCAGCACTTCTTTTGGAGCTTCTTAACAAATGGTATTCATGAATTTTTGTTGTAATCCAGATTTGAGTTTTCTTTGCGGCGGCTTGATGAGGTGAGCTACCTTACTACCTTAGGTGAAGCTAGTTGTAGTGCCATTTTTATATTCTTTTGATGCACGAAATGAACCTATTGTCAAATTGAATTAGTCTACTAATTTAGGTCAAAAAAAATATATAGATACTAATGATTGCAAGTCCAAACTGGATCAATCTCACCTCAGTCACCCTTGATTGGTGAGGATTGAGGATTATATAAATTTTGTAAAACCTGTTATGAAACCACTAATTGGGGTATTGGAAGAATATACAGTTTTGTACTTTAATTTGATAGGCATTGTACTTGAGATATGATTGTTCCTATATCCTTTTTCTTTCTAATTATATGTACTACCTCTGCCATTTACTTGCTCGTTGCTACATTTGCTTTGCACATCTTTAAAAGTGTATATTTATAATTACATGCATGAAAATATTATGTATTTATTATGTGCTCATGATAAAATTAAAAAAAATAATAATACCAAAACATCAAGACAATTTTAACAAGAAAATTTCCAATTTAAAGTTTCTTTGTATTCAAGATGTTAAGTGTAGCCAACACATTGAAACGAGGGGTGTTCCTAAAATGCTGATAATTTGGGCTGGCCTAGAGAGTGAGGGTTAGCGCGGGTGGTTAAAGTTTTTCTCCCGGTTCCAGAAGGTTATTGGATCGATTCTCATTACTCGCCTTAGTGGCTCTCAAACACAAAAATAAATTAAATAAGAGTAACTGATCTTCAATTTTAATGTGGAATTTAAATATTCACTTTTGGCACCTCAAATGTAGCCTTTAAACATATCTTTTTCACAAACTTCCAATTTAATAACCTTTCAACTTAAGTCTTCAAATTTCTTCAGAAGTGATCGATGATCACAAGCATACTTGAAATAATGAAAAATAGTTGATTAATACAAGGTTATCATGAAAAACTATTGAACTAATTGCATCTATGAAAAGCGGAACATCATTAGTTTCAGCAATAAGCAATGATCCAAAATTCTGATCATGTCGATTGTAAAACTATGATTTCAATGGAAAATGCGTGTCAAGTTGAATTCACCTGTATCTAATTTTGTAACCATATAACATAATATTTTGATTAAATATTTTAGATGATACGATAAGGTAAATATGCAACTAGATAATTACATTTAGAATATGATATATAGAATGATTCCTCTATATATATAATAATAATGGTCTTTTCAGTTATTGTTGATATACATAACAAGGAAATGAGAGAAAGTGTGAAATCGAGAGGCAAGTCGTGTTATGTACAGGAATACTCATCGATCAGTGAGAGAGTGAGACGAAGTAAATTGACTGTGTGCAGGATAATGATCAAATTACTAGCATGAATGAAGCAAGCTAAGAATGAACAAATATGAAAGTATGATAGGGGTATAGCTTAATAAGATTGTGAATAATACACATCACAAATCCTCTTAAATATTCATTCCAAAAATAAGTGGAAAAAGAAAGAGAAAACTCTGTGGACTGATGTCTTACCTCTCATCTGTGGAATGTGAAGAAGAGGTGTATACATGTTGCTAAACTTAGTATTTTTAAATAATCTACTGGTTATTGGGAGAAATTAACAGCTACTTAACTTCCTCTAAGAAGCCTTTTAATCCATTATCAATAAGGTAAACTTTGTCGAGTGGCTAAACATCGTAGAAAGACTCGTGAATTCCATTTCATGTGTCACGTTTATGACTTATCGCCTGAGGGTGTGCATAATGTATTCAGCATACAGATCCCTGCTTGCAGATAACAAAAAAGCTTGTTAATGAAGTAGGAAAAAAAAAAGTAGAAAGAAAGGCAGAAATGTAAGCATTCTGATAATAATGTGGTAGGGTGCATTACATTGAGTGCCGGATAGCTTCAAAAGCTGCTTCCTTTGATAGAAAGTCATTGACAGCAACTTCCTTGTTCTCATTCTTCTTGTCTATAATGCAATAGTTGAGGAGAAAACAATGAAACAATATACAGAAATTTTCTTAGTAATTTCGAGTTTTGTGTTTTTCGTCTAGAAAATTTACAATGGACTCCTCATTTAACCTCAACTATGATATGCAGCACTCAGTACTTAAACACGGTACGACACTGGGAAACTTCAAATTTTTCAGTGAATGATTAGGTGTAGGTCGTGTCCAGCAATTGGACACGCATCCTTGTTCATCTCTTCTATGAGTTCTATCCAAACCTAAGTAACATAGGTTTGTAGTTGCCAATATGTAAAGTTGCCATATTCTGTAGAATGACAGAATTAAGTTAAACAGACAGTATGGAAACCAAACAAAAACAATCTGAATCTACTACAGATGCTGTTTTGGTAAATATATAAGGATACAGTCTTCAAAGAAACGCCGAATTTCTGCAAGTCTGTGAGGTGGAAGATCATTGATGTCTGAATAAAACTTGTACTCAGGATCATCAGCACAAACTGCTATGATTTTATCATCTGCTTCACCCTGCAGCATAAGGGTGTGGTAAGAAAACTCAAGTGTTAGATTTAGCTGATGAATTTCGAGTCAAGAATTGATTAGATTTTCATACCTGATCAATCATTGGCATCAATCCAATGGCCTTAATTCTCAGGAAACAACCAGGAAGAACTGGTTCCTGCTCATTATCCAAATCCAAATCAGATTAAACAACAGAATATATTACCATTGTATTCACAAGGATACGATAATTTTGATTTTGTACTAAAAGTAAACTATTATTCCGTATGGCATATCGAGCAGATCAAAGTACCTGCATGAGGACCAAGACATCAATAGGATCATTATCATCACATAATGTGCGAGGGATAAACCCATAGTTGTGAGGGTACACCACAGATGAATACAGGATACGATCAACCTGTAAAATGTTTAGAAGATTTGAACTATCATGACTGATTAATTTTCTAGGAGATAACGTAGGATCAATTTAGAAGTTTCCATAATTTTCCTACTATCTGAATTCATCAATTTTATTTAAGAATGTAGGATCATAGAATTAGGTGAAGTTTACTACCTTAATCAATCCTGTCTTCTTGTCAAGTTCATATTTGACCTTGCTTCCCTTCGAAATTTCAATAACCTGTATAACATAACCAAATCAAGACTTATAATATCGATTTTTTTTCAAACAACTAATCCAAGTGTTGTACTCTTAAGTGTTAACCTTTAAATCAGTTGATAAATGTGGAATAAAAACTTACACAATTGGCAATAGTTGGTGCTTCAGGTCCTGCAGTCAAAAAATTTGCAGCTCTGTATTAGTTTTATTTAGCACTTATCAGTAGATAACTAAAACAATGACAGTATTAGGTAGTTTTTACTCGTATCATCATATGAACGATAATATACCGATGTCAAGATCATGCCATGGATGTGCCGCGACAGATCTCCTTGCTAAAGATGAAAGGATTCGTTCATTCAATTTGGCTGGCCGGCGTGGTGATTGGCTCACCATCTCTTCATTTTCACTTGGTACTTCTCCGTTCATCTCTGTAATGAAAATTTATATTCTGTTATGACAAATTACTTACCATTTCCTATTAAAAACAAACCACGTTTTTTTTTTGTTACATTTATTATTGTTTCTTGGAAGTAGTCTTTTTCCCTTTTAGAACTTCTGGCATCTTGTGTGAAAAATGCACAACTTAATTTGTCATATGGAATAAAATACTGCTATATCTTATATTCAAATTTACAATGCAAAAACAAAAAAAAAGTCATATTTCAAGGTTGGCAAAAGGTCACTTGTGTCCTAGTACGATGCTCCATTGGTACGGCATGTGCACTGGGTATAGTGAGTTTTTCACATACCGGCATGGGCTGTGCCTCCCAGAGGCCTCGACACAATGGCACATCGTGCTGCCATGCCTCAAACTATAAACTTTAGAAAAAAGCATGTTGATTACCTGTAAACTTTCGAAAATACAATGGAGTAAACGATAGGACGAGGATAGAATGATATTAGAAGGAAATATAATGGATGAAAAGAAAAAAGAGAGGGAGAAGAAAATAATGGTGGTGAAATAGCTAATGCAAAAAGAAGATTGAAAGTATAGAATCAAATGTGGTTCTACAAGAGAAATTATAGCCCATTAAAATAAGGTAGCACCTTTGATCTTCCTAAACATAATGACTATGTCAAAATTAAACCTTTGGAATATGCTAAGTTTGTTGATGCTTTTTTCCTTGAGAAATTTTGTCTATTTTTAGTCATGTTTGTTAGTGGAAACAATTGAATCAAATTTCCTTCTTCTTTCTTTACAAAATACATTGATTAACCTATATGTTGATTGGTTAGCTATATGTAAGCTAATCTTTGCCTTAACAAGCATTTCAACCTTCCTATAAAGGGAAAAAAAACTCAGTGAGAAGGTAGTTCGCCTCCACATTCAAAGATATGAACTGGAAGCTTATACCATATACAGATATATTCATATAGGGGCGAAAGCTATACGTAGTATTACAATTGGCGGAAAACACTGTTGAGAGAAATGAAGAGCTAATACAAATTCCATATGTACGTATATACCAGATAGCACAAGTATTAGAAAAGAAAACACTTATAATGCTATAGATTTTACCAGTAACATAGTAGTATTGGAGCGCGCTTTCTAAGAGCATAAGTACCTGAAAATGTGTATAAAAATTTGAAATGAACATTAAGCCTTTGTTAAATACATATACATAATTTAGGTTCTTACAACATAGAAACACAATTATAGGTGCCCAAGAATTATTACACTATTATAAAGAAGATACATTGTATCAGATTCAGATTCAGGGGGCATAAATCGAATCTGGGGACAAAGAAATCATCTGTAGAAGACTAGAGTTTGAGAAAGTCTCTTCCAATGCAGGTCCTCTTCGACTACCACCATCAATACTGTCTCGTGTGATATGGACAAGTTCTCGTGCAACATCCACTAATCTAAGCTTGCCGTCTCCTCCAAACAATAAGCATCTTGTGGCTATATCAGTAATTTTAATCATTTGTTCCTTCCTAAAAGCAGGTTGTTCATGGTAGTAAAGAAGAGGGTCTATTATCTCCTCTAGCTTACCATCCCTAGTCTTCTGCAAAGCGATTGTAGGCATCTCTACGTGCTTCGACCCTGAGACAATCTCCAAAAGAAACACCCCCAATTCATATACATCACTGTTGTACGATTCTAAGCTACTGAATAACCCGAAACAAGCAACTTTGACATTGAATTCTTGGTCTAAAAATATGCTACTAGTCTTAATATTATGATGGGAAACAGGAGGAGATACCTCATGTTGTAAAAAAGCAAGTAAACTAGCTGTTTGAGCAGCAATACTTAATCTTTTGTACCAATCAAGGCCAATTTTTTCACCTTTCCCTTTGTGCAAATGGTCTTCAAGTGTTCCATTGACATGGAATTCATACACTACCATAGGGGTGTAACCTGAGTCTATGCAACAGCCAAAAATATGGGCTAAATTCCGATGCATGATTGTGGATAAGAGTTCAACCCGCGTTAATACTTGCATGAGGTCCTTCTCATTCTCACATTTGACTTTCTGGACTGCAATGTGAGAACCGTCCTTAAGGGTGCCGGTGAAGACACTGCCACCACAACTGTCCATCACTTTGTGGGTCTCGTTGAATCCATTTGTTGCTTCGTCTAGTTCATTCAAGGTGAAAAGCCGAGTGTTACAAGATTTTCGGAATGATAATGTGCTGCGAAATTGAGGCTTGTGGGGTGACCCATACGCGGTAGATTGCACTGACCTTTTTATCAGACACACAAGGGCAACCAAAGAGGCAGCTGCAAAAACTGATGCAAGAACTACTGCAAATAATGAAAATGTTTTCACTTAAAGTGCTAAAAGCAGATCATTCTGAAGCAAGAAAATAAAATCATCAAAATTTAAGAGTATTGGAAGTCAGAGTACCTGTTAATATTATCATCTTTCTGCTGCTGTGCCTCCCTATCTCACAGTCATTACCAAATTCTTCCTTTCCATTTATGAAGCATGCTGCATTACACCGAAATTCGACTTCAGTCGAAAATTACACTTTGCCTTGGTAATAGTTTGCATAAAACAAGAAAACAAGAAACAGATCTTTCAACATGAATGATTGAGAAACCATTTATATGCACTAAAATTGCATTGAACATAAGCATATTCAACATCACAAAGCCCCTCATATTGATCAGGTTGTTCAATCAAATAGCATCAACATCAAAAGACAGATAAAAATCGAAACAGCGAAACATAATTAACCACAAAAACAACTCACATTTGAAGCATCCACTTCCATTGGCATAAGCATCACCAACATAACCATCATTACATAAGCATCTAACTCCATGTTTCACAGTAGTAGCATTCACAGTATGTGCATTAACATCACAAATTTGTTTAGTTGAGTTCATAGGAATTCCCCATTCTAATTTAACTCCTCTTTTCCCAACATTCATTCCTCTTGGAACAACCCATGAAGAAAATCCCCTACACTCAAATTTCGAAAACACATCAAAATCATCTCCTATGTGCCACATACTATGATCAGATAAAGGATAACAACATGCTGGGGTAATCCCATTCCCCTTTATTGCTGAATTATTCCCTTTCCTGTCACAACCAGGCAAATCATGAGCCTCACAATTAGTCTTACACAAGGAAGAATCCTCACAATCATACAAACCAATTACATTATCACTCGATATCCCAAAGTAATCATTCCCTCCAAAACCAAATGATTTCAAGTCATTATAAGGTCGACACGTGTCGGCCACCCCAGGAAAATCAAGTAAAACCCCATCAGAAAAGAACTCCAAAACCTTGTAATCTAAGGAATCAATGTTTACAAAAAGGGAAGTTGAGTTAATGCAAGTCAATTGAAATGACTCATTTGAAAAGCTAGAGTTAGTGTTAATATTAGACCACCCACAAGAAGATTTGTTAATGTAAAATGGAAATGAAACATGAAAATCACCACAAGTTTCATTGCAAATTTGAGGATCAAAGGTGTCAACTTTAGAGTAAAGTTGTGATCTTTGTACAAATTGTGAGGTGGGTGTTCCATCAAATTGTCTAAAAGTGAGAAACAAAGTTAATAATATCATAACATAAACAAAATAAAGCATTTTTAATGAAGGTTTTTGTTATAGTTTTGTTTTTTATGTGGCTAACAAATTCCAAAGAAGAAAGAGAGTGAAAATGCAAAAGAGTGAGGAAAAACAATGAAGGTAATATAGGAAGTGAGTAATAATTAAGTACAGCTGTTTAAGTAGTGGAATTGAAAGAAGAAGAAGAAGAAGCCATATATGGAGATTGATGTTTATGGAGAGAAATAGGTAGCATTGGAGTAAAACACTAAAGAGTTTTTGAGTTTTGAGTTGAGTAAGATAATAAAATTAAAAAATGCCATTGAAATGTGGGAAATGAAGACGGTTTGTCTCAGTTTTGGACTACATTTACTATATAATTTCGCGCCTTTCTCCCCCTCGTGGGGTGTACTATATTTGGAATTTTGGAGGATCATATCATACGCCTTTACTTTCATATTTGACTGATATGATTCTTTGCCCCATTGTTATACGTACTAGTGTACTACTATCTAGTATAATTGTATATACCCAGGTCCACAATATACTCCCTTTGATATCCAATTTTTACGATGTAAATCATAAGAGGGATGAAAACAGATTTTAGGGGTTGAAACTGACTGTAGAGAGTCATGTGGTGCTCCATAGCACTTGAGCGGGAAGGCCCTTCTAGAGACCTAAATCAAAGGTTATTATCCACTATTTTTGAAATTTTGGGGTTTCAAAAAAAAGTTGCCAAAAACTCTCCACGAATACCCGCAGGGTTAAAATATGAACCCAAATTTGGTGATTTGGGTTGAAAAAACTTTAAGAAAGATGAAAACGAGTTTTTAGAGAGTCCTTAATATAGTTGTTTTTCTTTTTTCAAAAAGGGCATAAGACGAATTAAAACAGATTTTTATGGGTCAAAACCGATCGTAGGGAGTCATGTGCTGGTCCATAGCACTAGGGTGAAAATAAGACAAGTCTCAGGAAGGCTCTTTTGGAGGCCTCAACCAAAGGCTATTATCAACTGTTTTTTGAGATTTCGAGGTCCCATTAAAAAGTTGATAAAAACTCTCAGGGATGCTCATATGGTTAAAATATGAATCCAGACCAAGCATTTTAGGGTGAAAAAGTCTTAAGAAGGATGATAACAAGAGTCCGTGAAAAAATTGTTATATTGTACTTCAGAAAAGGCTATAAGAGGGATGAAAAAAAGGTTTTTAGGGGTCGAAACCGATCGTGGATAGTCCTATGGTGGTTCTTAGCACTTGATAAAAAAAATGGTGAAAATAAGATGGGGCCCGGAAGGTCCCTACACTGTTTTTTTTTTTTTTTTTTGAGATNCGCCTTTACTTTCATATTTGACTGATATGATTCTTTGCCCCATTGTTATACGTACTAGTGTACTACTATCTAGTATAATTGTATATACCCAGGTCCACAATATACTCCCTTTGATATCCAATTTTTACGATGTAAATCATAAGAGGGATGAAAACAGATTTTAGGGGTTGAAACTGACTGTAGAGAGTCATGTGGTGCTCCATAGCACTTGAGCGGGAAGGCCCTTCTAGAGACCTAAATCAAAGGTTATTATCCACTATTTTTGAAATTTTGGGGTTTCAAAAAAAAGTTGCCAAAAACTCTCCACGAATACCCGCAGGGTTAAAATATGAACCCAAATTTGGTGATTTGGGTTGAAAAAACTTTAAGAAAGATGAAAACGAGTTTTTAGAGAGTCCTTAATATAGTTGTTTTTCTTTTTTCAAAAAGGGCATAAGACGAATTAAAACAGATTTTTATGGGTCAAAACCGATCGTAGGGAGTCATGTGCTGGTCCATAGCACTAGGGTGAAAATAAGACAAGTCTCAGGAAGGCTCTTTTGGAGGCCTCAACCAAAGGCTATTATCAACTGTTTTTTGAGATTTCGAGGTCCCATTAAAAAGTTGATAAAAACTCTCAGGGATGCTCATATGGTTAAAATATGAATCCAGACCAAGCATTTTAGGGTGAAAAAGTCTTAAGAAGGATGATAACAAGAGTCCGTGAAAAAATTGTTATATTGTACTTCAGAAAAGGCTATAAGAGGGATGAAAAAAAGGTTTTTAGGGGTCGAAACCGATCGTGGATAGTCCTATGGTGGTTCTTAGCACTTGATAAAAAAAATGGTGAAAATAAGATGGGGCCCGGAAGGTCCCTACACTGTTTTTTTTTTTTTTTTTGAGATATTGGGATCTACAAGAAACAAAAGTTGCCAAAAACTCTCTAGGGTACCCGTAAGGTTAAAATATGAACTCATACCAAGCGATTTTGGGGTGAAAAGGCCTTAAAAGGGATGGCAACAAGCTTTTAGTAGGGCCCTGAAATAGTAGTTTTTCCATTTTCGGGAAAAGGTGATGAGTGAGATAAAATCTGGTTTTTACGGGGCGAAACCGATTGTGGGGAGTTCTGTGGTAGTCCTTAGCACTTAGTAAAAAAACAGGGTGAAAATAACATAGGCCCGGGAAGGCCTTCCGGAGGCCTCAATCAAAGGCTATTATCCACTATTTTTGTAGGTTCCGGGGTCCCGGAAAAAAAAGTTGCCAAAATCTCTCCGGGGTGCCTGTACGACTAAAATTTGAACTTAAACTTGGCAATTTGGAATGAAAAGGTCTTAAGAGGGATGATAACAAGTTTTAAGAGGTTACTTAAAATAGTTATTTTCTCGTACATTAGAAAAGGCCATAAGAGGGATGAAAAACGTGTTTTATGTGCCAAAATCGATCGTGGGGAGTCCCGTGGTGGTCCATAGCATTTGATGAGCAAAAATGAGGCAAGCTTTGGTAGGCCCCTCCGGAGGGCTCAATCAAATGATATTATTCACTATGTTTTCAGATTTATGGGTCCTAGAAAAAAAAAAGTTGCCCAAAATTCCCCATGGTGCATGTATGGTTAATGCATGTACCCAGGCAAGAAGAATTGGGGTACGGTGAAAAGGTCGTATAAAGGATGATAATAAGTTTTTAGATAATCTCTATAATCCCAGTTTTTCTATACTAAGACAAGGCTATAAGAGCGATAAAAACATGTTTTTATAGGATGAAACCGATTGTGGGGAGCCCTGTTGTGGTTCATAGCATGTGTTAAAAATATAGGGTGAAAATAAGATGGAGCCGTAAAATTTCCCTCTGGAGGCCTCAACCACATGTAAAAATCCATTGCTTTTTTATATTTCGGGGTCCCAGATAAGGATTGTCAAAAATGCTATGGGGTGCCCGTATTAATACGAACCCAAATCAAGAGATTTGGAGTAAAGGACTTAAGAGGGATTAATATCAAAATTATTACTATGTTATTACTCCATAGTTAAAAATCTTTAATAATCCGCAGTTAAAAATCAATAGTCATAGTCATTCCATAAAAATCATAGTAAAAAATCAATAATCATAATTCAAAATCAATAGTTACAAATCAATAATCAATAGTTAAAAATAAATAATCAATGATTAATAGTATAATCAATAGTTAAAAATCATTAATTCATAATTAAAAATCATTAATCCATAATAAAAACTTTCGGTTCAGTTCAGTTCGGCTCCAATCAATTCGATTCGATTCGGCTCTAATCAGTTCAATTCAACTCAATTCAGTTGAAATAAACAGACCCTAACTAACTATATATGAGCATGTACAGCTAAATAAGTTAATATATAGACTCATCAATTTTTTTGCGGAATTTGATTAAGCAGAACACATTTTCTTTGTATGTTAACTTTGGTTATATTTGAATTTTACTTGTTTTAAATATAAATGTGATATTGTACTGTTGAAATATGCATTGAAACGAATCAATCAACACTCAAGAGTTGTTGCTTGCTATGACTTCAAATATTTAATAATTACCTAAATTCTTATTGCAGCCAACTTAAAGGAATAACAGAATATTTCAATACACTAATACCTTTTGCTCACTTGAGGTTAGCAAATTACATTAATTAAATATTTTCAATTAGTGACTCCCATGGTATTAGAAAAAACTAGGCAATATATAATCATGTAATCTTAATTGGGTTATCATGTGATTATTTATAAAAGGCTTGCAACTAGACACCTTTGCATAGTTTCGTGTGATATGTATCATGTACATTGTAGAGTAATATATTTGCATGGCTTTCAAGATAAGAAAATGTGTTATGTATTTCGAGAATCTTGGAATGAATGTAATGTAAAATAATATAGGGGAAACTCCGAAAAAGGAATTTTGGATTATTGGAGTATATAATTAATACAGGAGAGTATAAGCTACTTAATTTAAAATCTCATATACCATAGCCCTTATTATTTCAAAAAAAAAAAAAAAAGTATAACAAAGGTTAATTAAAAATAATAAAAAGATGTTTATTGTTTTTGACTTACTTCATCCGCTCCCAATTAGTCGCAGTATTCCAATTGGGATTAGCTGCACCCGGAGCACCTTCCTCTAGGTGCTCCTGGTTCTAAACACTGCGTTTTGCAGTTTCCATAAGTCTTACACCACAACTGCTATAAATACGCAGTAATTTTTTTTTTTTTTGGTTCTTTTAGTTCATCTTTCGTTCTCTCTGATTCTCTCTCTTCTTTCTCTCAAAATCAAAACAATTCTCTCTCTAATTTCAAACCCTAGAATTTCAATCATGACAGACTCAACAGAAAATCAAAGAAATACAATTCAAAATAACTCAAAAACAGACGAAGATCTACAAGAAGTAATCAATGAAGATTTTACAGAAAATTGTAAGCTATAATTTTCGTCAAATTTTTCATAATTTTATTTAATAAACGTTCAAAAAGTTTTAATTAAAGTTCAGAAATTATTGTTCTGAAATTTTGCATATATGCTGATGAAGATTCATAAATGTTCAGAAAAAATGAATTAATGTTCAGAAATTAATTTCTATGTTAATATGTTGTTCTGAACCTTTTCATAAAAATTCTGAACATTAGAAAAATTGAATTGTTGTTCAGTTTCTCTTGTAATTGATGTAATCATATTTCAAAACTTTTTCATAAAATTCTGAACATTTAGAAAAAATGAATTGTTGTTTAGCTTTCTCTAGTAATTGGTATAGTCTTATCTCTGAACTTTTTCATAAAAATTCTGAACATTCAGAAAAAATGAATTGTTTTTCAGTTATGTTCTTCTAATTGTTGTACAATGAGTTAGTGTTCATCTTTTAATAATTTTAATTTTCAATTTTTGCAGATGATTCAATCCAAATGATTGTAAATAAAGCTGATGAATCTGAATTGTTGAATGTAAAAGTGATGAAGAAGCATTTGATTTGTATAACAAGCAGTTATTTCTCTTATAATTGATGTAATCATATTTCTGAATTTTTTCATAAAAATTCCGAACATTCAGAAAAAATGAATTGTTGTAGATGGTACACGAGCTTTTTTGGATCTATATGTATAAATTCAAATTAATATTCAAAATAATAACATAAATGTTCAATCTTAAAACAATAATGTTCAAATAACAACATAAAGTTCACCAAAAAACTATATGATCCAAAAAACATCATTGTTCAAGGTAACTACACCAATGTTCAGTTCAAAAACATAAATTTTCAAAATAAAAATAAAAATATTCATTTACCTAAGCACTGAATCAATGTTCAGTGAAGAAAAATTAATGTTCAAAATAAAAACATAAATGTTTATTTTACATAAGAACAACATTAATGTTCAGTTAAAAAACATTAAAGTTCAGAACAAAAACATCAATGTTCATTTTACCTAAGCACTGGTAGTTCAGAACAAAAAAAAATTTAAACTGTCGCGCGCGCGCAGTGCATAGAGGAAGGTGCTCCGGGTGCACCTAAGAATTTGCGGCAGTATTCTACTTCGGCACGTACATTAAGAAAGAGATTTGAGGATGTAAACGACTAAACGAGCAAATTGATTAAAACAATTTTGACAAAACAAGAAGTAACCTACAAGTTCTCGGTATTAAAATTATTCTAATAAACTTACTCATTTATGCTTTCAAATTTCATTCTTAAAATACATGTCGAAGTGCACTGTTACAACTAATATGAATTGGAGGAAGTATTAGTTTCAACTTGTATATGAAAAGGCATCAGATACAATCTGATAGAGTATATAAACTATTCCTGGGCCTCAACCATTAGCTTAAGCTTTTGATTGAGACGGTCCTCTAATATGGTATCAGAGCTAGCGTGACACAAAGGTCACGGGTTCGAATCTCATCCACCCCTCCCTTCTAAGTGGAATTATTAAGCGTAGGGTATGGGGGGCCCATGCTGCATCCACACTTCAAACCCAATGGGCTCTCGTGTGAGAGGGCGTGATAGAGTATATAAACTATTCCTGGGCCTCAACCATTAGCTTAAGCTTTTGATTGAGACGGTCCTCTAATACAATCATACAAGTCATGCAACTAGTTCGACTGTAACTTCACTTAGACAATCAATTCTATTGCTTGTTTTAAATGAGATCATATAATGATATAACTAAACCCCACAAAATCATAATTAGCAAAAACACTAAATAAATAACTGAAGATGACAAACCACTTGATATAAATGAACCCCAAAATGTTCATTCAACAATATTTCTTAAAGAATGTAACATCAGTAATTAAGGATCATATATAGTTGACAAAGCAAGAAAAAAAAAATTCAAAGAATAGGAAATTTCCCAACAATTTGATTTAAGTATTCATTCTGATCAATGACTATATGGTAAGAAGAACGTACTATATACTGGGTGGTGCCGGGGTGGTAGCGCCGCGAGTACACGATCAAACAGAAGACAAAGGATCTAGCAACTTATAGTAATTCAAAACTTCATTGTCCAAATGTGGCACAAATAAAATCAGTATATTTTCGCTATCAATCAAAACATTCTCAATTCCGGCTTCATTATTAATGGCTAATCGACTGCCTCAGGAATAAGTCCTAATACTATACAGAGCTAAAAACTTACTGATTGCATGTGTTAATTAATAGTAAGTGAAAGAGGTGTTGGAATATTTATGATAAATGGGTTTTGAACATATGAAGTTTGACCAAGGAAGTGATATACGTTTTACAACATTATTTCTTATGGGTTGTTTTCAATCCAAATTAAGTGATGTTTATGTTTTTCTATATTCTCATGAATATGAGAATGAAAACTTCATTAGGTTACCAAGGACATTAACTTGGTTATTCATATGTTGGAGAAGTTACTTGGTAATGCTACCCTATATAAGCTTGCTTTCTCATTCTTTGTTTTCTGCAGAAATAAAGTATGAGTGTTTACATAAACAAGTTCACAAGTTTCTTTCTAAATTTACTTTGAAGATCATCAAAGTAAATTGTTTTCTCCATTGTATCTCATTAGTTGTTTTGTATAAACCTGGTGATTCTTAGAGAGGCGAAATTAAACTAATAGAAAAACGTAGTTTCCGTGCCTTGGAGTGGTATATCTGGTTCCCTTGTTCATCCCCTATTTTTAACAAGAGGCAATAGTATATACATCCTTTACTCCTTTAATATAGCTCAAATATAAATTGCATATAAATCAAGTTCTAGAACAAGTTAATTGTAAGTAAAAAAAAAAAAAAAAAAAAAAAAAAAAAAAAAAAAANAACAGATACATAAATGAAACACAAACTCAAATAATAGCTAAATCTTATTTGTCTAAGTTCAAATTACATAACATATTGCTTAGTAGTTATACGACCATCTATTGAATGGATCAACCACACCAGTCATCTCTGTATGATGATTATTGTAAAAATTATCCATAATATCAGTACCCAGGCCAAGGTAGGGTGGAAAACCCTTAGGTCCATACGTGTCTAGAAAACTTGAACCATGTAACGCAATGATATGGCCATCTTTACTAAATGCAACGATATAACCCGATCAATTAGTCCTCAACACCTTCTCTGCCACAAAAGGGGCACACTAACCATGAGCTTTGGACTACCGAAAGGTGTAGTAGAGATATATACAACTTAAAAATCATCAGCAACCCCTGTTATTGTCCATCTTCCAATCTCATAACATGTTTATCGCAACCAATATGGATCAAAAACACCGGTCATTTCTAAATCATAACACCCTGTAAAATAATCAATAACGTCCTGGCACAAACCACGGTAGGCTGGAAAACCCTCAGGTCGGTCAAATCTTATCTAAAAGATCCTCGGCATGTAATTTGATGATATGACCATCCTTATCAAATGGAATAAGATAACTCCCATAACAAGTCTTCAATGTCTCCCTCGATACAAAAGTTGTGTTTTGGAGGTTAAAAGGGCATACCAACCATGGCATTGGTACTGGCAATAAATTTGGACTACCAAAAGGCGTAGCAGATACAAATACCACCTCAAAATCGTTGGCAACCTTTGTTGCCTTCGTCCAATTATACCACTCAAGCAATTACTGATAGTTTTCGACTTTTGGTTTTTCAACTTGATCAACGTAAAAGATAACATTCTTTTTCCGAAACTGTGCTATAGGCACTTCTTTCACATTATTATTGCCATCAATGCCAAGAACATGATCACGTAATCCATACACCAGTAGAGACTCTAAGATGACTGCCTTAAGAGATTCCAACTGCCAAAGTACAAGGGACTCTCCCTAATGAAAGGATATGAATTAACACCACACAAATCAACAACGCATTTTGCAAAAGATCAGCAATATTCATATGGGGCCGGGGTCCGAAATGACCAGATGATCCTCTTCTGAAAACTCAACGGCTTCCCAGAGTCTACGGCTTACAAAGTTGTCAAAGGGTGCAACCCACCAATTAGTTATGTTGAGAATGTGTAATACATGATTTATAGCCCTCTTGGAACAACGGTGGATTCAAATCTATTTAAATTGATTCTACATATTCTATAGTAGTGAATTACACAATATTGTAAACCTTCAAACTTCAAAATGGAGGTCATTCATCATATATCGTGTATCACATAAGTCTAACAAGTAACAATAATAAGGGTTGTTCATTTCGGATAATCCGATCAAATTTTCCAACTACTAAAATTCGATAGCCTGATGTTTATCGGATTTTATCATGAAATGAGTTTTAAAAAACAATGGTATAATGTATACTAAAATTAAACAAAATAATATACATAATAAGCTTAATAAAGTGGAAATATATAGTTAAATATGAAGTTTTAAATTGTTTGTATGAGAAATAAATTTAATACAACTATGTATATTATATCCCTAAAATCAATACGTACTTTGTGAAAAAATGTGCAATCCTATATACGTAGTGGAAAATCTCTTGATTATTTAATTTATTTCTATTAATTCAATTTGAAAATTAAAACAAGGCATTAATTATAGCTCAATGAATAAAAAGTTTAGAATTATGAGGTTTGTGATTCACTGTTTTACTTACGAAGAGTGAACGAGTGATATGGAGGAAATGGAAACAGCTACTAAATGAAGAAAGGAGTTGCGACGGTGTTGGCGACTAGCGAAGTAGTGGAGAAAATGTAACATGGAATTTCTTCTAATTTGGGCTGCATACATGTTAGTAGGTTGCTATCTATTATAACTTATTGGTTTTTTTTTTTTTTAAGTTAAAGTCTGATATTAGGTTTAATACTCTATCATGCTCAAATTTCACATGAAATTTTCGGTTTGAAATGTGGATGTAATATGATCTTTTATACCCGATTTTTAACAGGGCTGTCCCGTTAAATTTCGGAACCCTATTTCAATCTTGAGGAAAGTGAAGTAATTGAAATTTTTTTTTTTGAGTAAATTAAGAAATTTAATGAGAAATTAGTAATGAATGACATATATATGAAATAGAAAAATAATAAAGGAAATTAATGAAAATTTAGATTGAAATATGAAATGATTGAATTTATTGGAGTAATTGAATGAGGTTGGGCTTCAATTTGGGGCCCATGAAATTAGGGGCCTGTACAATTGATCTGTTTGCACATGGAGAGGGTCGGGCTTGACTTTCAATAATTTTATTTTGAAATAAAGTAGGGGTATATGAAAGAACTTTTGTATCATAGAAGTACTAAGTTGTTAACTCTTATATCTCTAATGTCATGTTAGAGGATAAACTCAAATAAAAATCTAAATTGATAGTTGAAGCCGGACAAATAGATTTTAGATAGAGATGTTATTAGGCGAGACGGGGCAAATTTTGTCACTCCTATCCTCATCCCCACCACATTTTTTCATCCACTTTCATCTCAGCGGTGGGTCAAGGATCCATCCCCATTTTGCGCATAGGGTATACGAGCAAAACTATCCTCGTCCCGTCACACGTACACTTGTGTATTAATCCCTATTTTCTCCACCAAATTATTAATAAGGTATAAATAATATAAATAAAAGTAAAAGTAGATAAATTATATAAATAATTACAAATTATGAATGCACCGGGTACTTGGTGAGGATGAGGCACCGGGTAAAGATGTGGTGCAACTTAAAATTATTTCATCCTTGTCTCCATAAATGCTACAAACTTTATGTCCGAGCGAGTCCATTTCATAAAACATATACTTATTCTCCCCTAACTTGGGCGGAAATGAGACAGGTTTCGTATTTCACTCGCCCCATTGACACCTTTCCTTAATTTTATATCCTATATCAAGATCCGCCAACATGAACCAAGGGGCAACTACTTATGAAATGCTTTCAACCAAAAGCTTCTACAACCTCTTTTACAATGTACTCCTTATTTTATTTCCTTGGTAATTTAGTATATATATATACTCCATGATATCATCCAAAAAAAAAAATTCACACAATAGTATGATACTAATGTTTTACTACTCCCTCAGACTTTTTTACTTGCTACATTGGACCAAAAAAACTCTCACAGTTTTTGGGTCAATGTATCAATTAAAAAAAAACGAGGGAGTATTTATATATATATATATATATATATATATATATATATATGTTTTTGATGACATAATATTTTACTACTTTTAGTTCAAAGTAAAGGCAATAAACAAATTATTGGATGATATCATGTAAAAATAAAAATTAAAAATTGTGTATGTTAACAAAAGTGGAAACAAAATGCAAATGTTGGCAAAAAGACTAAATAAACTTTATACTTCAACTAAGGCAATGTAATGCCGCGTGGCAACATTACATGGAGACACTACACTAGACACATATAAAAAAAAAAAAAACTAATACATACTCGTAAGAAAATGGAGAGTGACGGAGTTAGTAACTGTAATTCTGTAAACGGCAATATCCAAAGTCCAAACGTTGAGGGGTTAAAGTTGACGACTCATTGACTAGTGAGTAGTGACTACAATGTAACGTTAATTACCATTTCTGGCTTGGGCTGCAAGGAAGTTTCTCTTTCCTCTGCCCTGTTTACACGATTATCGAGGAGAATTTAAACAGATATTGTTACCATGGCCCAATTTATCATTAGCTTTGGACTTACCCTTGTTTCATTCTAGCCTAATTTGTTGCGTTCATACTTAATCTATTTTCTTTGGGTTTATGTCAAACAAACTTCATCTTAATCATTCTTATTCCCATAATGCCCTTTTTCTTACCCATGTCATGCTTTGCCCCAAATTATTAATTTGTTTATTACCCAATTATGGATTATTTATGACATAAATAATTTTTTAAGTCCAAAAAAAAAATGTATAACTTTTACTTGCTATATTTGCGTTTTCGACATTATTCACAGTGTTATTTTGACTCATTTTGGTGTTTTATGCGTAAAAAAATTATACCATTAATTTTGTATATGAAAAAATTATAAAAAGTCAATATACTTATAAGTATATAGTGCAAAATATAGTCAAAATGTGATTATTGAATATTATCTATAGTTAAAATATAAAGTACAAATTGAAGTGGAGGGAGTATCATACTTTGATCGTTAAGATCATTAAATTTGATACAATAATATTCAAATTACTCCATAAAACAAATCAAACATATATCATATGATTTCAAACTTAATTAATGATTGTCATTAACACATTACATATATAATTATATATATATATATAAACATTAAAGAAGTACTTCAATCCATGTTATATAAGCATTAATGGTCCAATTACTCGGTTCAATAGAAACAAAATCTCATTTATCTATAACATGTTTATAATTATCTATTACAAAAATAAATCATTTATATCATCATCTACAAGTCATTTTCCCACTAAACCTTCTCCCGTCTAAAACTTTATTGTTAGCTTCTCATACAAGCTCTTCCATCTTGAAATTTCATTTAGCTTAATTTAAGCACAAGTATTTATAATCCTTAAACATAGAAGAATATGATGGGGTAGGGTTAAAATAGTCATTTTTAAACATAGAAGAACTATACCCCACGTCCCCACCTAAAGAAAAATGTTTGACAATATGGTTCGGATAATAAAATTTTTGGTTCGGAATTCCCAAACCTCATCAACAGTTCAACATTAGATTTCCCGCTCTTTGGTGTGTCAGTGTTTACTTAACCAAGTTATTAGAGAGAGAAAATAAGAGGGAAATTTATTTTTACTTTCCTTTTTTTTTTTTAATATTTATAATTTTTTAAGAAAAAAAGTATACTCTATAATCTATATATTTGAAGAACACAAGCACAAAAATGTCTTTCATTTTGTCTTACTTTCTCTCTCTAACTCTATTGTCTGTAATTTGTTTTGCATTTTAGCTTTCTGGGTTTTTCCTATGAAATGGCGAAGTAAGTGAAATTAATCTCAAACCCCAGAAAAAATAATTAAAAATTGAGTCTTTTAATTGCAATTTGTGTTCTTTTGAGCTTCTTTTGTTTGTTGCTTTAATGGGGTTTTAAGAAAATTCAAAATAAATAAAAAATTGGTTTTTTTTTTTGGGTTTAATTTTGATGTATAGCTAAAGATTCTGAATTTCTTCATTGTTGGGTGTTTTTATTATTTTTTTAAAATGCGGTTTTAGGGTTTATTGATTATTCTCATTTACCCATTTTTGATTTTGAGTTTTTGGGGGTTTTCTTTAGAATTACATTTTTCTGGGGTTTTTTGTGTTCAATAATGTGTGTAGAATGTAAATTATGGGTGCTATCTTATTTGAGAAGATATTGAGTTTAACTGAAGAAAAGATAACTGTTGAATGATTGTTTAAGAACAATGTATCTTCAATTGATACTGGAATTATGTAACAAACAATTGAGTTGATTACACTGGACAAAATTTCCCCAATTCTAGGAGATTCTGATTATATATGGTGCTGAATTTTTTGGATTTTGCTGTTTTGGAGTAATCTGAGAGTAGTGAATCCCTTGGCAAATATGGAGTTATTTTTTTTTTTTTTACCCCAAGCATTCTTATTGATTGATTGTAGTAATGTTGTGTTTTTGAATTGTTACTCGAAAAGGCGAAATTTTGGGTTTGTTGGTATGAATGTATGATAATTAGTTTGTTTGATTGAATGCCTGAATTTGGTAATGTGATGTTTCATGTCCTGGACTTTATTTGCTAGACTAGAGTTAGATTGTTGAAAGGGGATTTTGTTTGAGGGTATAGTAGTGTTTATTGTTTACAAAAATTTGGTGCAATGTTGTTATAATTGATGTTCTTATGTTGTGGAATTGATGTTGCATCGGTGTTTTTCTGTTATGTGTTGTTAGCTTTGTTGATTGTTGGTTGGAGTGTTGGAGAAATTTTGTGATGTTTGTTTTGTCTGAAATTGGTGTTTGCAGGAGTTGGCTTGTTGATAGTAAAGGGATTGCCAAGAAAGTAAGACATGCTACTTTACCTTCAGCTGTGAAGATTGAGGACTGTGGAGCGAAACGTGAATGTCCGAAATGCAAGTATCTGATCGACAATAGCGATGTAAGCTTTCATCGCTATCCTTGAGTGCTTGTTTGGTTGACATAAAACGATTGGAATTGTAACTTAAGAAATTTAAGTTGCTGATACAATGAACATTAGGGTACTTGCAAGTCTAGAATCGATTTTCTTGTAAATTTGTTTAGTATCAAGACTACTGGCCATCATTCATCTTTTAGCATACCTCATTTCGACACAAGTCATGTCCACTAGCGTCCAAGTGAACTGTTTGTCGATTGAGATGTCGATTTATTCTGTCTTAAGTCATATTTTCTGAAAGCTTAACGTTTTTTAATCTCCTCAGGTTTCTCATGAATGGCCTGGTCTGCCAGCTGGTGTTAAATTTGATCCTTCTGATCCACAGCTGCTGGAACACCTTGCAGCGAAATGTGGAGTTGGTGAAGCTAACTCCCATGTTTTAATCGATGAATTCATTCCAACTCTTGAGATGGAGCAAGGGATTTGCTACACCCATCCGAAAAATCTTCCTGGTGAGAAATCCTCCAACATATAGAAATTATGTATGAAGTAAGCTCATTTTCGAGAAAACTGAGAACTAAGGAGATAAAATGTCCAATAACAGTCTTAGGACTTGCTGTTAGTGGCCTGGTAGACTGGTAGTTCAAAACTCTATCAGCACCACAAGTCCATGTTATTCGAACTCATATAGAAAATGTTTGATATTGCTATTTGATGTTTACTTAATTGCTGTGTGTTGATAATCCATGTTATTGTTCTTATAGGAGCTACAAAAGATGGAACCAGTGTTCATTTTTTTCACAAAACTTCAAATGCATATTCATCTGGCCAGAGAAAGCGGCGTAGGATTCATATTGATGAAAACCAGGAGAATGTCCGTTGGCACAAAACTGGGAAAACTAAAGCTGTGTTTGACAATGGAGTTCATAAGGGCTGCAAGAAGATCATGGTTCTCTATTCAGGTTCATGTAAGGGGTCAAAGTCTGTGAAATCGAACTGGGTGATGCACCAGTATCATTTAGGCAAAGAAGATGATGAGAGTGATGGTGAATATGTTGTTTCAAAGATTTTTTACCAACAACAAAAGCAGACCGAGACAAATGACAGTATTGTAGCTGCTGTGGAAGATTCTATAGCCTTAGGAACTCCGTATTGTCCAAAGACCCCCAAGATTGTCAAACCCAATCCTCCTAATCAGACGACAAATTTGTCTTATGCTGTTAAGGAGGATAGCATGCTCACTGCTGTTGAGGTTAGTTACTGTACATTATGTAGATAAAAATAACTATGACTATAGATGAAATACATCTGCTATCTGAATACCTCATATTCATTAAACTTGATTCAATATACTTCGTACTTGCTAAGCTTCATCTGCGGATAACATTAGCTGCTTTTTGATTGAGTGAGATGTTTTGCCCCTTTTTATTAGTGTCAAAGTCTTTCATGCTCATCTGAACTCCGTCTTATTCTTACAACTCCAATAGTCCGATCTTTGAAAAATGAGGTGAAAATCTTGTAGAGGAAACATTTGGTTCTACTACATGTATAAATGCCCATTTCTGTCATCATTCAACTGCTGTCTTCTGATTTCTAATGTGTTGTTAATTCTGCTCTTTTCTTTCAGGATACAACACAAGCAAAGACAGAAGACTGCTATCCTCCATGCAGCTCACAGTATAAGGGAGATTCAAAGCCTTCCGAATGCTTGGCAGGGGAGTCTCAAGCTGGGGAAGACCCTTGTCAGAATGACAACTACGATTCATTGCTCTGTAACGAAATTTTTAGTCCATGTGCTCCTTTTGATGATAGCATTAGTTTAAATGACTTGGGGTATAACGACTACAGCGGATGCTATGGCACTAGTGACCTTGATAACATACGATTAGACCCCATTCCTGAGTTTCAACTAACAGTAAGTTATTTAGCTATACAATTCAGCATTTTACTACTGTAGCCTATAATTTTCATCTGTCCATAAAATCGTCTGTCATACACACTCTCATAAATCATCCTTTGTTTTGATGCAGAATTTGCAATTTGGTTCACAAGATGGCCTTTTCGATTGGCTAGACCGGTACTGAAAGCAGTATTGGATTGGCATGGATTCCCAATTTTGCGAGGATACCCCGTAGAAAATAACTGTTGATTGTTTTCAGGGGACATTAAGGGTTTTCAGTCATACACCAATGGATTTCCTTGCTGTGATACACTTCCTTTTGAGGCACCAATACAAGAATATGGAGTTTCTAAATATAATATGCAGAGTATTTTTACAGGAGAAGAAGTTATATAATCCTACAGTAAGACAACTGCTGAAGCAAGGAGAACCTCCCTTTTCATTCTTGTATTTATGCCTCTTTAAACTTTAACAGGGGAAAATAAGAAAACACATTTTAATTGTATTTGTTTGTATGGTTCTAAATTCTAACTTGTGAACGCGTGTTCGTGTTATTAACAAACATGGTATATATATTATGCTTTCATGAACATAAACAGTGAGTTTATGAGTATAGTGTACAGTTTATATGTTTATGAATGCCATAGCTAATGTTTTGTTTGAGTTAGAAGATGACATTTTATGTCTTAGGTATGTGTTCATCAAAGCAGCATGGTGCAATTTGGCCCCTGGTCTACAGATTATAATCCATTAATCCTTTGACCTGCTATTGTTTGTGGTTCACTGGTGTGCTAAATCCTAAAACTAGAATTAGAGCCTCTTTATTTCAGTTTAAAATCCGTCCCGTTCAGCTCAGCTCAGTTTAGTTCAACTCCAATCAATTCAGTTCAGTTATTTTCAGTTGAAGTAAACAAGCCCTTACACTACCATTGATTGATCCTCTAATGTATTATGAGGATATATGTACACCTTGGATCTAATGGATCAAAGGTGAAGGTAGTGCTACTATTCCATGCCTTACTCATTGAAGTAGAATTAAATGGATATGTGATATTGTAAGGGTTGTCTTATTTAGGAGTTTGTCTTGTCTTGTGTCTTATAAATGATTATTATGGTAAAAGGTTCCATGGCCAAAAGCTTAAATTCACTATAATTCTTCAAATTTGGGAGTCGTACTTCTATTTTTAGTTTAGCTCCCTCAATTTTAGTGACTTTTAAGTCCGTATGTTATATTCAATTCCATCCTATTCAGCTTAGATAAGTTTAAAAGAACATGTGTAGACATAGTTGAAATTATTTTAAACTAGATATTGTCAAGGTTGAATATTATTGGGAAGATTCAATCTAATTGTTAAATTCTACCTAAATCACTAATTTGAAATATTGTTACTGTTTACTTTAATTTGTTTAACACAAGATTGCCTAGTTTTTGATAGTAATTTTTCTACATTAATATACTCATAAAATACAAAGTCGCAACAACTAGATGTCTGGATGTACTTAGCAAGATTCAATTAAAAGCAATATGTTTGGGGCCTATTTACTTTAGTTTAACTGAGCTGAATTGATTGGAACTGAACTGAAAGTTTTTTTTTTATGGATTAATGGTTTTTAATTATGAATTATTTATTTTTAACTTTTGATTATTGTTTATTGGTTTTTAACTATTATTGATTGATTATTTATTTTTAACTATTGAATATTGATTTTTAACTATTGATTTTATATTACGATTATTGATTTTTTTAGTATGATTTTTATGGATTAACCATGACTATTAATTTTTAACTACGGGTAATTTATGATTTTTAACTATGGAGTAATGACATAGTTATAATTTTGATATTAAGACTAATAATTTTTAAACAAAAAAAAACGTTATTGGTTGTTTATATAAAATAAAAACAAGTAATACATTTTCATATTTTTTATGAATGGTAATCCACTTATGTTATAATCGAGCTGAACGGAACCGAGTTGAATTGAACTGAGCTGAACTGAATTGATTTTAAGCTGAAGTAAACATGCCCTTGATCATTTGAATTAAGGGATGAATTAAAAAGTAGCTTAGCTACGAAGTATTTTTTTAACTTCTCAAGATTTTTAACTCTGATTATTCTTTCCTATATGCAATCATTTTTATCACAAATCAACGCGTAATATTCATGTACATTAAATACCATTATACTTCGTATATATATTGATATTTATTACTCTTATACCCCAAACAACTTATGATAACCTTGTGACAATAATAGATTTTTAACGATCTTGCTAACGAACGCCCGTGAGACGTTTGATAAGAATTATATAACTTCCAAAAATAGTATTTATATTGGAATTCAAGTTAAAATCATACATGTTTAAGATATAATTAATGCTTGTTTAAAATTATTATTTCTATATTTAGCCATAAATCATACTTGTAATTATCGCCAAAGTCTCCAATGTACTCCATACATAACACAAAATACAATCATTATTAATTAATACGGAGTATACGGCAACTTAATTAATTAACAGAATGCACCCAAACAAGGCAACCAACAATCAGGAAAATTATACACATATCTACACGGCTACATTCAGTAGTGATCATCTATCTGATGACCAAGTTACATTAATCTCAAAAAAATAATAAAATAAGATAAAAAATAAAATAAAATAAAATAAAATAAAAAAATCTTTCAAAAATCAATCCCACAAAATCCAACACAATTTCTTCCTTCTTCTACGCTATCTATTTCTCTCTGAAGTGTTTTTTTTTTTTTTTTTTTTTTTTTTTTTTTTTTTTT
>PYUH01000044.1:5846573-5869405 GCA_016808085.1 Suaeda aralocaspica | reverse complement strand
TTTTTTTTTTTTTTTTTTTTTCTTATTTTTATATTTAAACAAAAAAAATTAAGTGAGAAATTCTAACAAACTCCTTTTTTCTGCTTTTTCAGTATGCCATCATCATCATCGTCATCCTCAATTTTCCACGAATTTTCAGAGCATCAACTCTTTAGATTTCACCATTATTCTCTTTACAAAATCCCTAACTAAAATTACTATTTTTTTTGAAAAAAAAAAAGTAAAAATAGTTGTACGTACAGTACGAAAAAACCCCAAAGATCAAAACTTTTTGTTGTTTAGTGGTTCCAAAGTAATGGTGATTTTAATTGAGGGCTAATTTCAAAAGGGTATTTGAAAAAAAGAAAAAAAGAAAAAAAATTAAAAAACCCAGAAAAAATTATGGATTTTGGTGATGGAGCTCCAAGGGTTCGAATGGTGGGGGATTATATAATCGGGCGTAGAATCGGGTCGGGTTCATTTGCAGTGGTTTGGAAGTCAAAGCATCGGTATTCGGGTACTGAATTTGCTATCAAAGAGATTGATAAGAAGCATCTTAATGATAATTTGAGGAAAGAAATTTCTATTCTTAGAAATATCACTCATCCTAATATAATTCGCCTTTTTGAAGCAATTGAGGTAAAAAAAAAAAAAAAAGATTTGATTTTTATTCATGTATTTTTTAGATTGATATTTGTTTTATGTTGATTAAAGAAAAACAATGTTTTTATTTTTTTTTAATTTTTTTATGGGTATTTTGGTAAATAGACAGATGAAAGGATATACTTGGTGTTGGAGTATTGTGATGGTGGAGACCTTGGAGCTTACATTCATAGACATGGAAGAGTTTCTGAAGATATTGCTAAGCATTTCATGAAGCAACTTGGTATTTATTATTATCATTATTTTTTGTTTTTTGTAAGATTATGTAATAATTGATTATTATATTGTGGTTATTTTGAGTTTTATCATATGAATCTTAATAATGTTTGGTTGCAATTTCTAAATTTGGCATGTTAGTTAATTTTAGGTTAAGTTGTAGAAGTGCTATGCTTCTGCTGGAGTTTGAATCTATGATGATTTAATTGTTCATTTAGTTTATCTTGAATAGTCTTCATTGGAAATTGTGGTTGAGACATGTGAATTGATGGAAGAAGTGATATAGGTAATTGTTTGTATAAGATGGGTGGATGAACTAAGATGATTGAAATCATGATAGTATCATTATATTCATTAAAAATTGTTCGTTCGATATGTTATGCAATACTTCTTCATTTGGTAGTGACACACACTGGCACAGTGGCACTTGCCTATGAATGTTTTGATCCTAAATTAATGTGATTGAACGTACCAAAGTTCGTTTTCTCTTTTCTTTCATTCATTTCGAAATGGTGGTTGTTTGTTCAGCTGCAGGACTGCAAGTGCTTCGTGAGAGAAATCTTATTCATAGAGACTTAAAACCCCAGGTACAATATATTTCGGAGTGCAAGGTCCTCATATTTTAGTTGCTAATGTTTATGCTTTAAAGTAGTTCACGATTTGGTGTTGCTCTATACTCCGAAACAATATTTGGTTGCCATCACAATAGAATGAATAGATGCTTTGTTAACGATGGGGCTTGTAACTCCCAATATATATATTTTTGACAATGTATGCCTTTGTTGCATATAGTCCTTTGGAGCTAATATCAGTTTTCTTTTCTTTTTTTTTTTTTTTTTAAATTGAACTTCCAGAATCTGCTATTGTCTGGTAGGGAGGTAACTCCATTGCTGAAGATAGGCGACTTTGGCTTTGCTAGGTAAGATATTTGTAAT
This sequence comes from Suaeda aralocaspica, assembly GCA_016808085.1. Taxonomy (NCBI): domain Eukaryota; kingdom Viridiplantae; phylum Streptophyta; class Magnoliopsida; order Caryophyllales; family Amaranthaceae; genus Suaeda; species Suaeda aralocaspica. The sequence continues at coordinate 5,867,612 of PYUH01000044.1, read as the reverse complement.
TGATCTGCTGAGAATTGATTGCAGAGCTCCTTTCTATCAAGGATTATCTCTGTTGGTGATAGGACCTTTGATGTGTTCTTTTTTCACATGTTTATGCATGCTTTTTTGTACTTTTTGGTAATGTATAGAAGAATTGAATTGTTTGACAAACATGATCAACCAATCAATTACTGCTTAAAAATTATTATTATTCATCACTAACTCAAATAACACTGATTTTACTTTTGCTAAACTTCTTGAATTGTGATGTTTTTTCAGAAAATGATTTGTTCAGCAAACCTTTTGCTTTTTGGCTGCTGTATATGTATAGTCGCAAGTCTTTAATCAGCTGCATCCCTTTAGTCCTCTTTCTTGTATGTATTTGATTAGAATGTAGCTAGCTGTCTCTCCTTCAACCTTGACCCGTAAGAGGCTTGCTTGATCCACTATTGGAACAATAGCATATATAATTTTGCAACCATTAGCACAATGGAGTTTGACTCTTTGCTGATAAGCTTTCATAAAACTAGCAATCTTGTTTGAGCTTCCCAAGTAGGCAGGTAGGTGTAGAATCCATCAATCGTTTAATTGCTGATGATAGTGATGGGAAATTGTGGCTCGTGTGGTTTTCTGCTTTCAGTGCATTGCTTTGTAATTCATTTTCTCCCCTGGAATCACTAATTGCAATTTGTTTGCCTTGTAGATTTCTAACTCCTCAAGGGTTGGCGGATACACTTTGTGGTTCACCATTGTATATGGCCCCTGAAATTATTCAGAACCAGAGATATGATGCAAAAGTATGCAAGTAATTCTAGTGCCCTGAAGTTTGAATCCTTGGCATGTGTAATTTACCTTTTTTTTTCCAGGCTGATCTATGGAGTGTTGGAGCAATATGTTATCAGTTAGTGATCGGGAAACCACCATTTGATGGCAACAGTCAACTGCAGGTCATATATTTTTTTTACCAATGCATAATTATATAGAGTTTAAGCATCAACTAGGGCCTGTATAGCTCATCAGAGATTTAAAATCAAAATAACAGTTCCTGCTACCATTTGTTGAAATTAGAAATTTCTGCTTTGTACAGCTTTTCCAGAATATTTTGAGATCAACAGCCCTGCAATTTCCTGATGGAGCTCTGGAGGTCCTGCATCCTGACTTTGTGGAGTTCTGCAGAAGCCTTCTGCGTCGAAACCCAGGTACCTTAGTGTATAAACACCAATTGGTGAAGCTATTTCATTGTGTCCCCTTTTGTTCAATAAAGAATATTTTATAACCTAGGAAATGGAACAAAAGGTAGAAAATTGCAAACATTTTTCTGTATCATCACTACGTCACATTCATTATGTGTCCAAGTTGTCTACCAGATGTGACACATATTGTATTTAGGATGTTTTGCTAAGCTTTCTTCAATATTTACAACCGCAAGCACTGTGGAGAAACAAGACAAACATTTGACTTCCCATCAGCTTTGTCACTGTTGATTTTATGTGCACACTGCAGAAGTGCAGTAACAAGAGCTCTTCAATTTTATCTTCCTGATCACCTGACAATTAGAGGGGGTAGAAAATGCATTAAGATGATGTATTTGTTTTTGAGTTTTATATACTGTCAAAGAAGTTGGTTTCAAGGTCAGGCTGAAAAGTCACTAACTAGGCTGAAAAGTCACTAACTAGTTGCAGTTTCCGGTCTAACCACAATTGTTTTCTACCTTAGTTTCTGAGCTTAGGTGAGATCCTTACTGCCTAGCAGTATTGTTATCTTCTCGTTTTGTAAACTTTCTAAGTAGGGTAATTCCAAACTATGAGTTTACTGCTAGCGTATCTGTCTATTGAGTCAAATTCTGATGAAATAATTTAATCAGTGCAAGGAAAAACTAAAATAAGCTGCATCAAATCATTATTTTCCAAACTTTATCAGATTATTAGGGTTTATCAAAGACTGGAAATACTCAGATACAAAGTTTTGGGAGGAGAGGCCTAATGCCACCTCCTATTTGTAACAGTACACCTTTGAGAAATTTAAAGAAAATTCCTGTCTGGGATTAGGTCATACCTTGATACTCCTTAAAGGAACTTATTTCAGTAATTTTATTAATTAACCACATGGAACTTCAATCGGTCCACTTCCTTTTCCTTGTTTTTGGCTTTCTGGATAAAAAGCCTTTTAAAGTAACTGATGTATAACTGGATATGGATCTTTGACATTCTATTTTCTCGCCTTACAAACTTTGGGGTATTAGAATTTTATTTATGGCTTGACTTGCAGAAATCTCTTCTCCCATTATTAGACTTGCACTTTCTTTGCACGAATTACAACAAGCTAATTTATGCAATATATATATATCTTGATTTTATCTTGGGATACCTTTCTACTGAAAGAAATACTGTTCTGATCATTGCTGTCAGCCTGTCACAATCTTATCAGTTATATAATGTAGGTTTCCTTATCGGGCAATACTCACTCAAGCAGTAAAACTCGGAGTGTGTGTGTATGTGCGCGTGCGCACCTGATGTTGGAAATATTATGATTTAACCTGAGTTGTAGTGCAAATAAATTCTTCTGATTTGAGGGGGTGGGCCGGTGGGGTGGAATGATGTACTGATAGTTGGCTTATTGGCTTGTGTTTGCAGTTGAAAGACTAACATTCGAGGAGTTCTTTAATCACAAATTCTTGATGACCCCCAGGTAATAATTATACCACGAAACCATAACTCCCCCCTCACCCCTCTCGTTGCATGCAGTGTTACCGTCGCTGTTCAAATTTTATTAGAAATTTGTTGATCTACTTGAATATGGATTTGATTCATTTAAAATGTTAACTATGACTTCAACTTCAGGTTCATCATAATGATTGTAGTCTCTGTTTATTGGATATTGAAATAATAGTTATTCAATCATGTGCAGGTTAACAGTCAATACAGAAACCTCTTCCCAAAGTTCTCAAGTCGAATCTCTGGATCTGACTGATAATCAGGGTTCTCAATCTCATCATGATGATGAAGTGAAGGCACTTGAGGATAGTGTAAAGCGAGATTGTTCCATAGATGACAAGAGCAGAGAATTTGTAAAGGATCATTGTTTTACATCTCGTGGAAGCATTGACTACAGAACTAAGCCAGATACTCCTGATGGAAAGTTTAAGCACTCTGTTGAGGATGTCCCACACTCACTGAGTCAGACTCCAGGTTAGTTTCTGAAGCTTGCTTAGTTACTTCCCTTGTTATCATTTATCAGTTAGTTGACTATTTTTCTTCTTTGTCCAGTTGCATATTCATTGGATTCTATCGAAGGAGAATATGTTTTCGTTCATTCTACTTTTGCTTCTACGGAAATTCTCACTTCTTCTCTGGGTACTTCCTTGAAAGAAGGTTCAGCTACCAAAGCTTGTGCCTTGGCTCCCAAGAATAATGACACTCAGTTGCCTACCATGCCTGAGATGAATGAGTTGACTGACAAACTTGTTGGTGATTCCGATAATAAATTACAAAGTGAAATGAATTCATCAACTGCAAGTGGTTCAACGTCCATACGGGACCTACCTATATTGCATCCATCAACAAGTTTGTATCTTATACACCAGTATGTGACTGCTCTTTCAGATCTGGCAAAAGAGAAGGTTAGCTATAGCTGTTTATAATCATTAATCAATAACAATGCTGTGTCGCCTATATTATTTTTGCTGCTCCTTGTGGTATTTCTCTCCACTCATATCGCATTAGCTGGTTGTTGGTGGGCTATTATGATTTAGTAGGACTACAAACTACTTGTGGAATACATTTGGCTGTCCATGTGTTTGTGATTTTAGAACATATTGGCTGTCCATGTGTTTGTGATTATTGGGCTGTCCATTTATTTGTAATTCAGAATAGAACTGAATTTTTGGAAGCCACTTGTTGCAGCTTAATGCAGGCTTCTTTCTGGAATCATTTTCAGTTGAATTGGTAATTTTGACACTATGGAAGGAGGCTCTGAAGGTTTGCAATTCTTGGCTGTCGCAAAGTGATGTGCCTGAGAGCTCTTCTTCAGGAAATGAATCTGTTGGTAAGAAAGCAGCAAGTTCTTCCTCAAATACTGAAGGTATCACGGACTTCAAAAATCCTTCGTCAGTGTTAATGTGGGCTGAGAAGGGCTTTATTGATGCATATGATGGAACTGAGAAATTATCCAAGTACATACAGGATGTGAATGGTAAGATTGGCTAGACTTGTATATTTCGATGCATCTTTTCATGGCCGCATAATTGTAAAAATTGCAGACTTAATTATTTCTGTTTCAACTTCAGGTTTGTATCAGACTATCAGCATTTTTAAAACTCTTTTTTCCCCCTGCTTTTGTGTGCGTGTATGTCAGGTTCTGCTGAGATGCCAGATGCCATGGAGATTATATTTCAGACAGCAATTGCTGCTGGGAAAAATGGAGCAGTATGCAAATATAAAACTTATACAATTTATTTCTTTGCCCCTGTTTCGTTATTGGTAAGTGGTAACTAAACATGAGTGATGCCTTTTCTCCTGTATTATTTCTTTCAGGCGGATGAATTTGTTGGGAATCGAGATAGTGCTGCAGTGCTGTACTCCAAAGCTTTGGTTTTGTTCTCATTCATTGTCTCAGAAGCTCCGTCACTACCACTGAATCCTCCATTTTCTTTAGCTCCGGAAAGTAAGCAGCAAATCCTCAAATATATCAAGAGCTTAGAGCATCATCTGAATCGCTCGTCACAATCTTCGGTGATGAAGCTGCCAAGCTTTAGTATCAAGTAAATACAAGACAACTGTACAGAAATTCTTAAAATTGGATGAATCGCTGACATTTGACATGAATCCTCAAAGCTATGACAGTAATAGTTTCCGGAGTCCAAAGAAATTTAACATGACAAGATATGACGTAGTTTTGCTTTGTGATAGCTTTGACGAGAAAAAAGTTATTATAAACTTCTTATAATTGCAGTTAGTTCTAGGAGAGCATGTACATATGATTGTCAATTCTTTCACTCAGTGTAAATATTAGCAGTTATAGTACAAAGTTCAATGACAGTTAAGGATGTTCTAGCATTTTCATATTAAGGGAGCGGCGCTGTTCTCAAGTAATAAGAAAACTTCCAAAGAAAGCTGCCATATAGTATTTTCCAAGCTTTTGGTTGGCCCTCTTTGAGGTGCTGATTGGTTTTTATATACCTCGAAAAAAAGGTATATACTCCGTATTTTTTTCATACATAATTTAGATGGTAAAAAAGAAGTATGTACTGCCCGGCTAGGCGGCTACTCTCGAAAGAACTTTCACAGGCATTATTAATATACCTTCAGCTGCCCTTGTAATATCCTGTAGATGGTGTTGCCTATTAATGTTGGGACTGTGAAGTTCTCCCTATCAATGACACCTACCATGACATAATACTGGGCCATTTGAAGCAGCAGAATGTATGATATTTGCACACTGATGAGAAACCTTGAACAGGTTTATTTTAATTTAGATTTCACAATTAATGAGAATAATGATTTTAAGTCTATCCATGGAGGTTGCAAGCGTTTGAGGAAGTCTGAGAAATGAAATAGAGCAATGTAGTCTTTTATAGTACAAACACGAAAAGTCTCGTGAACTTTTTAGGATTGAAATTAAGCTAAATGAAATAAAGAAACTGATAATTGGGGGGTAATTGTAGTGAGCAAGGTTTCCCTTACAGAAATTGCTTGCATCATTAGACATCAAGTTGAAGCCTCCCCATCAAGGCGCAATCTCTTTGAACACTTTTCTTGCTCTGGAGCATTGGAATTCATCACCCTGCTCTCTCTGGCCTCCATAGAACATCTCTTGTATGGCTTAAAACCTGTTCTATTTGTCATCAGCTTCCCTTGATCACGACTAAATGTCAAGAGCTCATCTTTCCGATTATCCTCTTCTCGTAACCTGATTTTTTCTATGTCTAGATTACTAGAGCAAGATTCCCATGTGTTGCTGTTTAGGTCCAATTGTGATGCACAATTGCTTTCCTCTGCATTTTGCCTATTCTCTTCAACAGTGTCATTCATTTCTGGCTTCTTTCCAGTAATAATTGGTGGTGAAAAGCTCTGGGGCAATACCTCTCTAGAAAAAAGAGCTTGAAATGCTAGGCGTCCCTGACATGTCAATTACATAATATGTTAACAATTGAACAAATGACGTAAAGTGAATCAATAATCATTTGTGAAAATGGACAGAAATAATTACCCCCTCGGAAACCTCCTTCCAAGAATCATATATGTTGCCAATGATTCGATTGCGACGACCACAAGGTTCACTGGTGGTTGGACGACTTACATCAGGTTCGTTGGCTTCTTCTTTTCCTTTGTCATTTTTTTCCAAAGCATCAGTCTCTACATCACTACCTGAAGGTGTGTTAGATCCACAAGATGAGCGATCCACCTGCTTCTTGGTCTTTCCCTTGCTTGTGTCTTTTTGCTCACTTAAAGCAGCGACCTTCTCGTCATTGGTGGCTTCCACTTCAATATCCATTTTTGCACTAGAAGTGTTACCAGAATCAGATGATGAAGCTGCTGGAGATTTGGATGCTGAATGCTGAGGCTGTAAAGCTTCAGACAATTCTTGATTAGGTTGCTGAACTTGTGATCCAGGAATTTGAAAATAATTGTCTTCCCTTTCTTCATTAGCAGCTGGAGCTTGGGTAAAATTAGCTAATGGAGCGGTTGCGGACACAGGAGGAAAAGTGAAGCCAGGATGTAGTGGAGCACATAAAGGCAGGAGTCCATGTGCTGCCCACCAAGCAGTAGCAGCTGCTACTGTAGCAGCAGCAATTGCTGCCACACTGGGAGCTGGGTTCATTGGTCGAGGTGGGAAACTTCCACTGGGGCCTGCAGAAGAATTAGCTGAACTTTCGACATTTGCACAGGGCCAAAATGAAGCTGCAAAACTTGCTGCAGCATGTGCAGCTGGATTCTGCAGAAGAGCAGAAACAATCATGCTTGAAAAGGTTGAGGACATCTGCAGAAATGATGAGTAATTTTCTTGAGTGTTAGGGAACGGATTAAATGGAGGATGGGAACTTGGAAACATTTGGTGATTTGTGGATTTTGAAGTGCTAGTTTGGCTTTCTACTGCAGCTGAAACTGTAGGATTGCTAAATAATGCAGGCTGGCCTGGGATACCCATTGGATGAAATACAGGTTCTTGATATGATACATCTGAAGAAAAGCCCTGACTACATGATCCCAGATTCCCATCAAGAATCTGAACTGGAGCATGCCTGGGAAATGTTTTAGCAGCATTTGTTTCATTTTCTGGCATATAGACCAACATTATCAGATTCTAATTTTAAGTAAGCATCAACAATGTTCTCTATGCTAGATGAGTCGAAATCAAATTCTCACCTGAGTCGTTCTGAACCATATCTACAACATCAGATCCATCTGGCATATGATTTCTGTTATGTCCATCAGCTGCATTGAAATTTCTAGTTTCATTTTCAGCTAGCGATTTCTTCATCGGCACAAACTCCTTAAAGTTGGACACCTTTGTAGCTGATCCCACAGCTGTGTCCGGGAATTCAGTGGAAGATGGTGTTTCTTGGAAAAATGTAAAGGCATCAGTGCACTTGTCACCACAACCAGTTTCTTTAGGTTTTGGTTCCCCATCATCAGCATCAGGTTCCTTAAGATTAACAATCACTTTCAATGTATTGACTAAATTTTTTAAATAAACAACATATAGCATATCACAACAGGAATGTATCAGATAAGGCAAACGATAATGAAATTATCCAAACTAAAATTACCTCAGGAATTTGCTCCTTTTCTAAATCTAAAACTTGTTCTGTACTATGTGTAGAACCTGGAGGTATTTGCTTCCCATCCTTTGATTTAACCTGTGAATTTGGGGAGCTTACAGCACCAGTCTTGCGAGGATAAGGATTGCTTGGTTTCCTTTTAGGCCGTGGAGGGGGAATTTCTATGTCAATTGCTTGTGCTATAGGAACACCTTTAACAAGAGCCTCCTTTTCCAACTGAAAGCATAATACACGAATGTTTAAGTAAAAAACCATCTAGACTAAACCTTGACAAAACAAAAAAATCCAACCACAGCGAATCCCTCTGGAAAAGTACAGGCCTTAAATATGATTTAACTTACAAGATCCTTATCAAACTATGCCCCAGATACATAAGTCCCGTTTTTTCTCGTATTGGTATTTGGTATTTCACTATAAACTCTTTTAGCAGCAAGACATTGTATAAAGAGTAAAGACCTTACACAAGCCATTACAATTTTTTTGGTTAAAGCTGAAAATAATATGAAAAAATTATGTTTCAAAATATTCCTTGGAGCAATGCAAATGTATCAAATCTACTTCGGATTAACCCAAAATTACAAGTCCATTTTCTCTTTTGTGTGTGTGTGTTACAAAATCAAATCATTCAGGAAAAACACATCAATTTGCAGCTTACAGATGATATAATTTATTGAAAAAACTCAAACTTGAGCAATTCAGAGATAAAAATAACTGCAAATCCCCAATGAGGAACAAAAAGAGAAATCCAAATGAGACTATTGATTTCAAAATGAAAGTTGCCTTAGCAGTTTTGCACCAAGCAAATGTCGAATTTGTACACGACGAGCACGGTGCAGACAAAATCATTTAGCAAAATTAAATATCTACATCTATCTATCTCGCTATTTATCTAATAGATAATTTTAGTATATTTTGAGGCAATAGTATAGTCTGATATTAGTCACCTGAATCAAACCTACCCAACCTGCACTACGGTACCTGGGATATCCTATATTTGGTACTCAAACATTATTAGACACTCATCAATTAACAAGGACTTCACTCTGACAGACAAACAGAAACAACAGTGTCAAACATCATGACAATACCATGAACAGAACCACAGTGGATCAGTTGCAAGGATGAGGTGCATGTTGTTTACTGTTATATCTCCAACTTAAGATGATGATACAAGCTTTTCATCCAGATACTTCAGAGTTTGGTTTAGCCAACATCAGACCACAGCAAATTTTCTTATCCTTGTCTTTTTCTCTGCATGACTATAAATAAGTTAATATATTATGATTTTCCAATTATGGTTTCTACTACAATTTAGAAGCTAATATGCAGGTTAATTTAATTAGGGTATCTTGTCAACTCACAAACAAATTTCCAGCTAATTGTAACTAGAGAAACTATTTACTCTTGAAATTCCAAATATTTAGTTCTCCAGTTAAAAACAATATTCACAAATTCTACTGTCAATAAAATACAATGGAAGGACATCAAAAAAGTAGTTTTCAAGTTCTTTCAATAATATGTGGAAAACAAAGAGAAATTTAGAAAACAGAGAGAAAAAGTAACAACACTAATCCGGATTTATAGATCCCATGAGTGCATCACTAGTGCTAAGAATGAGAAGCTTCTTGTTCTTTGTTGGAGGATTGGAACTTTACCAACTAAAAAAGGGGACTGATTTGAACAAGCTAAGACTCGGTCAAACCAGCCTCATTTATAAGACATTTTTGCAAAAACTGTTGATCTCTGCATAAGCCATCTTTGCTAAAAATCCGAAAATCCTTATTAAACTTCATCAACTCTTAACTGAGGAAGAGGGACAGCATATTCGATAATTCATTAACTTCAAAATGCTTAAGTTTATCTCCTCCCCTTTCCACTTGCGCTTAATTAATTTCTGAATCAAAACTCCACCATCCAGTGATTCAGATTTTCAGACACCAGACATCTAATTTAGCAAGAAGATAGGGAGTTTGTGGTCACTTTCACAAGTATTAAATGGGTAACCATCTACTTCATTAGTTGCCCATCAATTTAGCCAATGCCCCTCCCCGACACCCCCCCCCCCCCCCCCAAAAAAAAAAAACACACACCACACACACACCAAAAAACAAACAAAAAATGCCCAAGCTGGAGAAGTGATGGCAGAACAAATTGTGGCACCAGCTTAAAGTCTAAGTTTGACACCTGAGATGCGCATTTCCTACCAGACCACCTTTATAAATTTTAAGGAACATCAACTATTGGGAATTCCTCACCTTGGTCCACGAGGATGAGATCAACCATTACTTCTGTCAAGCAAGCACATCTACACCTTAGACAGCAACAAGCAAAAGAAACATGAAAAATACACCAGGAAAAAAATAAGATTCAGAAGAGCTACACCTAACTCTCAAGTAAGCAATGCAAGGGGACATGTGCTAACTGACAAAGAGATCAAAACTCACACATCCCACTTACACTTCACAAAACCCCAAAAAGGGACGTGGGTTGAGCATTCAAAAGGTGCATCCATTCACAGAACTCATACGGCACAAAACCAGACTCAAACAAAAAGGCAGAGCCCCACACAGAATACACGGAGAACACAATGGAACACTAAAAAAATCACCCGCCCGAACAACAGAGGAAAAAACGTGCCAGATACACCAAACCACATATTTGCCAGCCATAGGCAAACATATGCCCACCACTTTAACACCTAATGCCCTAACCAGAGGAGCTAGTGCAATCTCTGCATAAATAGCATTCGCCTCCCAATTCCACACTCATCCTGATTTCCTCGATCTCAAGCCAATGAAAAAGGGGACGAGGCAAGGGTAGATATAGAAAAATCTAATATATAGGAACTAAAAAAAGAAGAACCACCAAGAAGATCCTTCCCTACCTTCTTGGAAAAAAGGAGAACCTGAAAAAATCGATGAGATGAAGTATCAACAACACTGGCATCATACACTTTAGGCAAACATGATTCACCCTCATTTCACTGTCCTAAAAAAAGGGAAACATCCTCCTGAGAACACAATCTCTACACATTACTTATTATAGGGACCTGAAACATCAAAAATTTCAGCTGCTACATACTGGGAAAACGCAGCGCCCCTCGCAGAACATTTACAGGGGCCTCTCAAATCCAGCGGTCCAGCCAAGGTGGACCTGCGTATGTGATCTATGAGCTTGATGGTGCTAGCCCATCCCCGCAGCAACTCCATACCTGACCTAGAGAGACTGCAGAAAAGAAAGACTCATAACTACTAACCAAAAGGATTAGAGGGGGCAATATCCATAAGTCATAAAATGGACACTTGACGACAAGAGTGCAACCAGACCCCAGTTGAAAAGCGTCAGATTGGTCAACTACAGGGTGTCAAGTTCAAGACTAACCAGACAAACAAAGTTTTTAGCAAAACGGCATCTGATTCAAAAAAAGCGCTCAAAATGTTACTAAGCCTATTAGTGTGAACGTGATTAGGCTTGATGAAAAAAAATGGAAAGTTCAACAAAATCTCAGGTAAGATACATAAAATGCTGCAAAAAGAGGGCATAGAAAGCAGAAACACCCAAACACAAAGCAACACAAGAAAATTTAAATGCCAGTAAAATAACAATGTGCTGGATCACATACCAGGGATCCAAGCTCAGGCACAGTTAAAAATTTGATAATTAGTGCAAAACTAAGACACTAATTATTAAAACCCAAAGGATAAAGAGTTGGGGAGTGACACACTTGTCATTGGCTTCGACCAAAATGGAATAATCAAACAAACATACACTATTAATAAAAGCATGGCAATTGCACTCGCATAAGAGTCTAATAACTCTTGTAAAGCAAGGACAGGTGTGTAGTTGAGAGGTCATCACGTTGACACTGTAGTGTACTAGTGTGTTGGAACTAAACAATGAGGAAAAATAAACAAAAGCAGGGAAATGTAAAATCCTCAGTTTGTTTAGTTTTTGGATGAGAGTATAAAGGATGGAAGAGTAAAAGTGAATATATGGGAAAACCAGTATAGTATATTTGTTTCCACAATTCCTCTCAAAAGATGGAAAACGTGGAAAACAGGAAATCTAAATTAAACCTCTAATTTAAAATTCCAAAATCAACCAAACATGAAAACAGGTAAACAACGGTTGTTTCAAAGTACCATTAATCCACAACAAGTGAAAACATAATCCAAATTTTGCTTCACCATTTCAAGACCCCATATACACAAATCAAGTCCCAAACACAATGTGGTGTGGGGCAGGAGGGCAAAAACTTTTACAAAGGATAACTATAAGGACAATAGAGGTAACAACCTCCGGTCAAAAAAATGGGAGAGTATAAGTCCTCAGCAAAAAAGAGTTGGTGAAGCAACAAAAGAAATCATCAGCATAGTAAATATACATCGAGTCTTGACTAGACTGTTAGCAACAGAACAACATGACGACAGATTGCTTGAGAGGACAACATAGAAAGTAGGTGCCACAACAATCCCTTCTCGTATAGCATGACAGATCTAAATCAGATGCAACCACACAATAACAAAAGTGCTATGAGTACAAGTTGAGCACAAAAAGATAAAACCAAAGGGGCTAAATCAGTAATTCCAAACCAAAATCCAAGACAGATACAGAGCAGCTCACACCGAGAACGTTCTCAGCCAAAAACTTGCAGTCGCCACCGACTGACAAGGGAATGATTCATAGTGTGCCAAAACAAAAGCCTTGTTGCCATGGGATTGAAAGCAAGTTTTTGGGGTACCACCACACCGTTAATGAACACAACCAATGGTAAAAAGTCTATGACTGAATCTTTCAGTATGTCCTGGAAAGTCATCTGAGCCAAGAAAAGGCATTTCATGGATACAAAGCGCCTTGAGGTGTCTTAAGTAGGAATCATAGTCCATAAAAAGGCTTGTTACAAAGCTTAACAAAAATAAGCCAGTTGGAATAGCCAGTGTGAGTAAGCACCCAAAAACAGGGGCCCAAGAGATTATCTAAAATCTGGAAAGTGGAGAGTAGTGCCTTCTAATACAGTTAATTAAGGGAAGACTATTTTGTGAGAAAAATCACTTAAAACACTCTGCAAACTAATACTCACTCACTAAAGCAACTCTAAACGTCCAATCCCATCCTCTTAAAGAAATATTTGGCCTTTCTCCTCTCCCATTATCTCCTCTATTTCAGTCAACCCCTCATCAATTGACCTCTAAGCCAATAACACAAAGTGGAATCAATCAACAGCACACAGCTATTCAAATCAATGGGGCATGCATTGGTGAGGCAAGGGATGGGCCGGCTAGCAAAAAAATAAAAAATAAAAAGCGGTGGAGAAAATATGTGGACTCATGGTTCAAAGAAATTGAAAGTAATCTAATAATAACTAATGAGAATCAAAACAGAAGAGTGAATGCAGTAAACTCCAAGAATGATATATCTGGTTGGATATGCAGAGAACTGTAAAAGGATAGAATAAGAAAAAAGTAGGAATGACGTCGGCAGGCACTGAAAACAAGATAAGGAATTGGAAGACCAAAGGGGACATAGAAGGGCCTGAAAGGATAAGTAAGGTCCAGAATTAGAGGAGTGGTACTCTAGATGAGAGGGGGTTGAGAAAGAGGATTTTGGTGGACAATGCAATGGATTTACGAGTGGTTCAACAACTGACTTACTGACCATTGGGAATATGCTATAGATGGTGGTGTTATTATTTTCTAAAGTGGGATGTTTTCGGAAATATCTGACCCATTGTTTGGATAAGGGAATGGAGAAAGGAAGGGGGAAGGAAACGAAGAGAAGGGAAAAGAAGGGTAACGATTTCATTTGTTTCTATAATGGTGTTTGGGAAGCGGGGAGGGAGGGATACATTTTCCCTCATCCATAGAAAGAGACCCCTCCGTATTTGGAGAATTTTGGAAGGAAAGGGAAGGGAAAAGAATGCGGACATATCCTGTTTTTGTATAACATTGTTGGGAATGGAAAGGAGGGACACATTTTCCCTCTTCCTTTAGAAACACCATCCCTCCCATTTAGAAAGATTACGAAGGAAAAGGAACTCCGCCTCCCCTCCCTTGCTTCACACCTGTCTTTCTTGTTCCTTTCCCTTCCCTCTTACCTTGATCCAAATAATGTGTAAATGAATGTTCTGAGGTGGATACTGACAAACTCCATGCATATTGTGAGCGCTAGGAGGACATTCATAAGCTCAAGAGCACGTCAAACTGTAATTTAAGACCTCAAAGCACGGATTGTGGATATCACTTGATCCCAAAATTACTAATAATGGGCTCGATAGAAGTTAATGCTAAGGTGAGGCCAAGGTGCCTATGAAATAGGACATTGCCCTCGCCTAGGGCAAGTCATGAACCATACAATTCATAAACGCGTTGGAATCGCTGGGTCACAGTTCAATTCGTGATCAAACTGTTATTTGGCACCCAATTAGAGCTTAATGTTATAGTTCGATTACTTAACAAGCGAAAGCCAAACTAAATGTGTTCGGTTCATCACTCGTTAATTTAAGATAAAGAATTAACATCCTCACATATTCCTAGGAGGAAGTCATCCCTATGAGGAAATTGTCTTTATATATCCTAAGTTGAGACTCTTCTAATTTCAATGGAAAGCTATTTTAATAATAAATTGTTTTAGTGGAATAAATTTTAAGAGTTCAATCATGACAACATGGCATTTTATCATGTATATTTGGATCAAGACGACGAACAAAAAGCTTGAGTTTCAACTCAAACTCGAAAAATTCTATCAAACCAAACTTGAGCCTGGATTAATAGTTCGGGGTGAGTTCAAAACCAGACTCAATAAACCTTATCAAACTAAGCCTAAACCATATTAGTGTTAGGCTTGGTTGAGCACTTGAGCTCGTGACCAGCCCTACCCCTCATATGCGCTCATAACACTAAGGCTGCAAATTGCTATTAATGAGATGTTTCATGCTTCTTATGTGATAACCATTGGTGGTCAAAGAGGGGGAGGCTTTTTTAGTGCAAATAGAATTAGTTGATATATAACTTAGTTATTTTTGGTTAGCTGATTTCAGATGTTCATATGAGATGTATGAGTGGCCCTCGTGACATATAATCAATATACTTGGCACTTCTTAAATTAGAATATCATTGTTTTTGTCACTTCTCCATTTGGTATCTTTTAGAGGTTAAAGTTGAGACTTGAGACCCTGAAAGTTTTTGAGAGTACAATAAAGAGATATAATCGGGGTATTATACATCGACGGATGATTAGTTTATTTCACTTCAGCTCCTACTAAGATTATGCTCAGTTCAATTTAATTCATTCCCTAAGGTCCATCAGAAACAAACATTAATAGCAATCATGGAAAGAGTAGAAAAATGAGTCTAAAGCAGCAAAGTTAAGATAAAGCAAATGACAACATAACACGTCCTGCTTTCCTCTAGTTTCCTCCTGCATTGCCCTCAGTGCAATGAAATCCAAGATCACTTTCCCTAATGTTGCTGCCGGCAAAAGGCTAACTAGCAATACTGCAATAGCAACCTTCGTTTAGCGGCAGAATCTTAAACAGACAAGAAAGCTCTGTGTTAGGGTTGTCAATCTGAATCCTTATAGTCTTCCATGAATTTGAGGAATGATTGAGCAATTGAGAGGAAAAAGAACGAAAAGGCTTCTCTATAGAGTAAATCAATCTTTTGACCCCTCTCCCTCCACCTCCCACGTGAAGGTATCATTTAAAGACATAAAAAGATTACTTTATATCAATATTCTAAAGAGGCTAGATCAAGGTTTTCTAACTCCAGCAAATTCAAGGTATGGAAGCATGACATAGTAATTGACATAATAAGGCACCACATGAGAAAAACAAGCTTTTTCCACAAACTAAGATAAACTTAACCGAACATGAGATGAAAGATACCGATGGACCTTTGAAGAACTCTGTGCATGACTTCTTATCTGGACAGCGGTCTTTGTCCCAATATGTTCTGCACACCACCAAGAAAACAGAAAAAAGAGAAAAGTAGCTCTTCAAGTAAGATAAATAACAAAACAAAACTGCACACTGAGCCCTTTTGGTGAGGCAGAGAACAGAACTGAATGGATACGGGGCCAATCAGTCACAATTCCACTGTTTGGCTAACGTTACATCAAATTAAGGCTATTCTGGAAAACAGAAAAAAATTTTATGGCTACCAAAGCCAAAGGCACTTAACATATAAAAGAGAATGTTGCTTTGTTCATAGCAACACTCTCTCATTATATCTCAAACCTTTTCCTGTTCACACCAATCAATACTAAATTATTGAAGGATCAGAAACTTGAGGAAAATATTGCTGAGTTTAAAAACCTATGCAGGTTAGTAAACATCATTTTTTTTTTGTGAGCAGCGAGCCAAACAACAGAATCATCAAAGAAATTCCCATTCAATTCTATTCAAATACATACTCAAAATTCTCATTTGTGAGCAAGCCAGCGGACTGAAATGCTCTTAAGTAATACACAATTAAAATACAACGCAGACATCAATACTCTGCCTCCAACTCTACCTTAATTTCATTTTGTGTATTTTAGGCTTTTATTTATATCTGTTCACCACAAGTCCTAACATAATAAAAACAATATTGTCCCATAGCTCTCATGTCAGAGAAATGCAAGACAATAGTCACCTACTTAATTTTTTCATATAAGTTACTGAACGCATGACTAATCTCATAGAAATAAGAAGACAGGATCTTAATAAGACTAGTAACACAAGAAATTTAAATTCAACAGATTTAAAGTAAAACCTTCAATTCGCTGCCACGCTCGACCATATAGCTTCAAGGCCTCAAGAAACCTATTGTCTCCTCCTCTGTCCATCGCTCACGTTGCTTTGTGATCGGGTAAGGTTTCTGGTCTTTAACATTCAAAAAAAAAAAAAAAAAATCAGTATAACACAAGAGTTTCCTCCCCAAAACCTCAAACACCATACTCTCTTATCCAAATATATCTCAATAATCCAATTTTTTCTATCCAATATAAGCAGGTTTATCAACATCAATTCAATACTTTGTAACACTATCGATCCATTTATCAGCATCTACAAGGTTATAAATAAGCCACTAATAGTATTACAATCATAACTAAATCTAAGCTCTTAGCAAGTACAAAATTCCTAAAACAAATTATAAAATGGATCCTAAGTATAACAAACCTATTTTCTCTCCCCAAACCCTATCCTCCTTCCAATTTGAAATATTCTAATTTAATTAACTCCTACCTATCCAAATATTATTTATTTTGTATTATGTTTTTTTGTTGTGCTAAAGAACCACAAGGATATAGATGAAAATCGATCTCAAGATCTCTTAGAACCAAAAAGAAGCTTAAACCAAAGTTATCCTTACTCTCGCTTCCTATCCAAATTATAAATAAGTTGTTAATTCAATACTCCATAAGCATCAATGTTACCATATACCAATATACAACACAACACGCTTAAGAATGTTACTAATAATAGATATACAGTAGAACAACATATCTTTGCATCAAATAAACTATAACTCAAACAAAGGACTAAAAAAGACACCCTACTTAACGATAGGTTCCTCGCCGGAAGAATAATGTCCATTTAACCGGACAAAGCATTCGGGCGATACCGCTTTGGTTTATGATCAGATCCTCTCTAACAACAACCACCAACTGATACTAAGCCTCCTCCATCATCTTTCCCAACATCCCATGGTAGTTTTTTTTTATCACACAAACTTACTTTAACTTAAACTCAGCTGAATTTTCACCTGAATCAACTACTACTGCAGCAAACACAAACAATTTCCAAAAAACAACAACAACAAACATATTCAAAGATAATCCCCTTTCTGCTATTTCACCCTTTTTAATAATAATAATAATCCAAATTTTAAATTACTAACAAATTATTATAAATAATCGATAAATGAAAAATCTAAAATATTACTACGGCTTCAAATAAAATCATAAACATCATAAAATGGAATCAAACTTCCCTCCTTTTTCCATTTTTTTTTCCTTCTCAATTAAATTTATTTTTTTACAAATTCACAAATCCTCACCGAAACATCGTGTCCTCGCACCCCTGCATAATTCAAATTAACAGTCAAAAATCATAAAAATTAAAATCAAAATCAAAATCATACAAATGAAAATCATATTTTTCCGATAAAAAAACTACAAATTAAATTTTAAAAAAAAAAAAAAAAGAAAATCAAGGTTACCTTTGTGAAGAACACTAAAAAGATGAATGATCAGCAACGCTCACCCCATTGATTCGACCAAAAAATAATAATTTCGAATCAAATTTAATATAATACAAAATATATTTGTATTATAAACAAAGTATAATTGAATTTGAGGAGAATAGAAGATATGGTGAAGAAGAAGAATAAGAGTGAGTAACAGTATGTATGAGAAGATAAAGTAAGAACAATGTTCAAGTGGAAAGAAGGAAGAAAGAAGATGAAAATTAATTTTAATTTAAAAAAAAAAAAAGAAATAAAAAAATATAAAACATTTAATTAAATTAGAATGTTTTTTTTGTTGCAAAGAAAGATGCCAAATAGAAGCAAGAGAAGCCAGGATTTTGTGAGAGTGAATTTGAGCCACAATTATTCTGTGGATTTGATTGAATTTTTGGGTGAAATTAAAAAAAGAAAAGAAATTAATTTTGAAGGGAGGAGAAGAAGCAAGCGCAGGATTGTGACAAGTGCTGTGATTTTAGAGGGTGATGTTGAGACCTACAAGTGCCCTTTTTGGTGTATTTTATTGGGGAAAAAAAAAGGAAAAGAAGGATTTAATGTGTGCCACAAACTCGGAAAACTAGTGAGTTGAAGTGGAGTCAGTGAAATTAAATTAAATTAAATTAAAATAGAAAAGCGAAGTACACGGAGGCAAGTGGGACCCATGAGGCTGCTGTGGCGTTTGTGGTTAATAATATGTGAGAGGGAAAAAAGGACACCCTTAGATTCGACCTACGTGGCAAAAGTTTTGCTACGTGGCATTTTTTTAGGAGATCTTGCCATCTTGGGTATTTGGCTCATGATTTCTCGAGAAAGCTAATAAATCACTGAACTTTTGTCAGCGTGGTTCTTTCCTTTTTTTTTTTCGTTTTAGTTTTTCGAGTTGTAATTTTTTTGTCGACATCTAGACTCTAAGGACAACATTTTCAATCTGTCGTATTTGATACAGAATATGTTTGACATATATACCACTGACATAATTGATATAGGTTCACTCGAGTACCCTATAGCTTTTGAATTATTTTTTCCGCTTTAATTGTTTATATCTTGTAGGTTTTGAAAACTGTTATGTTTAATCATATTATCATTACCAAATTTTTATTTACCTCATGTTCAATTTAAATATGTAAAATATATTTATTTCTTACTGTTTTCTTTCACGTACCCGTATCCTTAATTTTTTGAATGACGTTTTCCCGTACCGATTTGTGTCCATACTTGATCGATATTCGTTTTTGTGCAACCTAGGGTCGACATTCTATCGTATTTACTTACCATGAAAGCTTTTGATGAGTTTTAATATGTTTTGACAGAGTTAAATAAATATGATTGAGAAAAGCAGCGTTTAAATGTGCTTTTATGTATAAGTGGCGTTTAAATGTAGCTTTTCTGTATAAGTGACATATTTTTAAAAGTCAAAAGTTATATTTGGGTAGACAACTTTAAGCTTGAAAAATTATCTTGCCAATATCTTCAAAAAGAATTAGGTTTTGACAAGAATATGTGACAAGTATAATCAATAGAAAAAAAGCAACCTGATTGTTTCATTGCTCATTGAGGTTTATCAATTAATTATAACATGTTTACATTATAAAATATGGATTACTCCTTACTTGTTATTATCACACTCTTAATAGAATACGAGGTTTATTAATTTGGTAGACACTAACCAAATATTATACTCAATGTCAAGATGATTATATTACTGAACCAAAGACTATACTCATGTAGTCATGTGACTGGACTTCACTAATCTGTATGAACTCCATTTTCTACCTTTTGGACATAACCATTGTAATTTTAAATTTAACAACATACTAGACTCAAAGGATGAGTAATTATTTGCTAACTTCATTGAACAAAGTGTGCACTAACCCATTCCAGCATAAAACCCGATAGAGTTTCTTGAATTGAATCATGGGGAAACTAGATAATGGAATTCCCAAAAAAAA
The DNA here is from genome assembly GCA_016808085.1 of Suaeda aralocaspica. NCBI lineage: Eukaryota > Viridiplantae > Streptophyta > Magnoliopsida > Caryophyllales > Amaranthaceae > Suaeda > Suaeda aralocaspica. The sequence goes on along the minus strand of PYUH01000044.1, from coordinate 5,847,681 downwards.
CAAGAAAACCGGAAATTAAAATTATAAGAAAATAAGCGATTTTAAAAATATTGCAAATAAAATATCTTACACATAAACATTTATTTTATATGTTATTAATAAAAAAAATATAAATTAAATATTGAATTAAACACTATATACACTTAACAATAAATATTCGCCACCCGTATTAACCTAACGTTGAAAATGAGAAATCGGGTAAACACATATTGTTTATGAATAAATTTAAAAATAGAGAAGCCTCAAAAAAAAAAAAAATTGGATTTTCACAAACTATATGTTAAGGGTTTTTATTTTAAGTGTTTTTTGGGTTAAGGCTCGACATTTCGGCATGCTAAATTTGATCTTACATACTTATATGTCCTATTTCAATCTCTCAAGAAAGAAGGTAATAATTTTTTTTAACTAAAATTGAGTATGGAGCGTCCTGGTGTTACCTTCTACACATGGTAAAAAAAAAAAAAAAAAAAAAAAAGGAGAAACAAGATGGAGCCCGAGAAAGCCCTTTCAGAAGTCAAAAAAAAGGTCGTAATTCACACTTTTTGGGGTTCCAAATCAAAAAAAAATTGTTGAGGATTTGATTATTACCAAAAACTTCTTCATTACACGGTACATATAATGACGGGGCTTAAAATCCTGTCATAAATAGTCAATATTGTCGTATACATGACTCAATTTGTACTAACCCTAAAAATTAACAACAATAAAAACTTCAGACGAGATCGCGATGGAAAAATTACATTTACGACCCCCTTTCTCTACGACAGTTCACATTTACGACGCCCCTTTTCTACAACGAGAAAAATCTTTACAACGGAATTTTCCGTCGTACGAACCTCTTTCTAGTGTGTACAATGCGGTCCTATAGTCAAAGAGGACCCATCGAAGTTTTTCGGGGTTCAAAAGATCATAAGACGAATCCTAGGAGAGCGAAAATACTACTCTGTCCTTTTTTCAAAAACTGTCTAAAATGGGAGGATAACGATTCTTAGAGGCTGAAACCGAGTGGCTTCCTAGTGCCACCAACAACACATGGGAAAATACAAGGAGAAAAAAAAAAAGAGCTCGAGACAACCTTCTGGAAGCCGAAAATGAAGGCCACAATTCA